>CM074718.1:695491647-696087015 GCA_037306005.1 Rhinophrynus dorsalis
TCATGTAAAGAATTAAATATAACGGTAAGAAGATCTCATTGAACATTGCCGTTAAAAATTCTGATCTTAAAAATTGTCTTTTATTTTGTCTTTGAAACGAAAATTTTCAACGAAACAAAGACATTTTTTTGTCTTTGAAACTAAAAATTGCTTATCATTACTTTAATTTTTCTTCTCCGAGTTTTACAGAAGAGCCCTGGGACCAACAAATAAAAAAAATATCTAATTTTGACTTTTAAAGTCAGAATTTCAAGTTTAAAAGTCAGAATTCTGACTTTAAAAGTCAAAATTTTGACTTTAAAACACAAAATTATGACTTTCAGATTTTGAATGTAAAAGTGAAAATTTTGACTTTAAAAGTCAAAATTCTGAGTTTAAAAGTCAGAATTCTGACTTTAAAAGTCAAAATTTTGAGTTTAAAAGTCAAAATTAGAATTTTTTTTTTTTGGCCCCAGGGCTCTTCCGTAGAGTTTAGACCTTTTTTATTATTTCAGTAAAAAATGACGTTAATCAGACAAAAAAATGAGGTTCAAACGAATATTTTTCTCTGAAAATACCTTACATTATGACGGAAGATTAAACCACACCCACTTTTAAGATGGCTTTTTCCCTTTCACGGAGATACCGAACTGGATGCAAAAAATGACAGAAACATGTCTGAGAATTGACAGATCACGGTGTAAGAATTTTTTTATTCTGATTATAGACAATTTCAGTTACCACCACTTTTTGAACATCTCGCCCTAAATGTTTATTTTGGTTCCCACTAACCCCTCTTCTCCATTTTATCGTATCAATTTGATGAATTAAACTGTTGATTCGTTCTCAGTAATTTTCGAAATTATTTTATATGTTTCTGCTCCAATCAAAATTGTTGAAAGCCCTCAGCCTTACTGCAACAGCAAATGTTTAATTTGTTTTGCCCATTATAAATAATTGTTATTCAATTATCTAAGTGCTATTTAACCCTTTGAATGCCAGAGAGGTATCCAACACATTGCGTTAAGGGCAAAAGGGTGGGTAGTGCCTTGTTTTGCAATGTTTTGCTCAGCCCTCTGCCACTTATAGGGTTAACTCTATGAAATTGAACTTTTAAAGTGGACCTGACCACTTTTTTAACCCCTTAAGGACCGGGAAAATCTGAGTTAGATTTGACTTAAGGACCGGAGCAATTTTGACGTTTTTGACTATGTCTTTGTTCAACCATATTTTCTCTTTAATTCCTTTTGTGCACCCACATAAATTATATACTGTTTTTTTAAGCACAAGTAGGGCTTTCTTTTGATACCACAATTATATGAATACCTCATTGTTTAATTTGATTAAAATAGAAAAAAAGAGGAAAAAAATTTAAAAAAAACAACATTTTGCTTACATTTTTCTGTCAGGATTTGCATACTATTAGTTAATGAAAAAAAAATACCCCTAAATATATTCATTTGCTTCTCCTGAATATAAGAGTACCCCATATGCCTAGTATTTTAGTCCTTTACTCACATTTACAAGGTAAATATTACAAGATGGCTGCCGTTATTTCCAACTTGTGATTTTTCAACAATTGGCATGTGAGCATCATAGCTTAGCTGATGGTGCCAGAACCAAAAATGTCCCACAAAGGTATATGTTTCTGAAAACTACACAACATAAGGTAAATAATCAGGAGAATTTTGGAGTTTTTCATGCAGCTATTTTTCCAGAAAAAATTTTCAAAATTGTGGTAATATTTTGTTTTTTTGCAGTTTTCACATTTACATTTCAATACTACTGTTGATATCAAGCACATGATAGGTGAAGATTTTAAAAAATGCATTGTTTAGTGTTCAGCTCCTTCTTCTGAGTACGGCAATACCCCATATGCATAGGTTTCTCAAGGTTTGGGAGAGCTATGGTGCCCAAATTGGAACATGCGCGTTTCCAGTTTCACACTTTGAATTTTCACAGCTTGCATCACTGGTGCCATGTCTCATTTGGGGCTGTGTAACAGTGCTCCACTCTAAGATTTCCCCCCAAAAGTATATATTTTTGGAAAGTAGACACCCCAGGCTTTCATTTTATGTATGTTTTCAATTTTTTTACGCAGCCATTTTACCACCAATCGCTCGTAAATCTTGACGTAAGTTAAAAAAACAGCGTTTTTCACACTTGCACTTCAATGTTGATGTGAATTTCAAGCACAGGATAGGTGAAGATTTTTAAAATGCATTGTTTAGTGTTCAGCTCCTTCTTCTGAGTACGGCAATACCCCATATGCATAGGTTATTCAAGGTTTGCGGGAGCTATTGGGCCCAAATTGGAACATGCGCGTTTCCAGTTTCACACTTTGAATTTTCACAGCTTGCATCACTGGTGCCATGTCTCATTTGGGGCTGTGTAACAGTGCTCCACTCTAAGATTTCCCCCCAAAGGTATATATTTTTGGAAAGTAGACACCCCAGGCTTTCATTTTATGTATGTTTTCATTTTTTTTACGCAGCCATTTTACCACCAATCGCTCGTAAATCTTGATGTAAGTTAAAAAACAGCGTTTTTCACACTTGCACTTCAATGTTTATGTGAATTTCAAGCACAGGATAGGTGAAGATTTTTAAAAATGCATTGTTTAGTGTTCAGCTCCTTCTTCTGAGTACGGCAATACCCCATATGCATAGGTTTCTCAAGGTTTGGGGGAGCTACGGGGCCCAATTTTGAACAAATATTGAATTTTCACATCTTGGTTAACTGGTGCCATTACTCATTTTGGGCTATGTTCCAGTGCTGCACTTTAGGATTTCCCCCCAAAAGTGTATATTTTTGGAATGTAGACACCCCCAGCTTTCATTTTAGGTGTGTTTTCAAATTTTTTACACAGCCATTTTACCACCACTTTCTCGTAAACTTGACGTACGTAAAAAAACAGCATTTTTCACACTTTGTCTTCAATGTTGATGTGAATTTCAAGCACAGAATAGGTGAAGATTTTATAAACTGAATTGATTAATGTTCAGATCCTTCTTCTGAGTACGTCAATACCCCATATGCATAGCTTTCTCATGGTTTGGGGGAGCTACGGGGGCCAAACTGGAACATGCGTGTTTGCAGGTTCACACTTTGAATCTTCACAGCTTGCGTTACTGGTGCCATGTCTCATTTGGGGCTGTGTAACAGTGCTCTTTTTTAAGATTTCCCCCCAAAAGTGTATATTTTTGGAAAGTAGACACCCCAGGCTCTCGTTTTAGGTGTGTTTTCCAATTTTCTACACAGCCATTTTACCACCAATCCTGTGAAAATTTGACGTAAGTAAAAAAAATTCAGCATTTTTCACACTTTGCCTTCAATGTTCATGTGAATTTCAAGCACAGAATAGGTGAAGATTGTATAAACTGAATTGATTAGTGTTCAGCTCCTTCTTCTGAGTACGGCAATACCCCATATGCATAGCTTTCTCATGGTTTGGGGGAGCTACGGTGCCAAATTGGAACATGCGCGTTTCCAGGTTCACACTTTGAATCTTCACAGCTTGCGTTACTGGTGCCATGTCTCATTTGGGGCTGTGTAACAGTGCTCTTTTTTAAGATTTCCCCCCAAAAGTGTATATTTTTGGAAAGTAGACACCCCAGGCTCTCGTTTTAGGTGTGTTTTCCAATTTTATACACAGCCATTTTACCACCAATCCCTCGTAAACCATGACGTAAGTAAAAAAAAAAAACAGCGTTTTTTCACACTTAGGGTTGGCGGCAGTATACTGGGCTGCATACAAATTGGTTTGGGACACAATTTCACCTAAAATGTCTTCCCCCAAAAACAAATCAAAAAAATTATCATGGGTAAATCCTTCCACATCAATTTGAATCCCTGGGTTGCCTGTGAATTCTGAGATTTGTGGGCATAAATTGATACCCATTCATTAGGATCCGGAGTGGCAGGTGTTGGCGCATTTCTTTGGGCAGGTCTTTTGGCAGGTCTTTGGGCAGATCTTTTGGCAGGTGCTGGGGCAGTTGCCAGGGCAGCTCTTGGGGCAGCACTTGGGGCATTTCTTTGGGCAGGTATTTTGGTAGGTCTTTGGGCAGATCTTTTGGCAGGTGCTGGGGCAGTTGCCAGGGCAGCTCTTGGGGCATTTCTTTGGGCAGGTATTTTGGTAGGTCTTTGGGCAGTTCTTTTGGCAGGTGCTGGGGCAGTTGCCAGAGCAGCTCTTGGGGCAGTGCGGCTTTTCTTGACAGAAGGCCCAGCGTCATCACTAGAGCTGCTCTCACTTTCTGAAAACTGCGCTATGTCAAAATCTGACGCAGTGTCTGTTGCCTCAGAGTCAGACGCCCAAAAAGGCATATGCCTCTTCAACGCTGTACCTGTGCTGCATTTTGCCCACTAAAAAAACTTTTTTTTTTCTTACGCTATCCCTAAACCTAAATCTAACCCTAAAACTTACCTACGCTATCTCTAAACCTAAATCTAACCCTAAAACTTACCCTCGCCTACGTATATCCTGAACCTACCTAACCCAAGTAAACTACCTACCTAAACTGCACTTATTATATATATATATATTTTTTTTTTCCCTAAACCTAAATCTATCCCTAAAACTTTCCCTAACACAGGTCTACACTAAACCTACCCAACTACCTACCAAAATACTTAAAACTATATTTACTATTCAAAAAAAAATAAAAAATAAAAAATTGTAAAAAAACGTACATTTTTTTTTTTTTTAAATCTAAAAAAATTCAAGGGGGATGGGGGGTGTCCTACAGATCAGAAAACACTGATCTGGAGCAAATTGATCACTCCAAGAGTGATCAGATGGATCAGGGGGGTTGCAGAGCAGTGATCAAAGGGTTAATTTTCTTTATTTAAACTTTTTTTTTACTTTTTTTTTTTTACAGGAACACTGTAACAATATGTCTCTATGTCTCTCTCCACCTCAGCAGTATGCAAGGTGGAGGGAGGCATAGAGATCTGACAGGGACAGTATTTACAAATACTGTCCCTGTCATTCAGTTTTTGCAACATGTGATTCGCTTTTGAAGCGAATCGCATGTTGCAACAATGTTTCAATGGCTTGTTACTAAGTGTCCCGATACCGTGACGCTTAGTAACAAGCGGTTTGAACTCTTCCATCGCTCCGTGCGGCCGCGATGGAAGAGTTTAACCCTTGACGTACCGCGACCGTCAAGGGTCGTTGGAGCACATTTAACCTTGACGGTCCTGGTATGTCAAGGGTCCTTAAGGGGTTAAACATTAAAAAAAAATAATAAACATAATTAAATATTGCAAAAATGCTGTGCTAGCTATTTGTTTATTTTCCTTTTTTTTTTGTAATATAAATCAATTTTGAGAAAATAATCTTTATTTTTTTGGTTTGCACAGTCTGACACCTTATGCTAATTCGTTTCTGTGCTGAGCCAATAGAACCAGATCCTGTGCTATAAAGGAATCTAGGAATAGTCCACACATTGAGGGGCATTTCTGATAGGACAGTGAGGGGTAAGTTTGGTCTTAAATGTAAAATTTAGCATTCCATGCAGTGAATTAGCACAAAATGCCTGTATCCTTTAAAAATGTTGCACATTATTGCGCGTACATCTAAATGCTGCATTAACCATGTTGCGGTGATGAAAAGGGCATCATGACAATCTTGCAATATTCTATGTCGCAGGAAGAAATGTAGACATGAGAATCTTGCGATATTCTATGTCGCAGTAGAAATGTAGCCATGAAGCCAGAAAAGTTGAGTCTACATCTGGTCTCCTCCTTCCCCTCAGTCTCTGATTAGTATATGGTTTTTATCACGACAACATGGTTAAAGCAGTTTGTGTGTGCGTGTCTGTGATCTTGAATAACACTACCGTTATCCAAACAATCATCCTCCATGTGGAATAAATAAAATTAATAGGGGACTACCTGTACAGCTCCTCAGATGCTTCACATCAATCTGATCTTTCCCAAGACGTGATGCCTGCTGCACCAGACATGGATTGGAATAGGAGCTTCCATCAGTTGCACACATGGGAGACACGCTATATTTATCCCATACTCCAGTATGCGCGCATGAGTAACATAGTAACATTAGGTTGAATAAAGACACATGTCCATCAAATTCAACCTTCTCCTCATACCCCTGCTACCAAATAAGTTAGTCTTTATCAGACCTTCCTGATCTGCCTACTAATAAACAGTATAACTCTGTATGTTCTCTTTGGAAAGAAATGTATCTAATCTTCTCTTGAATGTATCCATTGTATCTGCCATAACCACCTCCTTGGGCAATGAATTCCACAATTTAACAGACCTTACCGTAAAAAAACCCTTCTTCTGCTGAAGTCTAAACCTCCTTTCCTCTAATCTCAAGGGGTGTCCCCCGGTCATCTGATCAGGCCTTGGAATAAATAGCTCACCTCAGAGATCCTTGTATTGACCTCTCATATACTTGTACAATGTGATAAGGTCTCCTCTTAGTCGTCTTTTCTCTACAGTAAATAAACCAAGTTTGTATAGTCATTCCTCATACGTCAAGTCCTCCATTCTTCCAATCCATGTCTGGTGCAGTAGGCATTGTGTCGCAGGCAAAAACAAATTGATGTGAAGCATCTGAGAGGCTGTACAGGTAATGTCACCTATTCATTTTTTCATTTTCTTCATTCCATATGGAAGATGATTGTTTAGATAATGGTAGCATTATTCAAGATCTAAACAAACCCACACACACAATCAAACTGCTTTAACCATGTCACTGTGATGAAAATCAGATAATAATCAGACACTGAGGTGAAGGAAAGAGGGAGTAGACACAACTTTTCTAGCTTAATGGTGACATTTCTACCACGACATGAGAATCTTGCACTTTTGATGAGGGCAAGATTCTCATGTAACCGTTTTTATCACGGCAACATGGTTAATGCGCCCTTCAGTTGCCACCACAATAGTGTACAACATTTTTAAAGTGAACCCAAAATGCCAGACTATGCCACAACCCACAAAGGTAATTTCTCAAAAACAATTTATTGTTGTAGAAAAAGGGCTGGTACATCATATTGTAAGATATTAAAGGGATAGTAACGTTTGACAAAAACAGCAGCTCCAATTAATCTTCATAATATTTGGCCAATGGAGAGTGTTATTTCAATACTGTCAGTTGTAGTTCAAGGGTAATTGAATGATAAAGTATCCCCCTCCCGCCCCTTTTACCTAGTGTAACCCTGCTCACCTCAGATGTGGAAACTGGTCACTTGACCTGATAGATCACAGCAAGGGACAATCTTCTTACTGTGATCATAAGGAAAACCATGACCCCCTTGACAGGTTTTTCAGGTTTTTCCTTATGATCACTGAAGATTGTCCCTCTCGGTGATCCATCCGGACAGTCTTGCTGCTGTGAGGTGAGCAGTGTTACATCAGTAAAAGGGGCGGGAGGGGGATACTTTATCATTCAATTACTCTTGAACTACAACTCTGACAGTAATGAAATAACACTCTCCATGGCCCAAATACTGTTGTAATTCAAAAGTAATTGAATGATAAAGTATCCCCCTCCCGCCCCTTTTATCTAGTGTAAGCCACCTCTGCTCAGATGTGGAATCTCGTCTTAAGAGACCAGGCAGCTCACAGCAAGGGACAATCTTCTTATTGTGAGAACAATGAAAACCCTGCCCCCCTTACAGGTTTTTCAGGTGTTTCCCTTATGCTAATTGAAGATTGTCCCTCTCTGCAAGCCATATGGATATCACACTTCTGTTCTGAGATGAGCAGTGTTACATCAATAGAAAGGGTTGCGAGGGGGATACTTTATCATTCAATTACTCTTGAACTACAACTCTGACAGTACTGAAATAACACTCTCCATGACCCAAATACTATGAAGATTAATTGGAGCTGCTTTTATTTTGAAACATTACGATCCCTTTAAGAGGTTTCAGTGTTCCATTAAACTTGGTTCACACTGGCAACTCTGCTGCAGCAACTTTCTTGCAAGATGTTGCCTCGACACAAGGTTGCCATTCAAAATAATTGTGGGTGGAAACATCCCCCACATGAACTAACCCATACAACAAAGTTCCTGAAACAGCTGTCGTTGTGAACTAAGATTTAATCCTGTAATGTTTATTGTTCAATGTTTTAGATAGTTTGTGTTTGCATAATTTTGACAATTGATGATTTATTGGCAGGTAAGTGAAGTAGAAATTGCATTTTTGGCAAAATTATTATCTTTCTCAGATTTACTCTACCAAACCGTAAGATTCAATTACCTTCTTAATTGTCAATTTCTATTTTTCATATTCTTGAATAATCGTGGGTAGTTAAATTTGTGTCATAAATCATTTTCCGTTGTTGTTTTTATGACTAGATATAGCAGGTAATGGCATTTCAATGAATAATTATTTTTCAAAACATTTTAAAGCTTCTTGACACAAGATAATGTTTAATGTTTCAATTCCTCTTCATTTATTTGCAGGCAGTGTTAGCGATGAAAGGTAATATATTTGTCAGTGTTGCTACTGAGATTGTAGATGATTCATTTTTAACAATGCAGTGTCTTCTGTACGGGCAAAAGGTGATCCTTTATGGAGCAAACCATCTACTTCACAGGGGGTTGATTTAAATGGGGGTTGTCCATGAATACTGTGGAGGTCTCCAACGCATTGTGAAACAATGAATTGAAGACCTCTTTAGTATTTAACTCCTTCGCGTCCTGTGACGTACCCGGACCGTCACGCTGGTCTGGCACTTAAGGACCAGTGACGGTCCTGGTACGTCACGTACTTTTACTCACTGCAGGAGCGCGGTGAGTAATACCAGGGACTGAAGTTGATCGTTCCAAGACCGGAGCGATCTCTTTCAGTCCTCCTTTCGATGTGCCGCCCCACATGATTAGTCACGTGGGACGGCACGTCGAACTCGTCTATCTGGTCCTTAAAGGACCAGACACCGCGGGATCGTCGGACCTTAAGGGGTTAAGGGATTAAAGTAAATATATAACTGCATTGGAATTTGAAATTGGTTTGCTCAGAATAAAGCATAGGGGAAGATTCACTAAACGGTGATAAAGTGGAGATGACATCTCCGATGATATCACTTCTCCAGTTCCTATGTTATTCCATAACTCCCAAGTGCCCCCTTAAGGAGGGACAGTCCCTCTTTTAGGCCCAAATCCCTCTTTACCACCCTGATGTCCCTCTTTTTTGGGACATCAGACTTTATGGGGTGTATATTAAATGTATAGTGTTGCTCTACAGCAATAAAACTCACATTAATATTTGTATGAACTTCAGTTTATGTATTTATTAATTCGTCTGTGCAAATAAAATATGTTGGTCTTGTTCTAAATCATTTATTAGGTTACACAAGGAGGTGTCAATAGATCATGCAATAATAATAATTCTTTATTTTATATAGCGCACACAGATTCTGCAGCGCTTTACACTCATATTGGTTCCTGTCCCCATTGGGGCTCACAATCTAAATTCACCTATCAGTATGTTTTTTTGGAGTGTGGGAGGAAACCCACGCAAACACGGTGAGAACATACAAACTCATTGCAGATGTCCTTGGTGGGAATTGAACCCAGGACCCCAGCACTGCAAGGCAACAGTGCTAACCACTGAGCCACTGTGCTGCAATATCCTAAAAATTCTTGGTAATTCCCCCGCCCACCAACTACGCCCCCAGCAACATCACCTAAAACAAATGTGTCCCTCTTTGGCCATATGGAATGTTGGAAGCTATGATATTCTATGAAGCCAATGCACTAAGATGTCTTCAGCTTTGGAGATCTTAGTGAATAGGCTCCATAGAATAACATAGGAACTGGAGAAATCATCTCCACTTTATCACCTCTGTATCACCGCTTAGTGAATCTATCCCATATTATCTGCATTTAGCAACTTTGATTTACTCTGAGTGCTGTGTTTCAGCTTGCCGCTGGACCATTATTGTTACCTACTTGGGGCAATGGACCTCACATTTGCTCATACGCATGCTATTTCTCAAGTTGCCTAATCTGTATAACAAGTACATTGGATTTAGTGTCACAATGCAGTCTGTTTAATCTGCCCGCGGAGATGTAGACACACGGGTGGATGGACTTAGATTCTGGACCTTTGTTATCATGCATTTTTCGTGTTGTCTTGCCTGTGCATATATATTTTGTATTGAGCGCTACTGTGTAGTCTATCCCATCTACCTGTGGTGCTCCATGATGAACGTGGATGGGTTTAGGCTCTGGACCTCTCATCTATTTTACAGACCTGCTGTGTGTGGTGCTGCTGGTCCATTTGAGTGCATCTGTTCAGCCTGCTTTAACTGCCTGTGATGCTTTGCTTTATAGCAGAGACATGCAGGCGGTTGAGCTTTGGAATCTGGCAGTACTTTATTCCCAGGACCAAGATTTGCGCATCCATGTCCTATCTAGGTGTAGGCAGTGGTGGTGCACGTCCTCCATGATTATCCCCTGTGACCTCAGCTGAACTTTTATCCCCTGGGATGGCCAGGGCCGGATTTGCCATTAGGCAAAGTAGGCACCTGCCTACAGTCGCACGCCAGCGAGGGGCGCCTGCCATTTGGATTTTTTTTTTTTTAATATTCTTTAAAAAAAAAAAAAACTACCCGCCTCGCTGGCTGCGCCGGCGGCACCCACTCACATTGCCCGCCTCCCCCAGTCTTGTACCTGATGGAGCTCCCTCCTCAGCTCTGTGGGAATGCAGAACGCTGGGAGATGACATCATCTCCCAGAGCTCTGCATTCCTGAATAGGAGACCATGCAGGAGCTCCATCTGGTGCAAGACTGTGCCAAAGGAGGCACATACAGATCTCCTACCACGGAGGTAGGAAACGGACAACGGGGGAAGGCAATGTAAGGGCAATGTGAAGCTAATGGGGGGCAAGTTGGAGCCGATAGAGGGCAATGTGGAGCCAATGGGGGCAATGTGGAGCCAATGGGGGGCAAGTTGGAGCCGATGGAGGGCAAGTTGGAGCCGATGGAGGGGGCAAGTTGGAGCTGATGGGGTGGGGGGCAATGTGAGGGCAATGTGGAGCTGATGGGGGGCATTGTGAGAGTAATATGGAGCTGATGGGGGGCAATATGGAGCTGATGGGGGGCATTGTGAGGGTAATATGGAGCTGATGGGGGGCAACGTGGAGATTAGGAGCATTGTGGAGGTATCCAGTGCAGATGGTCCACGGGGGGGGGGTGCTTCAAATTTCTGTGCCTACAGGCTCCTGAGATGTAAATCCAGCCCTGGGGATGGCTGGGGAGACTCGGAGACATGACCGATCATCGTTGCTGCACTGGGTTGGATTGGCCTGCAATATGGCTAATACCCATTCACAGGCACGTGCACAGATAGACACCAAGGGGGGCTTGAGCACCCGCCCTTTTTGTCCAAAGTGCCCTCGTGCCCCTTTTTCAAATATATATATTGAAAAAATAATTATGAGAAGTGCCCTTTTTTTCATTTGAGCCCCTGCCCCCCAAAATGTCTGTGCACGTCCCTGCCCATTCACATATTACTAGTATTATCTTTTCATTTACACACCAGATCGTTCTTTTAATCATACTAATGTTCTTTATTCTGCTGGGGCTTCTCAGATTCGGACTTGGGGGGTGATCTATGACTGGCGTGTGGATCACCCTCTCAGCCCTCTACTGTACTACATTATGATGTTACTGACTGGGCTACATTGTATCCAATCAGTTATAGAAGTTGCATCGGCAGGCTTTCTATATTTATTTGTCTGCTGGTTAAACATGTCTGTGTATGTCTTGGGAAAGGTGGCTGCTGCCACCGAAATGTCGATTTAAATAAAACACATTTTTTTAATTTCATTGCCTTCCTGAAAGTCCAGTAAATGCCTCTGTTTGCTCAAATCCATCAATCTAGTACCGGCACACTGGCATCTATTAACTTTAAAAGGTATAGTAATACTTCATTTTATCTTTATTTTATTTTGTAGTCATTCAAAAAAAATTAAGAACAATATAAGTCTTATCTCTCAAACCTTTATGGTTTGAGAGATATTCACAAGCAAAGTTTCCCCTCACTGACCAAAACGGTCAAGTCTGCCATCTAGCTGTCAGATTTGGAATCCGGTCCGCAGACCGGCCGTGGCTCTACAGCAGAGCAGAGATCATGAGATATAAGAAGAACTACTTCATTCAAATAGTCTATAAAGTGTGCCTGGTTTGTAAGCACACTTTTTAGACCCTTCCAATGAAATAGTTATTTTTGTATCTTGCGATCTCGGCTCTGCTGAAGAGCCACCGGTTGATCTGCGGACCGGATTCCAAATCTGACAGCTAGATGGCAGACTTGACCGTTTTGGTCAATGAGGGGAAAATTTGCTTGTGAATATCTCTCAAACCATAAAGGTTTGAGAGATAAGACTCATTTCGTTCTTCATGTTTTTTTAATGCCTACAAAATAAAATAAAGATAAAATGAAGTATTACTATCCCTTTAATGAGAGTGCGTTCTGTATTCCTGCGTATTACAATATTTTTCTTTGTTATTCTGACAATGTAAAGCATTTATTGAGGGGAGCAGTCCGGACCGCATACCATGATGGCTACTTGAGATGCTCGCTTGCTAGGACACAGGCATTTTATCTTTCTTTTCCCAATCTGGAGTGGTTCCAATTTTCCATTTTTTACCATACCAAGATTTGTGGATGACAAGGAAAAAGAAGCAGTGCAGTACACAACCCACTTCAAGAGGATAATTGAATATCTCCCAAAACAGGGTGAGACTGGAGTAGGCCAGAGGCCTGTGGAACAACACGGCCATGACCCCCTTCTTCAAAGCACTATAATGGCTCTAGCAAACCTTCTATTTCCCCACTCCACCTAGTCTCTCTGGGACTGAATTCCTCAGATAAAGAGAACCTTCTGACTATAGCTGATTTGCCCGTACGTATCTCTAAATAAAATATGGTGCCATTTCTCATGAAAGATGACATGAAACTCTTTGGATTGGCCATTAAAGAAGACATCATGTCCACGGTAAAAGTGGAGTTCTCAGAATTTAAAAAATAACTTGCTCAGTTGGGCCAAAGGATCCAGAATTTGGATGGGGAGAAGGGAGTACTCATGCTCCCAGTTACACAACCTAGAGCACATCAGGAGGAGACCATCAGTATGTTGACATCAAGTCTAGATGATCTTAATAATCGCGACATGCATTGCATTATTCATATTAAGGACCTACCTGAATTGGTACTGTCCAAGGTTCTTGTTACATTCCTTCAATAACTCTTTACAGAGATCTTGAATGCCCCAGATGACCCCCTATTAAATCTGATAGGGCTCATTGAGCTCTTCAACCCCATGGACTACCTAGATCTAGACCACAAGATGTAATAGCTGCATACACCTCTGTTCCAACAAAGAGATAATCATGAGGTGCAGCAGAGAGATAGGGAATTTACAGTTTGCATGATGTGCGATCAATGTATACAATTACCCATCTCCTTACATATTTCAAAAAGCTGGTCATTAAGGTCACTCATATCTATTTAATAAGGGCATTAAGGATCATTGTGGATTCCTCTTTCATTTATGTGACCCTCATAATGTCACCATGGAAATTATCCGCGACCTTTCACAGATTCAGAACTTATTGGGATTTCCCTGCCTGAAGTTTCTCAACCTTTTTTTAATACATTGAACTCTGGTAATATAAACCTGCAGAATAGATGTGAGAGGTGGATGAAGGCCATTGGTTCCAACAAAAAAACAAAGGTTTCTTCTGCATCAGTCCCCATGGCAGTGTCTTGGGATTGGGTCTGATTTAGCTTTTTGAGCAGCAGCGATAGATAAGAAAGGTTTGGATCCTTTATTTTCTCTTCCTGTACTTCCAGCTGTGTGGACTATTTGTCTCCTAATTGTCATCCATGGTATAACCCATACTAACCACTGAAGTGTTATTTTATGTTTATGTTTACGCATAAATCTTGCATTTTTTTTCTTTATTTTTGTAATAAGCCATCCCTCTGTTTTGTCATATTAGTGTGCTTTGCCTAATTATTTGCTGGTGTTTTCTGTCTCTTGTGGTTTTACTATGTAGGCCCGTGTGTAGCATCCCTCATCATGGATCTCTTTCCCTGAGTTTTTGACCTAATCTTTGATTCCATCTCTCATCTGGTCTTCTTAACAAACTATAGTTTGTTCATATTTATGGGTGGTTCTACCATGTGTATTTTTCTTGGTATATACAATGTGATCTATTGACGCACTATGTATTTACTCTCTTGTTTTTAGTCTCAGTAAGAGTATTGAGGATATTTATTACTGTAACGGAAGCTGAGAAGGGACCGTGTCGCCTTCAGCCATCGTTCCCGGGTCTCTCCTTCTTGACGCAGATAAGCGCCGTCGGATGCACCAGTTGAAGTATGGACAGTCACTGGAAACAGTCGCAGGATCACTGGAAGCAGGGAAGAGTCCACGTCGCCACCTGACAGTCCACGAAGTTAGGTCGCAGGAAACTGGCAGCAGGCGGTCGACGATTCAGGATACTTGGCGCAGATGGGTATCAGAGTGGATACTTTACACCATGAGCAATACAAGACTCCAGGACTCCTTGTTCACTCCAAAACAGAACTCACTTTATTGTCACAAACCACAGAGTACAGTACATTGGATCACATGGGGAAATCTGATACAATAGGGAACATGATTAAATCATAACACATCAGACAAAAGGCCAGCAGCAGATGGTCTTAACAGATACAATAACTCAGACATGATTACATTTCAGATACAAAAGGGTTTGACTGAACAAAGACTTGAGGGTCGTGAATGGAGTAACACACAGCAGAGGGTGTCAGGACAGTTCTCAATACAATGACTTGATTAACACCCAGCAGGAGGTCTTGAGTCAAATGGCTGGAGTGGCTACAATACACATCCTAGGGACACATACAATATTTGACAATACATAAATCTTTTAACATAAAGATAGTAAACCCCCCATCTGAGGTCAAAGGAGGCCAAGGGGCCATAGTCTTTAGGTAAAATGTTCGAGGTCCAGACAAGGGCCCAAGTAACGGATAAGATCCGTTACAATTACATTTAGTATCCTGCACTTTTGGTGTGGTATCTCCTTCCCAAGATTCAGCTTTACAGTTTTGTTTAGCTGACTAAACGCAGCTTCTCCCTGATCCCTTGGCCCTAGCAGACAAACAAGTATGTTACACCCTTCCTAACGTAGACTATATTTTTTATGGGTAAAGCATAGTAATTTGTTAGCCATAGACAATGCAGGAGACTAGTAGAGTAAACATGACACCTTTATTGGCTAATTGAGTGGATATGGATGCGAGATTTCAAGATAACTTGATTCTTATTATTCCTGAAGAAGACACATAGTTGTCTTGAAATCTCGTATCCAAAGCCACTCATTTAGCCAATAAAGGTATCATGTTTACTCTACTAGTCTCCTGCATTTTTTAAACAGCATGCGCTTCTACCCCCCCTCCTTTTTTTCCTCTTTTATCCCTACCTCCTTAGGTGTAATATCATTAAAGGGAGGTTAAAAAAATAAATTCTGCAGTACAAATCGTTCCTCCCTTCCTCCCGAAGTCAGCACTGTGCTGACAGCAGGATATCCGGGGACCAGCCGGCGTCTCTGCAGCAGAGTCGAAATCACGTTATTTAAAGGGATAGTAATACTTTATTGAGAGATAACCGAAGGCAAAGTTCCCCCCTCCTTCCCCCTTCCCTGAAGTCAGCGTTGTGGGGATATCCGGTCTGACTTTCATCAGGCGGCTCTGCAGCAGAGCCATGATCTCGTTAGTGACAAAGAATTATTTCACTGAAATGGTCTTCTATGTGTGCTTGCAAACCAAGCACAAACCAATCACATGTAGAAGACCGTTTCAGTGAAATAATTATTTGTCACTAACAGGATCTCTGCTCAGCTGCAGAGCCACTAGCCTGTCGTACGACAGACTTCCCCTGCAGTCAGTACAACGCTGACTTCAGGGAAGGGGGAGGGTGGGGGGAACTTTGCGTTCGGTTATCTCTCAAGCCATAAAGGTTTGAGAGATGAACCTGGGGGCTATTAAATTATTTTACAAATATGTACAATATGGGGGATAGTAATAATAAAGTATTACTATCCCTTTAAAAAGAATAACTTCATTGGAAAAGTCTACAAAGTATGTCTGGTTTGCAAGCACACTTTGTAGTCCATTTGTTACGGTTTTCAGACACTCAGACAGTGGTATATAAAATAAATGGAGTTTTATTAAGTTGCAAGTGGCAAGTGGCTGCCTCCGTTATTGCTTGCCTGACCTGTGTCAATATATGCTACTTGTACCTTTATATTGTACTGGACCTGTGTAGGCAATTGTATGATTAACCTGTCGTGTGTCTGTATTATACTGCCTGTATACTACAGGACCTGTGAGGGTTCTTATTGTATTGAGAATTCAATAAAACTGTGCTTTTATCCTAAACCACTGAGTCTGTGGGTCAAACAAACCGTTGCAGTAGGCTAACAAAACCTCACTTTTGGCTGGAGTCACACAAGAAATAAACTTATTTCAGAGCTGCATTTAAATCAAAGTAGCCCTGAAGTATATATTGTTCAAATAATTAACCCTCTGATTGCCAGAAAGGTGATATCTCTATGGTACGTGAAGGTTTAAAGGTGAGTTCTGGTTAGCGTACTGTAAGGGGCAAAATTAAACAGACATGCATTAAATCTGAGTTTCTGTCAAATCACATCATTTAGTTGGCCAAATAGTTGGAATTCAATAAACCAAAATGGAATTATGTTTTTCGTGTCCCGTAATATATATGCGCACAAAGCTGCGAGTGACAAAGTAGATTAACCCCTTTGGATGTTGGAGATGTCTCCCACGTACTGGCTTCTAGCTTACAAGGAGGAGATTCACTAAGTGTAACGGTTTGTTCGACACACAGACACAGTTGGTTTGGATAAAACACAGTTTTATTAAACAAATAAGATCACAATAACCCTCACAGATCCTGTAATATATACTCAATATGGTTATACAGAGGTAAGCCCACACAGGTCCAGTATAAGTAGAGAGTCCACAGAACAATATAGTGACACAGGTCAGGCAGCTCTTATGTGAGTCCCAGTTTATCAGTACTGCATGGGTTAACAGTAGGCAGGAAATGCTGACAGGCCCTAGTGTAGCAAGGCCCTTTAAGAAGCTCAAACAGAGGTGAGAGCTTTAATTCGAGTAACGCCCAAGATAATGGATACCAGACAATTGTGGACTGCCTTAGCAGTAACGGAGGCTGAGCAACTTCAGCACTGCTGTAGCAGTAACGGAGACTGAGTGACATAGACACTACTGTAGCAGTAACGGAGACCAGGTAACTTGAGCACTGCCATAGCAGTAACGGAGACTAGGCAACTGGATACTGCCGTAGCATTAACGGAGACAGAGCAACTGAGGAGCTGCCGTAGCAGTAGTGGAGACTGAGCCACTTGAGCACTGCAGTAGCAGTAACGGAGACTAGGCAACAGGACACTGCAGTGGCAATAACGGAGACTAGGCAACAGGACACTGCCATAGCATAAACGGAGATTTGAGCAGCCTGAGCACTGCCGCAGTAGTAACGGAATCTGAGCAACTCGCCCTGAGAGGCACCCAACCTGGAACGGTTCGTAAGGCAGACTAATAGGAATATCGCCGGGAGCAACTGCACAGCTGTCCACAGACAGCGAGAGTGAAGTACTACCTTTAACCGAAGACCGGTCAGGGCGTGCAGAAGAGGCAGCAGCCCAACCGGGAGGAATCACACAGAACAGGAACGTAGAACAATCCAAGTCAGTACACAGAGCAGGAACCTCAGCCAATCCAGGTTGGTACACGGAGCAGGAACGTCAGCCAATCCAAGTCAGTACACAGAGCAGGAATATCAGCCAATCCAAGTCAGTACACAGAGCAGGAATATCAGCCAATCCAAGTCAGTACACGGAGCAGGAATATCAGCCAATCCAAGTCAGTACACGGAGCAGGAACGTCAGCCAATCCAAGTCAGTACACGGAGCAGGAACGTCAGCCAATCCAAGTCAGTACACAGAGCAGGAATATCAGCCAATCCAAGTCAGTACACAGAGCAGGAATATCAGCCAATCCAAGTCAGTACACGGAGCAGGAACGTCAGCCAATCCAAGTCAGTACACAGAGCAGGAACGTCAGCCAATCCAAGTCAGTACACAGAGCAGGAATATCAGCCAATCCAAGTCAGTACACAGAGCAGGAATATCAGCCAATCCAAGTCAGTACACGGAGCAGGAACATCAGCCAATCCAAGTCAGTACACAGAGCAGGAACGTCAGCCAATCCAAGTCAGTACACAGAGCAGGAATATCAGCCAATCCAAGTCAGTACACAGAGCAGGAATATCAGCCAATCCAAGTCAGTACACGGAGCAGGAACGTCAGCCAATCCAAGTCAGTACACAGAGCAGGAACGTCAGCCAATCCAAGTCAGTACACAGAGCAGGAATATCAGCCAATCCAAGTCAGTACACGGAGCAGGAACGTCAGCCAATCCAAGTCAGTACACAGAGCAGGAATATCAGCAAATCCAAGTCAGTACACGGAGCAGGAACGTCAGCCAATCCAAGTCAGTACACGGAGCAGGAACGTCAGCCAATCCAAGTCAGTACACAGAGCAGGAATATCAGCCAAGCCGGGTCGGTACACGGAGCAGGAACGTCAGCCAAGCCAGCTCGGTACACAGAAGATGAGAAGCAGAATGGTCAGGCAGTCCGGGTCGGTGCACAGGCAGGAAACGAGATGCAGAGTAGTCAGGAAGGCCGGGTCGATACACTAAGAGCACACAATAATCAGGAACAAGCGCTGGTACTGGAACACCACGAAAGAGCACCAGAGATGTGCCAGAACCCAGCATTTAAGGACAATACTGGGTGGGACAATCACAGTTCAGCCAATAGGTGTAAAGCAGGAATATAGACTGACAGAATGTCGCCGAATAGCACGGGCACCGTGATACTAAGTTTTGATAAAGAGGTGATAAAATGGAGATAACTTCTCCAGTGATATCACTTCTCCAGTTCCTATGTTATTGTATGGAGCCAATGCAATGAGATCTCCAAAGTTGAAGAAATCTTAGTACAGGCTCCATAGAATAATTGGAAAAGTGATATCACTGGAGAAGTCATCTACACTTTATCACCTCTTTATCACCATTTTATCACCGCTTAGTGAATCTCCCCCCAGGAGTTAATGCACACACACCTTGCACTAATTATATACACTTTAATTTTTCCGTTGGACAGTTTTCTCTTTAATATTCATAAGATTTGGTTAAATGATCCAGGTATTAAAGGGATAGTAATAATTCATTTTAACTTTGTTTTATTTTGTAGGCATTAAAAAAACATGAAGAATGATATAAGTCTTATCTCTCAAACCTTTATGGTTTGAGAGATATTCACAAGCAAAGTTTCCCCTCCCGCCCCTTTTACCTAGTGTAAGCCATCTCTTCTCAGATGTGGAATCCAGTCCATAGACCAGACAGATAACAGCAGGGGACAATCTTCTTCCTATGAGAACAATGAAATCCCTGCCCCCCTTGACAAGCTTTTCAGGTTTTTCCCTTATCTTAATTGAAGATTGTCCCTCTCTGCAGTCTACCTGGGCACCTCCCTTCTGACCTGACTGAGCAGTGTTACATCAGTAAAAGGGGCGGGAGGGGGACACTTTGCTTGTGAATATCTCTTAAACCATAAAGGTTTGAGAGATAAGACTTATATCATTATTCATGTTTTTTTAATGCCTACAAAATAAAATAAAGTTAAAACGAAGTATTACTATCCCTTTAAGAGTCTCCAACTGCGATTAACCTGCTCCTTTCCAAATCACAACATAATCTTCTCTCGGTCAGACGGATTTTAGTAATATTGATAACATCTTCTCAACCCTTTGAGGACAAGAGCAGTTTGCAACTCATTGTGAAGCAATGCATTTCACAGTCCTCTAAGGGTTCATTTTAAGTGGCCACAAAACTTGTCTTGCCACAAAAAAAAATCTGGTCTGCAAAATTGGGGGCGATACAAAGGTTTGATGGGGGTCACTGTATGTAGTGGCTGTAGAGTATTGGCAGATGTTCACATGGATCTATTGGTCATTGAAGGCTGTGATTCTTCATAGGACATTGTAACAACCAATATGGACTATACGTGGATGAAGTGCAGCTCACATACCACTGAGTGCAACAAGGCTGCAGTATGCTGCATTCTTTAAGGGAGTAATTGTCTATATGGGCTGCACCTTAGGGATCAATCAGAGATGGATTTTGGGTCCATAGGGCCCTAGGCAAGGTATTAATTTGAGGCCCCACATCTCCTCTGACACAGAGTGCTTCTAGCAGGTACTGGGGGCAAATATAGTTTTGATACCTTTTATTGGCTAACTAAGCAGATTTAAATGCAAGCTTTCAAGACCTTAGGTCTCTTCCTCAGGCATGTTAAGAGGAAGAGACCTAAGGTCTTGAAAGCTTGCATTTAAATCTGCTTAGTTAGCCAATAAAAGGTATCAAAAACTATATTTGCCTCCTGTATTTCTACGGCTAACACGGTACAAACTCTCATCTAGCAGGTACTGGCATTGTGGCTCTAATGTAAGCGGGAACAACTGGATGATGCTGGTCTCACTCAATAATAAGGGCATCTGACACAAGATATTATCTGCAGCAATAGCAGGGCCTTTGTCTGTGACCTGTCACTTGCACCTAGGGCCCCTCATATAATCCAGCTCTGGGATCAGTGGTGCAAGTTTGTAATACTGCTTCTGCCAGTGGAAGGACTAGCAATGCCATTCTAATTTCTATTGGCTGTTCAGGTGGGTGTGACATCATAGTAGCCAATAGAAATCACTGAGGGTCATACGTTTATAATGCTATTACTGCCAGTGGAGGGACTATCAGTGCCATTCTAATTCCTAATTGGCTGTGACATCACCAGCTCCCTCTCAGGAACTCACCAGCTCTTGGGAAGAAAAGCCTGATACTGTCAGAGGTAGTAGCTCACTAGTAAAAGATCAAACTAATATATATATTTATATACTAGTTGAAGAGCCCGTTACACGGGCCACAGTGCCACTGCCATTCGGTCGCTGGGCAGTCATGCACAGTAGAGACTGCCCGCGCCTTGGCTGATACAGAGCTGGACGCTCCTTCGGCAGTCTCTACTGTGCATGACTGCATCGTTACACACGTTTTAGCGAATTATTATATAGGATGGATATATATATATATATATATATAAGCAGGGAGGTAGATAGGGATTTTAAGGAGCTTGTTTGTTGCACTATTGTAATCTTGAGAAAGGCTGCAGTGGTAGCAGAAACGTTGATTCCAATAAAATGTAACCTCATCTGATCTTTCATAAAAAGACCCTGTGAGTGCCACATCTCTCCATCTCTGATATATAATTTTTTTTTTTTTTCATGTTAGTTGACCTTTAACTCCTTAAGTACCAGCCACGCGGGTGTGCAGCCGGCACTTAAGGACCACAGGGCATTTTTTTTCTCTTACCGGAATCAGAGGTCTCTAAATGACATGCAGCCGCGTGAGGAACCCTGAATTCCAGGACAAATATGTACGTCGTGGGTCCTTTAGGCATGTTCTCCCCATGTCGTACATGTACGTCCTTGGTCCTTAACGGGTTAATGATTCTCACCTTGAATAATCATCCTGCTTTTTTCACACAACCTAAAACTGCAAGATGAAAGTCTCTGTTCAATGAATATGTAACGACATAATAAGGTCTATGGCATATTTAGATATTGGTGGACGTGCCAGATCATTACCAATACAGAGGATGTTCTTCCAGCGCCTAGCGAGCAACTCATTATGCAAACAACCAGAAAATGCAAAATGTGTTCAATGGGGAAAAAAGCAGGAAAAATAGATTGAAAAGAATAGCAAAATGTGTAACTGGTAAAACATTTATTCGAAAATGATGTTTCTCGTTTCTGTAAAAGGACAAAATATCTTTTATTAAAGCTGTTTATTTTTTCATGTTTGCAAACTTCACGCAGCAGAGACATCAAAGTGACAGATGCTGCGAAGTGCACTTTTATTTAATTCCTCTACAATAAGACTTCACATCGGTATTTATGAGTCGCTTCTAGGACTGGCCGTGTGTCTGGGAAATAGGATTACTCGCCCACCCGTCCATATGTGTATTCAGAATATGGGAAACCTCAATTTTTCTTCTTTGTATAACCGGATATTGAGTTTATTGTTTTGAGTAAGATCTGTGGAAATGGGACCTGAAAGACAACCAAGGGGGGGAGGGGGTGCAAAATGAATCATGAAGCAATGATGAAAACAGTACTATTCTACGATTGGATATTTCTAAATTATATTATTCAGGTGTGGAATTCTACAAGAACAAGTGCTAGGTAATCTCATTTTATAATGGTATATTGCTCTGCTGTTGACATGCAATGGTGTATTTCTATGCTAGTGACACGTAATGGTGAATTGCTCTGCTGTTGACATGTAATGGTGTATTTCTATGCTAGTGACAAGTAATGGTGCATTTCTATGCTAGTGACATGTAATGGTGCATTTCTATGCTAGTGACATGCAATGGTGTATTTCTATGCTAGTGACATGTAATGGTGTATTTCTATGCTAGTGACAAGTAATGGTGCATTTCTATGCTAGTGACATGTAATGGTGTATTTCTATGCTAGTGACATGTAATGGTGCATTTCTATGCTAGTGACATGTAATGGTGCATTTCTATGCTAGTGACATGCAATGGTGTATTTCTATGCTAGTGACACGTAATGGTGAATTGCTCTGCTGTTGACATGTAATGGTGTATTTCTATACTAGTGACATGTAATGGTGTATTTCTATACTAGTGACATGCAATGGTGTATTTCTATGCTAGTGACACGTAATGGTGAATTGCTCTGCTGTTGACATGTAATGGTGTATTTCTATACTAGTGACATGCAATGGTGTATTTCTTTGCTAGTGACAAGTAATGGTGCATTGCTCTGCTGGAGTCAAGTAACAGCGTAATGTTCCCCCTCCCGCCCCTTTTACCTAGTGTAAGCCGCCTCTCCTCAGATGTGGAATCTGATCTTAAAACCAGACAGGTCACAGCAAGGGACAATCTTCTTACTGTGAGAGCAATGAAAACCCTGCCCCCTCGACAGGTTTTTCCCTTATGCTAATTGAACATTGTCCCTCTCTGCAAGCCATCTGGACACCACCTTTCTGCTCTGAGGTGAGCAGTGTTACATCAGTAAAAGGGGCGGGAGGGGACACTTTATCATTCAATTACTCTTGTACTACAACTCTGACAGTACTGAAATAACACTCTCCATGGCCCACATACTATGAAGATTAACTGGAGCTGATTTTATTTTTGAACATTACTATCCCTTTAAAATGTTATCTTATTAAAACAACATCTAACATTATGTTGCCTAACCCCATAACCAGCAGCCTCTAACCTTTAACTCTTAAAGGGACAGTAATACTTAATTTTATCTTTATTTTATTTTGTAGGCATTAAAAAAAACACGAAGAACGATATAAGTCTTATCTCTCAAACCTTTATGGTTTGAGTGTTATTCACAAGCAAAGTTTCCCCTCCCGCCCCTTTTACCTAGTGTAAGCCATCTCTTCTCAGATGTGGAATGCAGTCCATAGACCAGACAGATAACAGAAGGGGACAATCTTCTTCCTATGAGAACAATGAAAGCCCTGCCCCCCTTGACAAGCTTTTCAGGATTTTCCCTTATCTTAATTGAAGATTGTCCCTCTCTACAGTCTACCTGGGCACCTCCCTTCTGATCTGGCTGAGCAGTGTTACATCAGTAAAAGGGGCGGGAGGGGGATACTTTGTCATTGAATTACTCTTGAACTACAACTCTGACAGAATTGAAATAACACTCTCCAAAGTCCAAATACTATGATGATTAATTAGAGCTGCTTTTATTATGAAACATTACTATCCCTTTAAGAATGCCATTTTGACATAAGCAACACTTTAAACAGAGACAGATTAAGGATCCATAGGACCCTAGGCAATGTACCAATTTCGGGCATCTCTTGATCCGGTGCTTCTGGCGCAGAGTGCTGCTAGCAAGTACTGGCACTGTGGCTCTAATGTAAGTGGGTATAACTGGAAGATGCTGGTCTTTCAACAAAAAAGAGCATTTAACACAAGATGTTAGCAGCAGAAACAGCAGGACCTCTGTCTGTGACCCACCACTTGCAGCCAGACCTCCTCATATTGCGAAGGGCCCTAGGCAGTAGCCTAGCTTGCCATGGCATCCTTTTAAAATATCATGTTGTAAACATCATGCACCTAGAAGCTGCATTAAGCATGTCACCTTCATGAAAAGGGTGACATGAGAATCTCGCCCCTTCATATAAGCGCGAGATTCTCATTTCGCCTCTTTAAATAGCGCTTCAACTCAACTCCGCAGCATACAGGTTATTGGCTGCTTTAAACCTTTGTGTATCTCTGATTGCTTGTTTACAACGCAATATTTTAAAAGGGAACCGGTTGCTATAATGGATGATCTGGCTCTAATTTTAAATGCACCGTTGTAACACTAGTCATTTACTACTCGTGACATTTTAAACACACCATTTTGAAGTAAGCAACATTTTAAATGCCCAGTTGTGATGTCTGGTATTTACTACTTAATGGGATACCAGCTGCACTTAGCAGTGTGCACTAATCTAGAGAAAAATGATGGCTTTAGTGCAGACCATGCAGTGCAGACTATGATGCTTGCCTAAATGAGTATCAAGTTTCTTTCAGAAAATACAGTATATACTATATCTTCAAATACAGCGTCCAAACATTCCACATCCTTACTGCCCTTACTGCAATGAAAGGGAGGTAAGATAACTAATCTTGGTTTATATAGATCTCTCACATCATCAGTTATATCAGAAACAAAAAGGTTATCTTGTTAGTACCACCTACCATAAACAAAGTCAAAAGTATTTAAAAGACTGGTACCCTATTAAAAGGTTGCATGCAAAACAGTGTGCGACCACAGGGCGCATTCAGCATGTTGCCCAGGCGTGTTTTGCGTGTGACCTTTTAACCCTTTGAGTGCCAGAGTGGTACGGAATGCATTGATTTCCAATGCATTCCGTACCACTCTGGTACTCAAAGGGTTAAAAGTGAACCTAAAAGACTAGTAATGTTTTTAGTATTGCCACATGCTAAAGTTGTAACAGCTCAGTACTTTACAGTCAATTGACCAAATTTCACTTTAGGAAGCAATGAAACAGCACCAACTAGTGATGTCTTTTTTTGTACCTTTTTTTTAAATAATAAAAATAAAAGAAATAAGATAAGTTTTTGCACATGAATTATCTTCCAGCAGCTGGTGTACACCTGAAGGAACATCTTCATAATAATTTAACCCTTTGACACTCAAATGGTTAAAACATTACTGTACATTACTAAAATCTTTGCAAATGTCCCTGCAGTCCCTTAGGATACATGTGGTATAAAGGCTTTTTCTGTCACCAGAGGGGGAATTGTTCTGTCTAGATGTCTATATACATTAATCCAGAGCTTGTCTGCCTCTTGGGACATGTGGAAAAGAGTAAATTTGTTAGAAAGAAGATTGTACATTAAGGACAAAAATTACTGGACTGGAAAAATGACATTTACAGTTTGTCAGTGAATATATGACATCTCCAGGATAACATTGGCAGTTCCATTCACGTCCAGGGTTTATACATCTCAAAGTAACTACTCACAACATGAATGAACAAGCACTGAACTGCTAGCACCATCCGCTGTCATGTGTAGTCATTTGAAGTCCTTTAATCTAGATTTATTCCTTAAAATGATAGCCCTTATGTGTAAAAGTAAAGCAGATCACAGAGCACAGGCACTGCCCCTAGGAGGACAGGTACAAATTCCTGGTGATTTAAATGGACTATTAAACACCCAATGTGTTAGCGATCTCTAGCTTTTCATGGGTAAAAAAAAGAGTGTCCAAATCGTCCATATTTACGTTACCCACTTTGAATTGCAAAAAATAATTTCTGAGATATTTGACTTTATCAATGTGTCAGTTTATCCAGCTGAACCACAGCTTCCTGGTAGGAAATGGAAGCTGGTAATTCAGAGCTAAGTGGAATGTTAGTGTCTGGCTGGTACAAAGTGATAGATGGTAATGCAGAGCTATGTGAAATGTTAGTAGCTGACTGGTATGAAGTGACAGTTGGCAGTGTTGAATGTTAGTGTCTGTCTGGTAGGAAGTGACAGCTATTAATGCAGAGCTGTGTGGGATGCTAGTGACTGTCTGGTAGAAAGTGGCATTTGGTATGAAGAGCTGTGTGGAATGCTAGTGTCTGGCTGATAGGAAGTGGTAGTTGGTAATGCAGAGCTGTGTGGAATGTTAGTGTCTGGCTGGTAGGATGTGATAGTCGGTAATGCAGATCTGTATGGAATACTAGTGTCTGGCTGGTAGGACGTGATAGTCGGAAAGGCAGATCTATGTGGAATGCTAGTGTCTGGCTGGTAGGACGTGATAGTTAGTAATGCAGAGCTGTGTGGAATGCTAGTGTCTGTCTGGTAGGAAGTGATATTTGGTAATGCAGAGCTGTGTGGAATACTAGTGTCTGGCTGGTAGGAAATAATAGTTGGTAATGCAGATCTATGTGGAATGCTAGTGTCTGGCTGGTAGGAAATGATAGTTGGTAATGCGGAGCTGTGTGGAATGTTAGTGTCTGGCTGGTAGGATGTGATAGTCGGTAATGCAGATCTGTATGGAATACTAGTGTCTGGCTGGTAGGACGTGATAGTCGGTAATGCAGATCTGTGTGGAATGCTAGTGTCTGGCTGGTAGGACGTGATAGTTAGTAATGCAGAGCTGTGTGGAATGCTAGTGTCTGGTAGGAAGTGATATTTGGTAATGCAGAGCTGTGTGGAATACTAGTGTCTGGCTGGTAGGAAATGATAGTTGGTAATGCAGATCTATGTGGAATGCTAGTGTCTGGCTGGTAGGAAATTATAGTTGGTAATGCGGAGCTGTGTGGAATACTAGTGTCTGGCTGGTAGGAAATAATAGTTGGTAATGCAGATCTATGTGGAATGCTAGTGTCTTGCTGGTAGGAAATGATAGTTGGCAATGCAGATCTATGTGGAATGCTAGTGTCTGGCTGGTAGGAAATGATAGTTGGTAATGCGGAGCTGTGTGGAATACTAGTGTCTGGCTGGTAGGAAATAATAGTTGGTAATGCAGATCTATGTGGAATGCTAGTGTCTGGCTGGTAGGAAATGATAGTTGGTAATGCAGAGCTGTGTGGAATGCTAGTGTCTGGCTGGTAGGAAATGATAGTTGGTAATGCGGAGCTGTGTGGAATACTAGTGTCTGGCTGGTAGGAAATAATAGTTGGTAATGCAGATCTATGTGGAATGCTAGTGTCTGGCTGATAGGAAATGATAGTTGGTAATGCAGAGCTGTGTGGAATGCTAGTGTCTGGCTGGTAGGAAATGATAGTTGGTAATGCAGAGCTGTTTGGAATGCTAGTGTCTGACTGATATGAAGTGATAGTTGGTAATGCAGAGCTATGTGGAATGCTAGTGTCTGGCTGATAGGAAGTGATAGTTTGTAATGAAGAGCTGTGTGGAATACTAGTGTCTGTCTGATAGGAAGTGATATTTGGTAATGCAGAGCTGTGTGGAATGTTAGTGTCTGTCTGGTAGGAAATGATAGTTGGTAATGCAGATCTATGTGGAATGCTAGAGTCTGGCTGATATGAAGTGATAGTTGGTAATGCAGAGCTGTGTGGAATGCTAGTGTCTGGCTGGTAGGAAATGATAGTTGGTAATGCAGAGCTGTTTGGAATGCTAGTGTCTGGCTGATATGAAGTGATAGTTGGTAATGCAGAGCTGTGTGGAATGCTAGTGTCTGGCTGGTAGGAAATTATAGTTGGTAATGCAGATCTATGTGGAATGCTAATGTCTGGCTGGTAGGAAATGGTAGTTGGTAATGCAGAGCTGTGTGGAATACTAGTGTCTGGCTGGTAGGAAATGATAGTTGGTAATGCAGAGCTGTTTGGAATGCTAGTGTCTGGCTGATAGGAAGTGATAGTTGGTAATGCAGAGCTGTATGGAATGTTAGTGTCTGGCTGATAGGAAGTGGTAGCTGGTAATACAGAGTTGTGTGGAATGCTAGTGTCTGGCTGATAGGAAGTGATAGTTTGTAAAGAAGAGCTGTGTGGAATACTAGTGTCTGTCTGATAGGAAGTGATATTTGGTAATGCAGAGCTGTGTGGAATGTTAGTGTCTGTCTGGTAGGAAATGATAGTTGGTAATGCAGATCTATGTGGAATGCTAGAGTCTGGCTGATATGAAGTGATAGTTGGTAATGCAGAGCTGTTTGGAATGCTAGTGTCTGGCTGATAGGAAGTGGTAGTTGGTAATGCAGAGCAATGTGGAATGCTAGTGTCTAGCTGATATGAAGTGATAGTTGGTAATGCAGAGCTGTTTGGAATGCTAGTGTCTGGCTGATAGGAAGTGGTAGTTGGTAATGCAGAGCAATGTGGAATGCTAGTGTCTGGCTGATAGGAAGTGATCGTTGGTAATGCAGAGCTGTGTGTAATGCTAGTGTCTGACTCAGTGTTTCTCGACCAGGGTGCTGTGGCACTTTGGTGTGCCACGGACATCCATTTAGTGTGCCCCATTTCATCTATAAGACTTTGACAAAAATGTGAAGGTAGACTTCCAACTGTTTATTTAAGGCTATTGCCATGCACAATATGTTCATTTTACTTGTGAGGTCTAACAATAACTCTGTATTAATGTATTTGTAACCTTTAATACACCCCTGACAAATGACATAAAATGATAGGGGTGCCTCGAAAATGCCAACCTCCATATTAGGGTTGCCTTGAGCAAAAAAGCTTGAGAACCACTGGTCTGGCTGATATGAAGTGATAGTTGGTAATGCAGAGCTGTATGGAATGCTATTGTCTGTCTAGTAGGAAGTGATAGTTGGTAATGCAGAACAATGTGGAATACTAGTATCTGTCTGGTAGGAAGTGGTAGTTGGTAATGCAGATCTGTATGGAATGTTAGTGTCTGGCTGATAGGAAGTGATAGTTGGTAATGCATAGCTGTGTGGAATGTTAGTGTCTGGCTGGTAAGAAATGATAGTTGGTAATGCAGAGCTGTGTGGAATGTAGTGTCTGGCTGATAGGAAGTGATAGTCGGTAATGCAGAGCAATGTGGAATGCTAGTGTCTGGCTGGTAGGAAATGGTAGTTGAAAATGCAGATCTATGTGGAATGCTAGTTTCAAGCTGATAGGAAGTGATAGTTGGTAAGGCAGAGTAATGTAGAATGCTAGTGTCTGGCTGGTAGGAAATGATAGTTGGTAATGCAGAGCGGTGTGGAATGTTAGTGTCTGGCTGGTAGGAAATGATAGTCGGTAATGCAGAGCTGTGTGGAATGCTAGTGTCTGGCTGGTAGGAAATGATAGTCGGTAATGCAGAGCTGTGTGGAATGTTAATGTCTGGGTGGTAGGAAGTGACAGTTGGTAAGACAGTGTTATGTGGAATGTTTGAGTCAACCAGGCACGTTTAGAACTTGACCTAACTGTCAAATAAATAATTCTTGTCTTAAATAAAAATGCCTAACAAACATTTATATTTTGCTTTTGAAAGCTCTTTCAAAATCAGCCAGTTGTCACAAAGTAAAGTTCCACTTTAAACAAATGAGAATTTAGGGGATTTGTATCTTTTGGTGGAGTTAGAATTGCTCCTCTATACAAAACATATTCCTTTAACTTCTGTATAAAGACAAAATGGAGTAATTTTGGTTTAAAAACAACTGCAATACAAGGGAATACAGTGAAATTGCCATTGATTTAAACAGCATTTATATCCACTGAATGTGAGAGAGGTCTTCCAGGCAACGCAAAGCAATGCATGAGAAACCAATGTAGCATTCAAGGGGTTAACACTCCCAATTAAACTTTTTCTCTGTTTCCCTGTGGTTTATTTAATTTGACACAGAATTACTCCAGAGGCGTTATGCACTAAGGTCTGATAAAGAGGTGATAAAGAGGTGATAAAGAGGTGATAAAGTGGAGATAACTTCTCCAGTGACATCACATCTCCAGTTCCTATGTTATTCTATGGAGACTATGCACTAAGATCTCAAAAAGTGCATAAATATTAGCGTATAGGCTCTATAGAATAAGATAGAAACTAGAGATGTGAAATCCCTCAACTGTCTACCTATAAAGTATCATAATTCTTAAAAAATTGTCCTCCTCTCCTGTAAGTCTCTCTGTTCCTCAGCACCCTCTTACATTTCTGCTCTTATCTCCCGCTACACCCCTTCCCGTCCCCTACGGTCTTCCCAAGGATTCTTTCTGTCCTCTCCCTACAAAACTCGAGCCATCTCTCTACTACAAGCTTTCTTACTGGCTGCCCCTCGACTCTGGAATGCCCTCCCCATCACCATTCGCCAATCATCCACACTCATCAATTTCAAGCATCTCCTCAAAACCCACCTGCTCAAGGAGGCATCTGAAAAGCAATACCCTCCTCCCTGCACAACGATAGTGACATCAGAATCTTCCTGCACTTCCTTCACCACACCTTGTACTTGCACTTATAATCCTCCCCTACTGTCTCTGTATGTAATCAAGAACTCTAATTAGATTGTAAGCTCCTTGGGGCAGGGTTCCTTCCCCAGTGTATGATTCCCTTACTGCACTTTCCCCAAAAACTAATGCAATGATCGCACTTTAGCTTAATGCTCTTAACCCTGTTCTGTATTTTTGTATTGTATTATTTCAAACTCTGTTAAGCGCTGTGTGCATGTATGGTGCTATATAAATAAAGATACATACATACACTATAAAGCGCTGTGTGCATGTATGGTGCTATATAAATAAACATACATACATACACTATAAAGCGCTGTGTGCATGTATGGTGCTATATAAATACACATACATACATACACTATAAAGCGCTGTGTGCATGTATGGCGCTATATAAATAAACATACATACATACATACATGTGATATTACTGGAGAAGTCATCTCTACTTTATCACCTCTTTATCACACCTTAGTGCATAACGCCCCTGGAGTAATTCTGTGTCAAATTAAATAAACCACAGGGAAACAGAGAAAAAGTTTAATTGGGAGTGTTAACCTCTTGAACGCTACATTGGTTTCTCATGCATTGCTTTGCATTGTGTGGAAGACCTCTTAGTGCATCTCCTCCTAAGACTTCTCAAGTTGGAGAGATCTTAGTACATAGGCTCTATAGAATAACAGGACCTGTACAAGTGATAGTTTTAGATGTAGTTTAGGTCTTATAATCATAATAACAAAACTAAACCTATTATGCATAACAATTTCTATAAATCTTTATTTAAAAGTCCATTTTTGTTAGTCTTTATAGAAAACACAGGGCACCCTAAGCTGATGCCGTGGCACACCAAAGTACCACGGCACCCTGGTTGAGAATCTCTGGCATAAGGCCATACTGTGTCTCCCATTATAAAGAGACCACATCTCTGTCACTACCAGTACCCGCGCTTTGCTGCCAATAGAAGCAGATGAAAAGCAGACAGGGAAAATGTTACCAACTCAGTGGGACGGAAGTTTCAAATAACACACCAAACAAAACAAGAAGAAATTGCTGTCTGGATGAAAGATTTCACATTAGTGCACTTGGAGAATGTCTCTATGTGGGAGGGCTGAGCTATTAGGAGAACATTGTGCTGTTATAACAAATTGTAAGCTTCTCTTATTACAGAGGGAACGGTATAATCGACCATTGAAAGTCTCGCTTCCAAAAACGCTTATAGTTTGAAAGTTTCAATTCAATTTTTTGGCCTGGGGGCAACATAATCATCTAAATGTAATGGATAGAAATTTGGGAAGCATCTGTCATAACAGGTTGGACCTGAAAAGTCAACGAGTGAGTCAAAATGAGGTTTTGAGAAAGGCATAAAACATCAGAGGCTTTACAACGGATAATATGAGGGATGAGACCAAGAGATCTGCACAGAAATATACTGATCACTGCACAAAATGGAATGTTAATCCTCTAAATACTAAAACTGTCTCCAGCGAATTGCAAACCAATGCATTGGATACATCTCTAGCACACAAGGGCTAACAAGGTCAATGCTACCTAATTATCAAATTATCTAAAATGTCCCAAGGTGTTTCACTGCAGCCATCCACTGCAGATCATAAATAGAGATGAACTAGACATTGACGTTCTGTATGTGCACAAAATCAGAAGTTATACAAACATAAACAGTAACATAGTTTCATAGTAATATAGTAACATATTACTAAAAGACATACGTCCATCAAGTCCATCCCATGCCAAAAGACCCCTGTTGATCCAGAGGAAGGCAAAAAATAAAAGCCCTCTGAAGCCATTTCCAATTTAGCCACAAGTGAGTAAAACAAGCCCTTTCTGACTCCAAGAGGTAGTCATATAGTTTCCTGGACAAACATCTTTTTGCATTGAAGCCATCTGTCATAATTTTCAATATTGTTCTGTGCTAGATAGGCATCCATTGCTTTTTTTGAAAGCAATTGCATTATCTACAAGTACAACATCCAGAGGCAAAGAATTCCATAGCTTTACTGCCTTTACTGTAAAGAATCCCTGACTTTGTTTTAGCCGAAAGCACCTTTCCTCTAGTCTTAATGGATGACCTCTTGTTCTTAGCTCAGCTCTTTGCCAAAATAATTAATTGGATAGTTCTTTGTATTGACCTTGAACGTATATGTAAATGGTAATCATATCACCCCTTAGATGTCTCTTCTCTAATGTAAACAAACCCAGTTTGGATAGTCTCCCTTTATAACTCAGATCCTCTAATCTATTTATCAATTTTGTTGCACATCTTTACATCTTTTCCAGTTCAACTAAATGGCTTTTTTAAGAACTGGCGCGCAAAAGTGTACTCCATATTACAGATGAGGCCTTATCAATGATTTATACAGAGGTAGGATAATATTAGCATCAATATACAATATATACAAATTATAAAACTACTAGTTGAACAGCCCGTTACATGGGCCACAGGGCCACTGTCACCTGGTCGTGGGTCAGTCAGGCGCATTGGAGACTGCCCGCGCCACGGATGATACAGAGCTGGACGCTCCTTCTGAGTGCCCGGCTCTGTATCAGCCGCGGCACGGGCAGTCTCCACTACGCATGACTACAGCACGCGCAGCAGTGTCTACTGCGCATGTCGCGGCGTTACACACGATTTAGCGAATTATTATATAGGATATAGAGAAAGAGGGAGAGGAGGAGAAAATAGAAAGCAAGACAATGAAGTAGAGAGAGTATGAGAGAGTAAGAAGTAGTGACTAGCTCCTGCATCTTGCTGATTCAGTTAGTAGTAGTAACCAGAGAGAATGGTTCTGCCTTTCTCACACAGTAAGTACTGGTAACCAACTCCATCAGTCCTGCCTTGTTCACACAGCAGTAACCTACTCCATCAGTCCTGCCTTGCTCAAACAGTAAGTATTAGTAACCAACTAAATCAGTCCTGCCTTGATCACACAGCAGGTAGCAGTAACCAACTCCATCAGTCCTGCCTTGTTCACACAGTAAGCAGTAGTAACCTACTCCATCAGTCCTACCTTGTTTACACAGTGAGAAGTAGTAACCAGTTCTAGCTTGCCTGTCTTGCTAACTCAGTGAGTAGTAGTAATCAGTAGTGATGATCGAGCACCCCAATGCTCGGGTGTTCGGGTGCTCTGACCAAGCTCCCCCGGAGGCTCGAGTGCTCGGCCGAGCACCCGAGCCCCATTGAAGTCAATGGGAGGACTCGAGCATTACACCAGGCACCCCCTGCTCTGATGAGGGGAGGGTGCCTGGTCCATAGGAAAAGGGCAGAAAATGATGGAAACACCACAGAAATGGTTCAGGGACAGCATAGGGAGGATGTCTGGATGCATCTTGGACTCCAACATCGCTGCTGGGAACGATCTTTCGCCCGTAGTACGCCATTTTTACAGACTGACCGTAAAACACACAAAAAGGCAGATAAAAACGACTTTAGGCGAAAAATTGTTACCAAACAGTATTTGCTGTATATTTACTTGTATATCATCTGCAAATTCTGCAAAAAATTTCATCGATTTTTCTGAACTGGGGCCATGATTAAGAGGGAAACGTGCGCAGAGGCAAATTCTCCCAAAAATTTCCTCGATTTTTCTGAACTGAGGACATGATTAAGAGGGAAACGTGCGCAGAGGCAAATTCTCCCAAAAATTTCCTCGATTTTTCTGAACTGAGGCCATGATTAAGAGGGAAATGTGCGCAGAGGCAAATTCTCCCAAAAATGTCCTCGATTTTTCTGAACTGAGGCCATGATTAAGAGGGAAACGTGCGCAGAGGCAAATTCTCCCAAAAATTTCCTCGATTTTTCTGAACTGAGGCCATGATTAAGAGGGAAACGTGCGCAGAGGCAAATTCTCCCAAAAATTTCCTCGATTTTTCTGAACTGGGGCCATGATTAAGAGGGAAACGTGCGCTGAGCCGACCATCTAAAACATTATGGGTGAGGGTCTGCTGCGGAGCTGACCATCCTAAACATTATATGCGAAGGCCCGCTAGTGAGCTGACGCTATAAAACATTATATGAGAGGGCCCGCTAGAGAGCTGACCCAATAAAACATTATATGAGAAGGCCCGCTGGTGAGCTGACCTATACAAAAATTGTCAAACAGGGCCCGCTGGTGAGCTGGCCCTATATAAAAATTATATCACTGGGCCCGCTGGTGAGCTGGCCCTATATAAAAATTATATCACTGGGCATATGGAAGAGAGTCAACCATATACCCGTTTTTTGGGTTGAAGGGGTGAATGGGAATACAGAGTATTCCCATCATTGTAAATAACATATATAAAGTGACTTTATGTTCCCCCGGGGCTTTCCTCCAGTGGAGTGGAGAAGTCAGGGGAAATCCAGGCCTTGTTCATTTTTATAAGTGTCAACCTATCAGCATTTTCGGTGGAAAGGCGGATACGCTTATCTGTTATGATGCCACCAGCAGCACTAAATACCCGCTCAGACAGAACGCTGGCGGCAGGGCAGGCCAGCACCTCCAAGGCGTAGAGTGCCAGTTCATACCACGTGTCCAGCTTGGACACCCAGTAGTTGTAAGGCACAGAGGGATCATTGAGGACGCTGACACGGTCTGCTACGTACTCATTCACCATCTTCCAAAACTTTTCCCTCCTTGTGACACTAGGCTGCGCATCAGGGTGAGGGTGCTGGCGGGGTGTCATGAAGGTGTCCCACGCCTTGGAGAGTGTTGCCCTGCCTTTGTCGGAACTGCTGTGTGCTCCCCTTTTCTCCCCTTCTCGGTTGGCCAAGGTAGCACGTACTCTGCCGCCAGCGTTGTCAGATGGAAAATTTTGGAGCAATTTTTCAACAAGAACCTTCTGGTATTGCACCATTTTGCTTGTCCTCTCCACCGGAGGAATGAGAGATGAGAAATTCTCTTTGTAGCGGGGGTCCAGAAGGGTGAACACCCAGTAATCCGTGTTGTCTAAAATGCGTATAACGCGTGGGTCACGGGAAAGGCAGCCTAACATAAAGTCAGCCATGTGTGCCAGAGTACCAACAGGCAAGATTTTGCTGTCCTCACCAGGAGGATGACTCTCAATCTCCTCATCCTCTTCCTCCTCTTCTGCCCACCCACGCTGAAGAGATGGAACTAAAGTTCCATGGCTACCCTCTGTAGCGGAGGCAACCGTGTCTTCCTCCTCCTCCTCCTCCTCCGCCTCCTCCAATTGTCGCTGAGAAGACGAAGTGAGGGTGCTCTGGCTATCACCTTGTGTAAGCTCTTCCTCCCCCATTTCCACCTCTTCCACATGCAAAGCGTCGGTTTTAATTGTGAGCAGCGAGCGTTTCAGTAGACACAGAAGTGGGATGGTTACACTGATAATAGCGTTATCGCTGCTCACCATCTGTGTCGATTCCTCAAAATTGCGTAAAACCTCACAGAGGTCTGACATCCATTCCCACTCCTCACTTCTGATTACAGGAAGTTGAACGGAGAGGCGACGACCGTGTAACAGCTGGTACTCCACTACTGCCCTCTGCTGCTCACAAAGCCGGGCCAACATGTGGAAGGTGGAGTTCCAGCGCGTGCTCACGTCACACAGCAGCCGGTGAGCTGGCAATTGTAAGCGCTGCTGCAGCTTCAACAGGCCGGCTGAAGCTGTAGATGACTTACGGAAATGTGCACACACGCGGCGCACCTTGGTCAAGAGATCATGCAAATTGGGGTAGGTTTTTAGAAATCGCTGAACCACTAAATTAAATACATGCGCTAGGCATGGTACGTGTGTGAGCTTGCCGAGCTCCAAAGCCGCCACCAAGTTACGCCCATTATCACACACAACCATGCCTGGTTGCAGGTTGAGTGTCGAGAGCCACTGCTCGGTCTGGTGACTAATCCCCTGCAACAGCTCTGAGGCCGTGTGCTGTTTGTCCCCAAGGCAGATCAGCTTCAGCACGGCCTGTTGACGCTTCCCCACTGCAGTGCTACACTGCTTCCAGCTAACGGCTGATGGGTGAGTGGCGCTGCGCGCAGAGAATTCGGAGGTGGAAACGGAGGAGGAGGAGCCAATAACGTAGGTGCTGGCGGAAACCCTGATGGAGGTAGGGCCCGCAATCCTCGGCGTGGGTAGCACCTGTGCCATCCCAGGGTCCGAGTCGCTCCCAGCCTCCACGACATTCACCCAGTGTGCCGTCAGGGAAATGTAGCGTCCCTGGCCACAAGCACTTGTCCATGTGTCAGTCGTTAAGTGGACCTTCCCAGTAACTGCGTTGGTCAGGGCACGGGTGATGTTACGGGACACATGGTGGTGTAAGGAGGGGACGGCACACCGGGAAAAGTAGTGGCGGCTGGGGACTGCGTACCGAGGGACAGCTGCTGCCATCAGGCTGCGGAAGGACTCAGTCTCCACAAGCCTAAATGGCAGCATTTCGATGGCCAGTAATTTGGAAAGGTGTGAGGTTAGTGCTATGGCCTGTGGGTGGGTGGCTGGGTATTTTCGCTTGCGCTCAAATGCCTGGGGTAACGACATTTGGACGCTGTGCTGGGACAGGGAAGTGGATGTGGTCGCTGATGGTGCTTCAGATGGTACAGGTGCAGGGCGGGAGGTATGCGGGCCTGCGCCTTCGACAGGCGATTGGCCGGCACCGAAAACAGGGGAAGAGGAGGCAGTGGTGTGGCCTGCAGACACAGATAGGCGATCCGGGCGTTCCTCCCACTTATTACGGTGCTTGGATGCCATGTGTCGGATCATGCTGGTGGTGGTGAGGTTTCTAGTCTTCATGCCTCGGCTCATTCTGGTGTGGCACAGTTTGCAAACTACAATTCTTTTGTCGTCCGCACTTTCCTTAAAAAAACGCCATACCGCGGAACACCTACCCCTTGGCAAGGGAGATTTACGCAAGGGGGTGCTCCGTGGAACATTTGCGGGCCGGTTTGGTGCGGTCCGCCTTCTTTCTGTAGCCACACCGCTGCCTCTTCCAGCCTGTTGCGGTGCTGCAGATGGCTCACCCTCAGGACTGCTGTCATCGCTCGGCTCTCCACCTTCCCAGGTGGGGTCAGTCACCTCATCGTCCACCAAGTCCTCCTCCACTTCCTCACTCTTATCATCCTCCTCATGTCTTGATCCCACCACATACTCAGTCATTGACAACTGTATATCATCCTCCTCATCAAGGTCTTGAGACAGTAATAGTGGTTGATTTAATGGCAACTGTGTCTCATCATCATCATCATCCACTTCCTTTGACCTTAAATGCCGTTCCCCTCTGTCATCTTCTTGTGATTGGGTACCCTCTAGAGGTTGTGAATCAGGGCACAAGATGTCATGTTCCTCTGCAAGCGTGCTTGGAGAGAGGTTCAAATTAAGGATTGGTGATGAGACGAGCTCCTCACTATTTCCCAGTGTGGGTTCACTTCTTTGACCAGACCCTCTATGGTGGGAGGAAGGATGATCAGGGTGAGGATTATGTTGACCAGACTCTTGGCTACTGAGAGTGGACTTGGTGGAAGACAGGGTGGTGCTTAACCGACTGGAAGCAGTATCAGCTGACATCCAACCGACCACCTGTTCGCAGTGGTCGGACCTCGAGAGTGATGTCCTGCGACGCCCTGTAAACTGAGACATGAAGCTAGGTATGGTGGATGTCTTTCTGTCTTGTGCTCTGGCACCAGGCACAGTTTCTACGCGTCCTGACCCGCGCCCTGAACTATCAGGATCACGTCCACTTCCCCGTCCCTTTTTACCCGCCTTCTTCATATTACACGGAATATGTGCTGCAAATCTGCAACTTTGCACAGTAAACAGAATGTTCTCCTAATATGCAACTTTGCACACTAAACAGAATGTGCTTCTTATCTGCGGCTAGGCACACTGAATGGAATATGTGACTTTGATATTTTACACTTTGCACAGTTAACAGAATGTTCTCCTAATATGCAACTTTGCACACTAAACAGAATGTGCTTCTTAACTGCGGCTACGCACAGTGAATGGAATATGTGACTTTGATATTTTACAGTTTGCACAGATAACAGAATGTTCTCCTAATATGCAACTTTGCACACTAAACAGAATGTGCTTCTTAACTGCGGCTACGCACAGTGAATGGAATATGTGACTTTGATATTTTACAGATTGAACAGTTAACAGAATGTTCTCCTAATATGCAACTTTGCACACTAAACAGAATGTGCTTCTTAACTGCGGCTCGGCACAGTGAATGGAATATGTGACTTTGATATTTTACAGTTTGCACAGTTAACAGAATGTTCTCCTAATATGCAACTTTGCACACTAAACAGAATGTGCTTCTTAACTGCGGCTACGCACAGTGAATGGAATATGTGACTTTGATATTTTACAGTTTGCACAGTTAACAGAATGTTCTCCTAATATGCAACTTTGCACACTAAACAGAATGTGCTTCTTAACTGCGGCTCAGCACAGTGAATGGAATATGTGACTTTGATATTTTACAGTTTGAACAGTTAACAGAATGTTCTCCTAATATGCAACTTTGCACACTAAACAGAATGTGCTTCTTAACTGCGGCTACGCACAGTGAATGGAATATGTGACTTTGATATTTTACAGTTTGCACAGTTAACAGAATGTTCTCCTAATATGCAACTTTGCACACTAAACAGAATGTGCTTCTTAACTGCGGCTACGCACAGTGAATGGAATATGTGACTTTGATATTTTACAGTTTGCACAGTTAACAGAATGTTCTCCTAATATGCAACTTTGCACACTAAACAGAATGTGCTTCTTAACTGCGGCTCAGCACAGTGAATGGAATATGTGACTTTGATATTTTACAGTTTGAACAGTTAACAGAATATTCTCCTAATATGCAACTTTGCACACTAAACAGAATGTGCTTCTTAACTGCGTCTACGCACAGTGAATGGAATATGTGACTTTGATATTTTACAGTTTGAACAGTTAACAGAATGTTCTCCTAATATGCAACTTTGCGCACTAAACAGAATGTGCTTCTTAACTGCGGCTACGCACAGTGAATGGAATATGTGACTTTGATATTTTACAGTTTGCACAGTTAACAGAATGTTCTCCTAATATGCAACTTTGCACACTAAACAGAATGTGCTTCTTAACTGCGGCTCGGCACAGTGAATGGAATATGTGACTTTGATATTTTACAGTTTGCACAGTTAACAGAATGTTCTCCTAATACACAACTTTGCACACTAAACAGAATGTGCTTCTTAACTGCGGCTACGCACAGTGAATGGAATATGTGACTTTGATATTTTACAGTTTGCACAGTTAACAGAATGTTCTCCTAATATGCAACTTTGCACACTAAACAGAATGTGCTTCTTAACTGCGGCTCGGCACAGTGAATGGAATATGTGACTTTGATATTTTACAGTTTGAACAGTTAACAGAATGTTCTCCTAATACGCAACTTTGCACACTAAACAGAATGTGCTTCTTAACTGCGGCTACGCACAGTGAATGGAATATGTGACTTTGATATTTTACAGTTTGCACAGTTAACAGAATGTTCTCCTAATATGCAACTTTGCACACTAAACAGAATGTGCTTCTTAACTGCGGCTCGGCACAGTGAATGGAATATGTGACTTTGATATTTTACAGTTTGCACAGTTAACAGAATGTTCTCCTAATACGCAACTTTGCACACTAAACAGAATGTGCTTCTTAACTGCGGCTCGGCACAGTGAATGGAATATGTGACTTTGATATTTTACAGTTTGCACAGTTAACAGAATGTTCTCCTAATATGCAACTTTGCACACTAAACAGAATGTGCTTCTTAACTGCGGCTACGCACAGTGAATGGAATATGTGACTTTGATATTTTACACTTTGCACACTAAACAGAATGTTCTGCTAATCTGAAACTTTGCACACTAAACAGAATGTGCTGCTAATCTGAAAGTTTGCACACTAAAAAGAATGTGCTGCTAATCTGCAACTTTGCACACTGAACAGAATGTGCTCTAATCTGCAACTTTGCACACTAAAAAGAATGTGCTGCTAATCTGCAACTTTGCACACTGAACAGAATGTGCTCTAATCTGCAACTTTGCACACTAAACAGAATGTGCTGCTAATCTGCGGCTAGGCACAGTGAACAGAATATGTGAAGTTTTTTTTTTTATATCTCTGCCCCCCCAAACAAAATAAACTGCTGCCCCCACACACAGTAGTCCTAAAAAGGACTTTTGGGTCTTTTTTTTTACAAATTCGCTTTTCTTCTCCCTACACTGACTTTCCCTTCCTATCCTCATCTCTCCCTGGCTAAGACTGAGCCGAACTCGCTGGTCAGGTGCTATACAGCACCCGATCACGGGTTCTGGCCAGCCAATCAGTGTAATGCCAGCAGCCAACATGGCTGCTGGCATTACACTGATGTCAGAGCCTCCCTGCACGTTTATTGGCTGCGCAGCAGCCGCGAAACGTGCGGGGAGGAGACCCGAACATGGCGGGCGAGCACATGCGGTACTCGTACGAGTACCGCCATGTGCCGAGCAGAGCGATGCTCGAGCCGAACCGAGCTTCAGCCGAGCATGCTCGCTCATCACTAGTAATCAGCTCAATCAGTACTTACTGGATTTTATATTGTGATGATCTGACCAGGAGTGCCCAATGTAAGCTGCTTGAGATGTAATTTGCAAAATGGGAATCCCTACAAAGCAAAAACAGACTGCTATTTAAAATGTAAAATACATAAAACAGAAAACCAAAATACCTACTCGGTAGGCCTCAGTGAGCCAGGGGCTAGAGTTCACAGGCTGGCGAGCATTGCTAGAAAGTGGGGGCTGCTCCAAGGAAGTCTTGCTGCGGCCTATGACATATTAAAGTTGCTGGTCGCAAAGCCAGATGACAGGATTGGCAACTTAGTACACTGACACCTACTCACCATGTCAGGAATCTGATAAATGATCACAAAAGAGCAAAATAACAAGGAGGTGAAAATAAAACACAGGGAAAACAGAATATCTGGCAAAGGAAGCCAGCAAGACCCGGAAAGACATGACATATATTAAGTAACCAGTTTGAGCAGACCTGCCTTGTTCTCATAGTAATTGTAGTAACCAGCCCCAGTAGTCAAGTCTTGTTAATACAGTAAATAAAAGTAACTAGCTCCAGCAGTCCTGCCTTGTTCACATAGTAAGCAGTAGTAATCACCTCTAGTAGTCCTGCCTTGTTCACATAGTAAGCAGTAGTAATTACCTCTAGCAGTCCTGCCTTGTTCACATAGTAAGCAGTAGTAATCATGTCTAGCAGTCCTGCCTTGTTCACATAGCAAGCAGTAGTAATCACCTCTAGTAGTCCTGCCTTGTTCACATAGTAAGCAGTAGTAATGACCTCTAGTAGTCCTGCCTTGTTCACATAGCAAGCAGTAGTAATCACCTCTAGCAGTCCTGCCTTGTTCACATAGCAAGCAGTAGTAATCACCTCTAGTAGTCCTGCCTTGTTCACATAGTAAGCAGTAGTAATCACCTCTAGCAGTCCTGCCTTGTTCACATAGTAAGCAGTTGTAATCATCTCTAGCAGTCCTTCCTTGTTCACATAGCAAGCAGTAGTAATCATCTCTAGCAGTACTGCCTTGTTCACATAGCAAGCAGTAGTAATCATCTCTAGTAGTCCTGCCTTGTTCACATAGTAAGCAGTAGTGATGAGCGAGCATGCTCGGCCGAAGCTCGGTTCGGCTCGAGCATCGCTCTGCTCGGCACATGGCGGTACTCGTACGAGTACCGCATGTGCTCGCCCGCCATGTTCGGGTCTCCTCCCCGCACGTTTCGCGGCTGCTGCGCAGCCAATAAACGTGCGGGGAGGCTCTGACATCTGATTGGCTGGCCAGAACCCGTGATCGGTTGCTGTATAGCACCCGACCAGCGAGTTCGGCTCAGTCTTAGCCAGGGAGAGATGAGGATAGGAAGGGAAAGTCAGTGTAGGGAGAATAAAAGTGTTGGAACACCATATCAAGACCCAAAAGTCCTTTTTAGGACTGTTGTGTGTGGGGGCAGCATTTATATTTTGTTTGGGGGGGCACAATTTCATTTTTTTTTTGTGGGGGGGGGATATTTAGGTGACATTGTACTAGGTGCACAAGGACAAATAGTGTACAACGCAGCAACAAAAAGGGCCATTTTAATAGTGTGCCTAGCCGCAGATTATTTTCACATTCTGTTTAGTGTGCAAATATTAAAATTAAAGTCACATATTCCGTTCACTGTGCCTAGCCGCAGATTAGCGTCACATTCTGTTTAGTGTGCCTAGCCGCAGATTATTTTCACATTCTGTTTAGTGTGCAAATATTAAAATTAACGTCACATTTTCCGTTCACTGAAAATAGCCGCAGATTAGCGTCATATTCTGTTTAGTGTGCCTAGCCGCAGATTAGCGTCACATTTTGTTTAGTGTGCCTAGCCGCAGATTATTTTCACATTCTGTTTAGTGTGCAAATATTAAAATTAACGTCACATATTCCGTTCACTGTGCCTAGCCGCAGATTAGCGTCACATTCTGTTTAGTGTGCCTAGCCGCAGATTATTTTCACATTCTGTTCAGTGTGCAAGTATTAAAATTAATGTCACATATTCCGTTCACTGAAAATAGCCGCAGATTAGCATCATATTCTGTTTAGTGTGCCTAGCCGCAGATTATTTTCACATTCTGTTCAGTGTGCAAATATTAAAATTAACGTCACATATTCCGTTCACTGTGCCTAGCCGCAGATTAGCGTCACATTCTGTTTAGTGTGCCTAGCCGCAGATTATTTTCACATTCTGTTCAGTGTGCAAATATTAAAATTAATGTCACATATTCTGTTCACTGTGCCTAGCCGCAGATTAGCGTCACATTCTGTTTAGTGTGCCTAGCCGCAGATTATTTTCACATTCTGTTCAGTGTGCAAATATTAAAATTAACGTCACATATTCTGTTCACTGAAAATAGCCGCAGATTAGCGTCATATTCTGTTTAGTGTGCCTAGCCGCAGATTAGCGTCACATTCTGTTTAGTGTGCCTAGCCGCAGATTATTTTCACATTCTGTTCAGTGTGCAAATATTAAAATTAACGTCACATATTCCGTTCACTGTGCCTAGCCTCAGATTAGCGTCACATTCTGTTTAGTGTGCCTAGCCGCAGATTATTTTCACATTCTGTTCAGTGTGCAAATATTAAAATTAACGTCACATATTCCGTTCACTGAAAATAGCCGCAGATTAGCGTCATATTCTGTTTAGTGTGCCTAGCCGCAGATTAGCGTCACATTCTGTTTAGTGTGCCTAGCCGCAGATTATTTTCACATTCTGTTCAGTGTGCAAATATTAAAATTAACGTCACATATTCCGTTCACTGTGCCTAGCCGCAGATTAGCGTCACATTCTGTTTAGTGTGCCTAGCCGCAGATTATTTTCACATTCTGTTCAGTGTGCAAATATTAAAATTAACGTCACATATTCCGTTCACTGAAAATAGCCGCAGATTAGCGTCATATTCTGTTTAGTGTGCCTAGCCGCAGATTATTTTCACATTCTGTTCAGTGTGCAAATATTAAAATTAACGTCACATATTCCGTTCACTGAAAATAGCCGCAGATTAGCGTCACATTCTGTTTAGTGTGCCTAGCCGCAGATTATTTTCACATTCTGTTCAGTGTGCAAATATTAAAATTAACGTCACATATTCTATTCACTGAAAATAGCCGCAGATTAGCGTCACATTCTGTTTAGTGTGCCTAGCCACAGATTATTTTCACATTCTGTTTAGTGTGCAAATATTAAAATTAACGTCACATATTCCGTTCACTGAAAATAGCCGCAGATTAGCGTCACATTCTGTTTAGTGTGCCTAGCCGCAGATTATTTTCACATTCTGTTTAGTGTGCAAATATTAAAATTAACGTCACATATTCCGTTCACTGTGCCTAGCCGCAGATTAGCGTCACATTCTGTTTAGTGTGCCTAGCCGCAGATTATTTTCACATTCTGTTTAGTGTGCAAATATTAAAATTAACGTCACATATTCCGTTCACTGTGCCTAGCCGCAGATTAGCGTCACATTCTGTTTAGTGTGCCTAGCCGCAGATTATTTTCACATTCTGTTTAATGTGCAAATTTTAAAATTAACTTCACATATTCCGTTCACTGAAAATAGCCGCAGATTAGCGTCACATTCTGTTTAGTGTGCCTAGCCGCAGATTAGCGGCATATATTCCGTGTAATATGAAGAAGGCGGGTAAAAAGGGACGGGGAAGTGGACGTGATCCTGATAGTTCAGGGCGCGGGTCAGGACACGTAGAAACTGTGCCTGGTGCCAGAGCACAAGACAGAAAGACATCCACCATACCTAGCTTCATGTCTCAGTTTACAGGGCGTCGCAGGACATCACTCTCGAGGTCAGACCACTGCGAACAGGTGGTCGGTTGGATTTCAGCTGATACTGCTTCCAGTCGGTTAAGCACCACCCTGTCTTCCACCAAGTCCACTCTCACTAGCCAAGAGTCTGGTCAACATAATCCTCACCCTGATCATCCTTACTCCCACCATAGAGGGTCTGGCCAAAGAAGTGATCCCACACTGGGATATAGTGAGGAGCTCGTCTCATCCCCAATCCTTCATTTGAACCTCTCTCCAAGCACGCTTGCAGAGGAACATGAGATCTTGTGCCCTGATTCACAACCTCTAGAGGGTACCCAATCACAAAAAGATGACAGAGGGGAACGGCATTTAAGGTCAAAGGAAGTGGATGATGATGAGACACAGTTGCCATCAAATCAACCACTATTACTGTCTCAAGACCTTGATGAGGAGGATGATACACAGTTGTCAATGACTGAGTATGTGGTGGGATCAAGAAATGAGGAGGATGATCAGAGTGAGGAAGTGGAGGAGGACTTGGTGGACGATGAGGTCACTGACCCCACCTTGGAAGGTGGAGAGCCGAGCGATGACAGCAGTCCTGAGGGTGAGCCATCTGCAGCACCGCAACAGGCTGGAAGAGGCAGTGGTGTGGCTAAAGAAAGAAGGCGTACTGCACCAAACCGGCCCGCAAATGTTCCACGGAGCACCCCCTTGCGTAAATCTCCCTTGCCAAGGGCTAGGTGTTCCGCGGTATGGCGTTTTTTTAAGGAAAGTGCGGACGACAAAAGAATTGTAGTTTGCAACCTGTGCCACACCAGAATGAGCCGAGGCATGAACACTAGCAACCTCACCACCACCAGCATGATCCGACACATGGCATTCAAGCACCGTAATAAGTGGAAGGAACGCCCGGATCGCCAATCTGTGTCTGCAGGCCACACCACTGCCTCCTCTTCCCCTGTTTTCGGTGCCGGCCAATCGCCTGTCGAAGGCGCAGGCCCGCATACCTCCCGCCCTGCACCTGTACCATCTGAAGCACCATCAGCGACCACATCCACTTCCCTGTCCCAGCGCAGCGTCCAAATGTCGTTACCCCAGGCATTTGAGCGCAAGCGAAAATACCCAGCCACCCACCCACAGGCCATAGCACTAACCTCACACCTTTCCAAATTACTGGCCATCGAAATGCTGCCATTTAGGCTTGTGGACACTGAGTCCTTCCGCAGCCTGATGGCAGCAGCTGTCCCTCGGTACGCAGTCCCCAGCCGCCACTACTTTTCCCGGTGTGCCGTCCCCGCCTTACACCACCATGTGTCCCTTAACATCACCCGTGCCCTGACCAACGCAGTTACTGGGAAGGTCCACTTAACGACTGACACATGGACAAGTGCTTGTGGCCAGGGACGCTACATTTCCCTGACGGCACACTGGGTGAATGTCGTGGAGGCTGGAAGTGACTCGGACCCTGGGATGGCACAGGTGCTACCCATGCCGAGGATTGCGGGCCCTACCTCCATCAGGGTTTCCGCCAGCACCTACGTTATTGGCTCCTCCTCCTCCGTTTCCACCTCCGAATTCTCTGCGCGCAGCGCCACTCACCCATCAGCCGGTAGCTGGAAGCAGTGTAGCACTGCAGTGGGGAAGCGTCAACAGGCCGTGCTGAAGCTGATCTGCCTTGGGGACAAACAGCACACGGCCTCAGAGCTGTTGCAGGGGATTAGTCACCAGACCGAGCAGTGGCTCTCGCCACTCAAACTGCAACCAGGCATGCTTGTGTGTGATACTGGGCGTAACTTGGTGGCGGCTTTGGAGCTCGGTAAGCTCACACACGTACCATGCCTAGCGCATGTATTTAATTTAGTGGTTCAGCGATTTCTAAAAACCTACCCCAATTTGCATGATCTCTTGACCAAGGTGCGCCGCGTGTGTGCACATTTCCGTAAGTCATCTACAGCTTCAGCCGGCCTGTTGAAGCTGCAGCAGCGCTTACAATTGCCAGCTCACCGGCTGCTGTGTGACGTGAGCACGCGCTGGAACTCCACCTTCCACATGTTGGCCCGGCTTTGTGAGCAGCAGAGGGCAGTAGTGGAGTACCAGCTGTTACACGGTCGTCGCCTCTCCGTTCAACTTCCTGTAATCAGAAGTGAGGAGTGGGAATGGATGTCAGACCTCTGTGAGGTTTTACGCAATTTTGAGGAATCGACACAGATGGTGAGCGGCGATAACGCTATTATCAGTGTAACCATCCCACTTCTGTGTCTACTGAAACGCTCGCTGCTCACAATTAAAACCGACGCTTTGCATGTGGAAGAGGTGGAAATGGGGGAGGAAGAGCTTACACAAGGTGATAGCCAGAGCACCCTCACTTCGTCTTCTCAGCGACAATTGGAGGAGGAGGAGGAGGAGGAGGAGGAAGACACGGTTGCCTCCGCTACAGAGGGTAGCCATGGAACTTTAGTTCCATCTCTTCAGCGTGGGTGGGCAGAAGAGGAGGAATAGGATGAGGAGATTGAGAGTCATCCTCCTGGTGAGGACAGCGAAATCTTGCCTGTTGGTACTCTGGCACACATGGCTGACTTTATGTTAGGCTGCCTTTCCCGTGACCCACGCGTTATACGCATTTTAGACAACACGGATTAGTGGGTGTTCACCCTTCTGGACCCCCGCTACAAAGAGAATTTCTCATCTCTCATTCCTCCGGTGGAGAGGACAAGCAAAATGGTGCAATACCAGAAGGTTCTTGTCGAAAAATTGCTCCAAAATTTTCCATCTGACAACGCTGGCGGCAGAGTAAGTGCTATCTTGGCCAACCGAGAAGGGGAGAAAAGGGGAGCACACAGCAGTTCCGACAAAGGCAGGGCAACACTCTCCAAGGCGTGGGACACCTTCATGACACCCCTCCAGCACCCTCACTCTGATGCGCAGCCTAGTGTCACAAGGAGGGAAAAGTTTTGGAAGATGGTGAAGGAGTACGTAGCAGACCGTGTCAGCGTCCTCACTGATCCCTCTGTGCCTTACAACTACTGGGTGTCCAAGCTGGACACGTGGTATGAACTGGCACTCTACGCCTTGGAGGTGCTGGCCTGCCCTGCCGCCAGCGTTCTGTCTGAGCGGGTATTTAGTGCTGCTGGTGGCATCATAACAGATAAGCGTATCCGCCTTTCCACCGAAAATGCTGATAGGTTGACACTTATAAAAATGAACAAGGCCTGGATTTCCCCTGACTTCTCCACTCCACTGGAGGAAAGCCCCGGGTGAACATAAAGTCACTTTATATATGTTATTTAAAATGATGGGAATACTCTGTATTCCCATTCACCTCTTCCACCCAAAAAACGGGTATATGGTTGACTCTTAATCTTCTCATCCTCCTCCTCCTCTTCCATATACCCGGTGATATAATTTTTATATAGGGCCAGCTCACCAGCGGGCCCTGTGATATAATTTTTATATAGGGCCAGCTCACCAGCGGGCCCTGTTTGACAATTTTTGTATAGGTCAGCTCACCAGCGGGCCTTCTCATATAATGTTTTATTGGGTCAGCTCTCTAGCGGGCCCTCTCATATAATGTTTTATAGCGTCAGCTCACTAGCGGGCCTTCGCATATAATGTTTAGGATGGTCAGCTCCGCAGCAGACCCTCACCCATAATGTTTTAGATGGTCGGCTCAGCAGCAGACCCTCATTCCTAATGTTTTAGATGGTCAGCTTAGCGGCATGCCCTCGCCCCTAATGTTTTAGAGGATCACCAGCAGGCCATTAATCCTAATTTTTCAAGGGTGTGTATGATGCCCTCCTTTATGTGTAATAAAGGGTGTATTGGAGTGACATTTCAGTCTAATTTTTGGCAGCCCTTTCACTTAGTGCATAGGCTTTATGAGTGTTGGACCACTACCTGAACTATTGTACCACAATGTGAATGAGGCCCTCCATTTTGTGATATACAGGTTGTATCGGAGTGCCTCAGGTCCTCCCATTGAATTAAATAGGGCTGGGGTGTTCGACAGAGCAGAAGGTAGTTCTTGGCTTCATCCACTAAGTCACTTCGTCACTTTTACTCAATGGATCAGACCCCACTGTTACGACTATAAATTTTGGACTTAACAAGGGCAAACGGACATGTTGTAAAACCTGTGGTAGCTGCGGCCTCCGTTCCAGAATGCTGTACCTTACCCGGGCCATAACCACGTTGAACACCTGCTTTACGCTGCGCACGTTTCCCTCTTAATCATGGCCCCAGTTCCGAAAAATCGATGAAATTTTTTGCAGAATTTGCAGATGATATACAAGTAAATATACAGCAAATACTGTTTCGTAACAATTTTTCGCCTAAAATCGTTTTTATCTTCCTTTTTGTGTGTTTTACGGTCAGTCTGTAAAAATGGCGTACTACTGGCGAAACATCGTTCCCAGCAGCGACGTTGGAGTCCAAGATGCATCCAGACATCCTCCCTATGCTGTCCCTGAACCATTTCTGTGGTGTTTCCATCATTTTCTGACCTTTTCCTATGGACCAGGCACCCTCCCCTCATCAGAGCAGGGGGTGCCTGGTGTAATGCTCGAGTCCTCCCATTGACTTCAATGGGGCTCGGGTGCTCGGCCGAGCACTCGAGCCTCCGGGGGCGCTCTGTCTGAGCACCCGAACACCCGAGCATTGGGGTGCTCGATCATCACTAGTAAGCAGTAGTAATCACCTCTAGTAGTCCTGCCTTGTTCACATAGCAAGCAGTAGTAATCATCTCTAGTAGTCCTGCCTTGTTCATATAGCAAGCAGTAGTAATCATCTCTAGCAGTCCTGCCTTGTTCACACAGTAAGCAGTAGTAATCACCTCTAGTAGTCCTGCCTAGTTCACATAGCAAGCAGTAGTAATCATCTCTAGCAGGCCTGCCTTGTTCACATAGTAAGAAGTAGTAATCATCTCTAGTAGTCCTGCCTTGTTCACACAGTAAGCAGTAGTAATCATCTCTAGTAGTCCTGCCTAGTTCACACAGCAAGCAGTAGTAATCATCTCTAGCAGGCCTGCCTTGTTCACATAGTAAGCAGTAGTAATCATCTCTAGTAGTCCTGCCTTGTTCACATAGCAAGCAGTAGTAATCATCTCTAGCAGTCCTGCCTTGTTCACACAGTAAGCAGTAGTAATCACCTCTAGTAGTCCTGCCTAGTTCACATAGCAAGCAGTAGTAATCATCTCTAGCAGTCCTGCCTTGTTCACATAGCAAGCAGTAGTAATCATCTCTAGCTGTCCTGCCTTGTTCACATAGTAAGCAGTAGTAATCCTCTCTAGTAGTCCTGCCTTCTTCACATAGTAAGCAGTAGTAATCATCTCTAGTAGTCCTGCCTTGTTCACATAGTAAGCAGTAGTAATCATCTCTAGTAGTCCTGCCTTGTTCACATAACAAGCAGTAGTAATCATCTCTAGCTGTCCTGCCTTGTTCACATAGTAAGCAGTAGTAATCATCTCTAGTAGTCCTGCCTTGTTCTCATAGTAAGCAGTGGTAATCATCTCTAGCAGTCCTGCCTTGTTCACATAGTAAGCAGTAGTAATCCTCTCTAGTAGTCCTGCCTTCTTCACATAGCAAGCAGTAGTAATCATCTCTAGTAGTCCTGCCTTGTTCACATAGTAAGCAGTAGTAATCATCTCTAGTAGTCCTGCCTTGTTCACATAGCAAGCAGTAGTAATCATCTCTAGTAGTCCTGCCTTGTTCATATAGCAAGCAGTAGTAATCATCTCTAGCAGTCCTGCCTTGTTCACACAGTAAGCAGTAGTAATCACCTCTAGTAGTCCTGCCTAGTTCACATAGCAAGCAGTAGTAATCATCTCTAGCAGGCCTGCCTTGTTCACATAGTAAGCAGTAGTAATCATCTCTAGTAGTCCTGCCTTGTTCACATAGCAAGCAGTAGTAATCATCTCTAGTAGTCCTGCCTTGTTCACACAGTAAGCAGTAGTAATCACCTCTAGTAGTCCTGCCTAGTTCACATAGCAAGCAGTAGTAATCATCTCTAGCAGTCCTGCCTTGTTCACATAGCAAGCAGTAGTAATCATCTCTAGCTGTCCTGCCTTGTTCACATAGTAAGCAGTAGTAATCCTCTCTAGTAGTCCTGCCTTCTTCACATAGCAAGCAGTAGTAATCATCTCTAGTAGTCCTGCCTTGTTCACATAGTAAGCAGTAGTAATCATCTCTAGTAGTCCTGCCTTGTTCATATAACAAGCAGTAGTAATCATCTCTAGCTGTCCTGCCTTGTTCACATAGTAAGCAGTAGTAATCATCTCTACTAGTCCTGCCTTGTTCTCATAGTAAGCAGTGGTAATCATCTCTAGCAGTCCTGCCTTGTTCACATAGTAAGCAGTAGTAATCCTCTCTAGTAGTCCTGCCTTCTTCACATAGCAAGCAGTAGTAATCATCTCTAGTAGTCCTGCCTTGTTCACATAACAAGCAGTAGTAATCATCTCTAGCTGTCCTGCCTTGTTCTCATAGTAAGCAGTAGTAATCATCTCTAGTAGTCCTGCCTTGTTCTCATAGTAAGCAGTGGTAATCATCTCTAGTAGTTCTGCCTTGTTCACATAGTAAGCAGTGGTAATCATCTCTAGCAGTCCTGCCTTGTTCACATAACAAGCAGTAGTAATTACCTCTAGTAGTCCTGCCTTGTTCTCATAGTAAGCAGTAGTAATTACCTCTAGCAGTACTGCCTTGTTCACATAGCAAGCAGTAGTAATCATCTCTAGTAGTCCTTCCTTGTTCACATAGTAAGCAGTAGTAATCATCTCTAGTAGTCCTGCCTTGTTCACATAGCAAGCAGTAGTAATCATCTCTAGTAGTCCTGCCTTGTTCTCGTAGTAAGCAGTAGTAATCACCTCCAGCAGTCCTGCCTTGTTCACATAGTAAGCAGTAGTAATCACCTCTAGCAGTCCTGCCTTGTTCACAAAGTAAGCAGTAGTAATCATCTCTAGCAGTCCTGCCTTGTTCACATAGTAAGCAGTAGTAATCATCTCTAGTAGTCCTGCCTTGTTCACATAGCAAGCAGTAGTAATCATCTCTAGTAGTCCTGCCTTGTTCACATAGTAAGTAGTAGTAATCACCTCTAGTAGTCCTTTCTTGTTCTCATAGTAAGCAGTAGTAATCACCTCTAGTAGTCCTGCCTTGTTCACATAGTAAGCAGTAGTAATTACCTCTAGTAGTCCTGCCTTGTTCACATAGTAAGCAGTAGTAATCACCTCTAGTAGTCCTGCCTTGTTCACATAGTAAGCAGTAGTAATCATCTCTAGTAGTACTGCCTTGTTCACATAGTAAGCAGTAGTAATCATCTCTAGTAGTCCTGCCTTGTTCACATAGTAAGCAGTAGTAATCACCTGTAGTAGTCCTTCCTTGTTCTTATAGTAAGCAGTAGTAATCACCTCTAGTAGTCCTGCCTTGTTCACACAGTAAGCAGTAGTAATTACCTCTAGTAGTCCTGCCTTGTTCACATAGCAAGCAGTAGTAATCATCTCTAGCTGTCCTGCCTTGTTCACATAGTAAGCAGTAGTAATCCTCTCTAGTAGTCATGCCTTGTTCACATAGTAAGCAGTAGTAATCATCTCTAGTAGTCCTGCCTTGTTCACATAGCAAGCAGTAGTAATCATCTCTAGTAGTCCTGCCTTGTTCACATAGCAAACAGTAGTAATCATCTCTAGCTGTCCTGCCTTGTTCACATAGTAAGCAGTAGTAATCATCTCTAGTAGTCCTGCCTTGTTCACATAGTAAGCAGTAGTAATCATCTCTAGTAGTCCTGCCTTGTTCACATAGTAAGCAGTAGTAATCATCTCTAGTAGTCCTGCCTTGTTCACATAGTAAGCAGTAGTAATCATCTCTAGTAGTCCTGCCTTGTTCACATAGTAAGCAGTAGTAATCATCTCTAGTAGTCCTGCCTTGTTCACATAGTAAGCAGTAGTAATCATCTCTAGTAGTCCTGCCTTGTTCACATAGTAAACAGTAGTAATCATCTCTAGTAGTCCTGCCTTGTTCACATAGCAAGCAGTAGTAATCATCTCTAGCTGTCCTGCCTTGTTCACATAGCAAGCAGTAGTAATCACCTCTAGTAGTCCTGCCTTGCTCACATAGCAAGCAGTAGTAATCATCTCTAGCTGTCCTGCCTTGTTCACATAGCAAGCAGTAGTAATCACCTCTAGTAGTCCTGCCTTGTTCACATAGCAAGCAGTAGTAATCACCTCTAGTAGTCCTGCCTTGTTCACATAGCAAGCAGTAGTAATCACCTCTAGTAGCCCTGCCTTGTTCACATAGTAAGCAGTAGTAATTACCTCTAGTAGTTCTGCCTTGTTCACATAGCAAGCAGTAGTAATCATCTCTAGCTGTCCTGCCTTGTTCACATAGTAAGCAGTAGTAATCTTCTCTAGTAGTCCTGCCTTGTTCACATAGTAAGCAGTAGTAATCCTCTCTAGTAGTCCTGCCTTCTTCACATAGCAAGCAGTAGTAATTACCTCTAGTAGTTCTGCCTTGTTCACATAGCAAGCAGTAGTAATCATCTCTAGCAGTCCTGCCTTGTTCACATAGCAAGCAGTAGTAATCATCTCTAGCAGTCCTTCCTTGTTCACATAGTAAGCAGTAGTAATCATCTCTAGCAGTCCTGCCTTGTTCACATAGTAAGCAGTAGTAATCATCTCTAGTAGTCCTGCCTTGCTCACATAGTAAGCAGTAGTAATCACCTCTAGTAGTCCTGCCTTGTTCACATAGCAAGCAGTAGTAATCACCTCTCGTAGTCCTGCCTTGTTCACATAGCAAGCAGTAGTAATTACCTCTAGCAGTCCTGCCTTGTTCACATCGTAAGCAGTAGTAATCACCTCTAGTATCCTTCCTTGTTCACATAGTAAGAAGTAGTAATCATCTCTAGTAGTCCTGACTTGTTCTCATAGTAAGCAGTAGTAATCATCTCTAGTAGTCCTGCCTTGCTCACATAGAAAGCAGTAGTAATCATCTCTAGTAGTCCTGCCTTGTTCACATAGTAAGCAGTAGTAATCATCTCTAGTAGTCCTGACTTGTTCTCATAGTAAGCAGTAGTAATCATCTCTAGTAGTCCTGCCTTGCTCACATAGTAAGCAGTAGTAATCATCTCTAGTAGTCCTGCCTTGTTCACATAGCAAGCAGTAGTAATCATCTCTAGCAGTCCTGCCTTGTTCACATAGTAAGCAGTAGTAATCATCTCTAGTAGTCCTGCCTTGTTCACATAGCAAGCAGTAGTAATCATCTCTAGTAGTCCTGCCTTGCTCACATAGTAAGCAGTAGTAATCATCTCTAGCAGTCCTGCCTTGTTCACATAGCAAGCAGTAGTAATCATCTCTAGCAGTCCTGCCTTGTTCACATAGCAAGCAGTGGTAATCACCTCTAGTAATCCTGCCTTGCTCACATAGTAAGCAGTATTAATCATCTCTAGCAGTCCTGCCTTGTTCACATAGTAAGCAGCAGTAATCATCTCTAGTAGTCCTGCCTTGTTCACATAGCAAGCAGTGGTAATCACCTCTAGTAATCCTGCCTTGTTCACATAGTAAGCAGTAGTAATCATCTCTAGCAGGCCTGCCTTATTCATATAGTAAGCAGTAGTAATCATCTCTAGTAGTCCTGCCTTGTTCTCATAGTAAGCAGTAGTAATCATCTCTAGTAGTCCTGCCTTGTTCACATAGTAAGCAGTTGTAATCATCTCTAGTATTCCTGCCTTGTTCACATAGTAAGCAGTAGTAATCATCTGTAGTAGTCCTGCCTTGTTCACATAGTAAGCAGTTGTAATCATCTCTAGTATTCCTGCCTTGTTCACATAGTAAGCGGTAGTAATCATCTCTAGTAGTCCTGCCTTGTTCACATAGTAAGCAGTAGTAATCATCTCTAGTAGTCCTGCCTTGTTCACATAGTAAGCAGTAGTAATCATCTCTAGTAGTCCTGACTTGTTCACATAGCAAGCAGTAGTAATCACCTCTAGCAGTCCTGCCTTGTTCACATCGTAAGCAGTGGTAATCACCTCTAGCAATCCTGCCTTGTTCACATAGTAAGCAGTAGTAATCATCTCTAGCAGGCCTGCCTTATTCATATAGTAAGCAGTAGTAATCATCTCTAGCAGTCCTGCCTTGTTCACATAGCAAGCAGTAGTAATCATCTCTAGCAGTACTGCCTTGTTCACATAGCAAGCAGTGGTAATCACCTCTAGTAATCCTGCCTTGTTCACATAGTAAGCAGTAGTAATCATCTCTAGTAGTCCTGCCTTGTTAACATAGTAAGCAGTAGTAATCATCTCTAGTAGTCCTGCCTTGTTCACATAGTAAGCAGTAGTAATCATCTCTAGTAGTCCTGCCTTGTTCACATAGCAAGCAGTAGTAATCACCTCTAGCAGTCCTGCCTTGTTCACATCGTAAGCAGTGGTAATCACCTCTAGCAATCCTGCCTTGTTCACATAGTAAGCAGTAGTAATCATCTCTAGCAGGCCTGCCTTATTCATATAGTAAGCAGTAGTAATCATCTCTAGCAGTCCTGCCTTGTTCACATAGCAAGCAGTAGTAATCATCTCTAGCAGTCCTGCCTTGTTCACATAGTAAGCAGTAGTAATCATCTCTAGTAGTCCTGCCTTGTTGACATTGCAAGCAGTGGTAATCACCTCTAGTAATCCTGCCTTGCTCACATAGTAAGCAGTAGTAATCATCTCTAGTAGTCCTGCCTTGTTCACATAGCAAGCAGTAGTAATCATCTCTAGCAGTCCTGCCTTGTTCACATAGTAAGCAGTAGTAATCATCTCTAGTAGTCCTGCCTTGTTCACATAGCAAGCAGTAGTAATCATCTCTAGCAGTCCTGCCTTGTTCACATAGTAAGCAGTAGTAATCATCTCTAGCAGTCCTGCCTTGTTCACATAGCAAGCAGTGGTAATCACCTCTAGTAATCCTGCCTTGTTCACATAGTAAGCAGTAGTAATCATCTCTAGCAGGCCTGCCTTATTCATATAGTAAGCAGTAGTAATCATCTCTAGTAGTCCTGCCTTGTTCTCATAGTAAGCAGTAGTAATCATCTCTAGTAGTCCTGACTTGTTCACATAGTAAGCAGTTGTAATCATTACTAGTATTCCTGCCTTGTTCACATAGTAAGCAGTAGTAATCATCTCTAGCAGTCCTGCCTTGTTCACATAGTAAGCAGTAGTAATCATCTCTAGTAGTCCTGCCTTGTTCACATAGTAAGCAGTTGTAATCATCTCTAGTATTCCTGCCTTGTTCACATAGTAAGCAGTAGTAATCATCTCTAGTAGTCCTGCCTTGTTCACATAGTAAGCAGTAGTAATCATCTCTAGTAGTCCTGCCTTGTTCACATAGTAAGCAGTAGTAATCATCTCTAGTAGTCTTGCCTTGTTCACATAGCAAGCAGTAGTAATCATCTCTAGCAGGCCTGCCTTATTCATATAGTAAGCAGTAGAAATCATCTCTAGTAGTCCTGCCTTGTTCTCATAGTAAGAAGTAGTAATTACCTCTAGTAGTCCTGCCTTGTTCACATAGTAAACAGTTGTAATCATCTCTAGCAGTCCTGCCTTGTTCACATAGCAAGCAGTAGTAATCATGTCTAGTAGTCCTTCCTTGTTCACATAGTAAGCAGTAGTAATCATTTCTAGTAGTCCTGACTTGTTCTCATAGTAAGCAGTAGTAATTATCTCTAGTAGTCCTGACTTGTTCTCATAGTAAGCAGTAGTAATTATCTCTAGTAGTCCTGCCTTGTTCATATAGTAAGTAGTAGTAATCATCTCTAGCAGGCCTGCCTTGTTCACATAGTAAGCAGTAGAAATAATCTCTAGCAGTTCTGCTTTGTTCTCATAGTAAGCAGTAGTAATTATCTCTAGTAGTCCTGCCTTGTTCATATAGTAAGCAGTAGTAATCATCTCTAGCAGGCCTGCCTTGTTCACATAGTAAGCAGTAGAAATAATCTCTAGCAGTTCTGCCTTGTTCACATAGTAAGCAGTAGTAATCACCTCTAGTAGTCCTGCCTTGTTCATATAGTAAGCAGTAGAAATAATCTCTAGCAGTTCTGCCTTGTTCACATAGTAAGCAGTAGTAATCATCTCTAGTAGTCCTGCCTTGTTCACATAGCAAGCAGTAGTAATCACCTCTAGCAGTCCTGCCTTGTTCATATAGTAAGCAGTAGTAATCACCTCTAGTAGTCCTGCCTTGTTCACATAGCAAGCAGTAGTAATCATCTCTAGTAGTCCTGCCTTGTTCACATAGGAAGCAGTAGAAATAATCTCTAGCAGTTCTGCCTTGTTCTCATAGTAAGCAGTAGTAATCATCTCTAGCAGTTCTGCCTTGTTCACATAGTAAGCAGTAGAAATAATCTCTAGCAGTTCTGCCTTGTTCTCATAGTAAGCAGTAGTAATCATCTCTAGTAGTCCTGCCTTGTTCACATAGTAAGCAGTAGAAATAATCTCTAGCAGTTCTGCCTTGTTCACATAGCAAGCAGTAGTAATCACCTCTAGCAGTCCTGCCTTGTTCACATACTAAGCAGTAGTAATCATCTCTAGCAGTTCTGCCTTGTTCACATAGTAAGCAGTAGTAATCATCTCTAGCAGTTCTGCCTTGTTCACATAGCAAGCAGTAGTAATCACCTCTAGCAGTAATCACCTCTAGCAGTCCTAACAGTAATCATCTCTAGCAGTTCTGCCTTGTTCACATAGCAATCAGTAGTAATCACCTCTAGCAGTAATCATCTCTAGCAGTCCTGCCTTGTTCACATAGTAAGCAGTAGTAATTACCTCTAGCAGTCCTGCCTTGTTCACATACTAAGCAGTAGTAATCGTCTCTAGCAGTCCTGCCTTGTTCACTTAGTAAGCAGTAGTAATCACCTCTAGCAGTCCTGCCTTGTTCACTTAGTAAGCAGTAGTAATCATCTGTAGTAGTCCTGCCTTGTTCACATAGTAAGCAGTTGTAATCATCTCTAGTATTCCTGCCTTGTTCACATAGTAAGCAGTAGTAATCATCTCTAGTAGTCCTGCCTTGTTCACATAGTAAGCAGTAGTAATCATCTCTAGTAGTCCTGCCTTGTTCACATAGTAAGCAGTAGTAATCATCTCTAGTAGTCCTGCCTTGTTCACATAGCAAGCAGTAGTAATCACCTCTAGCAGTCCTGCCTTGTTCACATCGTAAGCAGTGGTAATCACCTCTAGCAATCCTGCCTTGTTCACATAGTAAGCAGTAGTAATCATCTCTAGCAGGCCTGCCTTATTCATATAGTAAGCAGTAGTAATCATCTCTAGCAGTCCTGCCTTGTTCACATAGCAAGCAGTAGTAATCATCTCTAGCAGTCCTGCCTTGTTCACATAGCAAGCAGTGGTAATCACCTCTAGTAATCCTGCCTTGTTCACATAGTAAGCAGTAGTAATCATCTCTAGTAGTCCTGCCTTGTTCACATAGTAAGCAGTAGTAATCATCTCTAGTAGTCCTGCCTTGTTCACATAGTAAGCAGTAGTAATCATCTCTAGTAGTCCTGCCTTGTTCACATAGCAAGCAGTAGTAATCACCTCTAGCAGTCCTGCCTTGTTCACATCGTAAGCAGTGGTAATCACCTCTAGCAATCCTGCCTTGTTCACATAGTAAGCAGTAGTAATCATCTCTAGCAGGCCTGCCTTATTCATATAGTAAGCAGTAGTAATCATCTCTAGCAGTCCTGCCTTGTTCACATAGCAAGCAGTAGTAATCATCTCTAGCAGTCCTGCCTTGTTCACATAGTAAGCAGTAGTAATCATCTCTAGTAGTCCTGCCTTGTTGACATAGCAAGCAGTGGTAATCACCTCTAGTAATCCTGCCTTGCTCACATAGTAAGCAGTAGTAATCATCTCTAGTAGTCCTGCCTTGTTCACATAGCAAGCAGTAGTAATCATCTCTAGCAGTCCTGCCTTGTTCACATAGTAAGCAGTAGTAATCATCTCTAGTAGTCCTGCCTTGTTCACATAGCAAGCAGTAGTAATCATCTCCAGCAGTCCTGCCTTGTTCACATAGTAAGCAGTAGTAATCATCTCTAGCAGTCCTGCCTTGTTCACATAGCAAGCAGTGGTAATCACCTCTAGTAATCCTGCCTTGTTCACATAGTAAGCAGTAGTAATCATCTCTAGCAGGCCTGCCTTATTCATATAGTAAGCAGTAGTAATCATCTCTAGTAGTCCTGCCTTGTTCTCATAGTAAGCAGTAGTAATCATTTCTAGTAGTCCTGACTTGTTCACATAGTAAGCAGTTGTAATCATTACTAGTATTCCTGCCTTGTTCACATAGTAAGCAGAAGTAATCATCTCTAGTAGTCCTGCCTTGTTCACATAGTAAGCAGTTGTAATCATCTCTAGTATTCCTGCCTTGTTCACATAGTAAGCAGTAGTAATCATCTCTAGTAGTCCTGCCTTGTTCACATAGTAAGCAGAAGTAATCATCTCTAGTAGTCTTGCCTTGTTCACATAGCAAGCAGTAGTAATCATCTCTAGCAGGCCTGCCTTATTCATATAGTAAGCAGTAGTAATCATCTCTAGTAGTCCTGCCTTGTTCTCATAGTAAGCAGTAGTAATTACCTCTAGTAGTCCTGCCTTGTTCACATAGTAAACAGTTGTAATCATCTCTAGCAGTCCTGCCTTGTTCACATAGCAAGCAGTAGTAATCATGTTTAGTAGTCCTTCCTTGTTCACATAGTAAGCAGTAGTAATCATTTCTAGTAGTCCTGACTTGTTCTCATAGTAAGCAGTAGTAATTATCTCTAGTAGTCCTGACTTGTTCTCATAGTAAGCAGTAGTAATTATCTCTAGTAGTCCTGCCTTGTTCATATAGTAAGTAGTAGTAATCATCTCTAGCAGGCCTGCCTTGTTCACATAGTAAGCAGTAGAAATAATCTCTAGCAGTTCTGCCTTGTTCTCATAGTAAGCAGTAGTAATTATCTCTAGTAGTCCTGCCTTGTTCATATAGTAAGCAGTAGTAATCATCTCTAGCAGGCCTGCCTTGTTCACATAGTAAGCAGTAGAAATAATCTCTAGCAGTTCTGCCTTGTTCACATAGTAAGCAGTAGTAATCACCTCTAGTAGTCCTGCCTTGTTCATATAGTAAGCAGTAGAAATAATCTCTAGCAGTTCTGCCTTGTTCACATAGTAAGCAGTAGTAATCATCTCTAGTAGTCCTGCCTTGTTCACATAGCAAGCAGTAGTAATCACCTCTAGCAGTCCTGCCTTGTTCATATAGTAAGCAGTAGTAATCACCTCTAGTAGTCCTGCCTTGTTCACATAGCAAGCAGTAGTAATCATCTCTAGTAGTCCTGCCTTGTTCACATAGTAAGCAGTAGAAATAATCTCTAGCAGTTCTGCCTTGTTCTCATAGTAAGCAGTAGTAATCATCTCTAGCAGTTCTGCCTTGTTCACATAGTAAGCAGTAGAAATAATCTCTAGCAGTTCTGCCTTGTTCTCATAGTAAGCAGTAGTAATCATCTCTAGTAGTCCTGCCTTGTTCACATAGTAAGCAGTAGAAATAATCTCTAGCAGTTCTGCCTTGTTCACATAGCAAGCAGTAGTAATCACCTCTAGCAGTCCTGCCTTGTTCACATACTAAGCAGTAGTAATCATCTCTAGCAGTTCTGCCTTGTTCACATAGTAAGCAGTAGTAATCATCTCTAGCAGTTCTGCCTTGTTCACATAGCAAGCAGTAGTAATCACCTCTAGCAGTAATCACCTCTAGCAGTCCTAACAGTAATCATCTCTAGCAGTTCTGCCTTGTTCACATAGCAAGCAGTAGTAATCACCTCTAGCAGTAATCATCTCTAGCAGTCCTGCCTTGTTCACATAGTAAGCAGTAGTAATTACCTCTAGCAGTCCTTCCTTGTTCACATACTAAGCAGTAGTAATCGTCTCTAGCAGTCCTGCCTTGTTCACTTAGTAAGCAGTAGTAATCACCTCTAGCAGTCCTGCCTTGTTCACTTAGTAAGCAGTAGTAATCATCTCTAGTAGTCCTGCCTTGTTCACATACTAAGCAGTAGTAATCATCTCTAGCAGTCCTGCCTTGTTCACTTAGTAAGCAGTAGTAATCACCTCTAGCAGTCCTGCCTTGTTCACATAGTAAGCAGTAGTAATCATCTCTAGCAGTCCTGCCTTGTTCACACAGTAAGCAGTAGTAATTACCTCTAGCAGGCCTGCCTTGTTCATATAGTAAGCAGTAGTAATTACCTCTAGCAGTCCTGCCTTGTTCACATAGTAAGCAGTAGTAATTACCTCTAGCAGTCCTGCCTTGTTCTCATAGTAAGCAGCAGTAATTACCTCTAGCAGGCCTGCCTTGTTCATATAGTAAGCAGTAGTAATTACCTTTAGCTGTCCTTCCTTGTTCACATAGTAAGCAGTAGTAATTACCTCTAGCAGTCCTGCCTTGTTCACATAGTAAGCAGTAGTAATTACCTCTAGCAGTCCTGCCTTGTTCACATAGTAAGCAGTAGTAATTACCTCTAGCAGTCCTGCCTTGTTCACATAGTAAGCAGTAGTAATTACCTCTAGCAGTCCTGCCTTGTTCACATAGTAAGCAGTAGTAATCATCTCTAGCAGTCCTGCCTTGTTCACATAGTAAGCAGTAGTAATCATCTCTAGCAGTCCTGCCTTGTTCACATAGTAAGCAGTAGTAATTACCTCTAGCAGTCCTGCCTTGTTCACATAGTAAGCAGTAGTAATCATCTCTAGCAGTCCTGCCTTGTTCACATAGTAAGCAGTAGTAATTACCTCTAGCAGTCCTGCCTTGTTCACATAGTAAGCAGTAGTAATCATCTCTAGTAGTCATGCCTTGTTCACATAGTAAGCAGTAGTAATTACCTCTAGCAGTCCTGCCTTGTTCACATAGTAAGCAGTAGTAATCATCTCTAGTAGTCCTGCCTTGTTCACATAGTAAGCAGTAGTAATCATCTCTAGCAGGTCTGCCTTGTTCACATAGTAAGCAGTAGTAATTACCTCTAGCAGTCCTGCCTTGTTCACATAGTAAGCTGTAGTAATCATCTCTAGCAGTCCTGCCTTGTTCACATAGTAAGCAGTAGTAATCATCTCTAGCAGGTCTGCCTTGTTCACATAGTAAGCAGTAGTAATCATCTCTAGCAGTCCTGCCTTGTTCACATAGTAAGCAGTAGTAATCATCTCTAGCAGGTCTGCCTTGTTCACATAGTAAGCAGTAGTAATTACCTCTAGTAGTCCTGCCTTGTTCACATAGTAAGCAGTAGTAATCATCTCTAGTAGTCCTGCCTTGTTCACATAGTAAGCAGTAGTAATTACCTCTAGCAGTCCTGCCTTGTTCACATAGTAAGCAGTAGTAATTACCTCTAGCAGTCCTGACTTGTTCACATAGCAAGCAGTAGTAATCATCTCTAGTAGTCCTGCCTTGTTCACATAGTAAGCAGTAGTAATTACCTCTAGCAGTCCTGCCTTGTTCACATAGTAAGCAGTAGTAATTACCTCTAGCAGTCCTGCCTTGTTCACATAGTAAGCAGTAGTAATTACCTCTAGCAGTCCTGCCTTGTTCACATAGTAAGCAGTAGTAATTACCTCTAGCAGTCCTGCCTTGTTCTCATAGTAAGCAGTAGTAATTACCTCTAGCAGGCCTGCCTTGTTCATATAGTAAGCAGTAGTAATTACCTCTAGCTGTCCTTCCTTGTTCACATAGTAAGCAGTAGTAATTACCTCTAGCAGTCCTTCCTTGTTCACATAGTAAGCAGTAGTAATTACCTCTAGCAGTCCTGCCTTGTTCACATAGTAAGCAGTAGTAATCATCTCTAGCAGTCCTGCCTTGTTCACATAGTAAGCAGTAGTAATCATCTCTAGCAGTCCTGCCTTGTTCACATAGTAAGCAGTAGTAATTACCTCTAGCAGTCCTGCCTTGTTCACATAGTAAGCAGTAGTAATCATCTCTAGCAGTCCTGCCTTGTTCACATAGTAAGCAGTAGTAATTACCTCTAGCAGTCCTGCCTTGTTCACATAGTAAGCAGTAGTAATCATCTCTAGTAGTCCTGCCTTGTTCACATAGTAAGCAGTAGTAATTACCTCTAGCAGTCCTGCCTTGTTCACATAGTAAGCAGTAGTAATCATCTCTAGTAGTCCTGCCTTGTTCACATAGTAAGCAGTAGTAATCATCTCTAGTAGGTCTGCCTTGTTCACATAGTAAGCAGTAGTAATTACCTCTAGCAGTCCTGCCTTGTTCACATAGTAAGCAGTAGTAATCATCTCTAGCAGTCCTGCTTTGTTCACATAGTAAGCAGTAGTAATCATCTCTAGCAGTCCTGCCTTGTTCACATAGTAAGCAGTAGTAATCATCTCTAGTAGTCCTGCCTTGTTCACATAGTAAGCAGTAGTAATCATCTCTAGCAGTCCTGCCTTGTTCACATAGTAAGCAGTAGTAATCATCTCTAGCAGGTCTGCCTTGTTCACATAGTAAGCAGTAGTAATTACCTCTAGTAGTCCTTCCTTGTTCACATAGTAAGCAGTAGTAATCATCTCTAGTAGTCCTGCCTTGTTCACATAGTAAGCAGTAGTAATTACCTCTAGCAGTCCTGCCTTGTTCACATAGTAAGCAGTAGTAATTACCTCTAGCAGTCCTGCCTTGTTCACATAGTAAGCAGTAGTAATCATCTCTAGTAGTCCTGCCTTGTTCACATAGTAAGCAGTAGTAATCATCTCTAGCAGGTCTGCCTTGTTCACATAGTAAGCAGTAGTAATTACCTCTAGCAGTCCTGCCTTGTTCACATAGTAAGCAGTAGTAATCATCTCTAGCAGTCCTGCTTTGTTCACATAGTAAGCAGTAGTAATCATCTCTAGCAGTCCTGCCTTGTTCACATAGTAAGCAGTAGTAATTACCTCTAGCAGTCCTGCCTTGTTCACATAGTAAGCAGTAGTAATCATCTCTAGTAGTACTGCCTTGTTCACATAGTAAGCAGTAGTAATTACCTCTAGCAGTCCTGCCTTGTTCACATAGTAAGCAGTAGTAATAATCTCTAGTAGTCCTGCCTTGTTCACATAGTAAGCAGTAGTAATCATCTCTAGCAGGTCTGCCTTGTTCACATAGTAAGCAGTAGTAATTACCTCTAGCAGTCCTGCCTTGTTCACATAGTAAGCAGTAGTAATCATCTCTAGCAGTCCTGCCTTGTTCACATAGTAAGCAGTAGTAATCATCTCTAGCAGGTCTGCCTTGTTCACCTAGTAAGCAGTAGTAATCATCTCTAGCAGTCCTGCCTTGTTCACATAGTAAGCAGTAGTAATCATCTCTAGCAGGTCTGCCTTGTTCACATAGTAAGCAGTAGTAATTACCTCTAGTAGTCCTGCCTTGTTCACATAGTAAGCAGTAGTAATCATCTCTAGTAGTCCTGCCTTGTTCACATAGTAAGCAGTAGTAATTACCTCTAGCAGTCCTGCCTTGTTCACATAGTAAGCAGTAGTAATTACCTCTAGCAGTCCTGCCTTGTTCACATAGTAAGCAGTAGTAATTACCTCTAGCAGTCCTGCCTTGTTCTCATAGTAAGCAGTAGTAATTTCCTCTAACAGGCCTGCCTTGTTCATATAGTAAGCAGTAGTAATTACGTCTAGCTGTCCTGCCTTGTTCACATAGTAAGCAGTAGTAATTACCTCTAGCAGTCCTGCCTTGTTCACATAGTAAGCAGTAGTAATTACCTCTAGCAGTCCTGCCTTGTTCACATAGTAAGCAGTAGTAATCATCTCTAGCAGTCCTTCCTTGTTCACATAGTAAGCAGTAGTAATCATCTCTAGTAGTCCTGCCTTGTTCACATAGTAAGCAGTAGTAATTACCTCTAGCAGTCCTGCCTTGTTCACATAGTAAGCAGTAGTAATCATCTCTAGCAGTCCTGCCTTGTTCACATAGTAAGCAGTAGTAATTACCTCTAGCAGTCCTGCCTTGTTCACATAGTAAGCAGTAGTAATCATCTCTAGTAGTCCTGCCTTGTTCACATAGTAAGCAGTAGTAATTACCTCTAGCAGTCCTGCCTTGTTCACATAGTAAGCAGTAGTAATCATCTCTAGTAGTCCTGCCTTGTTCACATAGTAAGCAGTAGTAATCATCTCTAGCAGGTCTGCCTTGTTCACATAGTAAGCAGTAGTAATTACCTCTAGCAGTCCTGCCTTGTTCACATAGTAAGCAGTAGTAATCATCTCTAGCAGTCCTGCCTTGTTCACATAGTAAGCAGTAGTAATCATCTCTAGCAGGTCTGCCTTGTTCACATAGTAAGCAGTAGTAATCATCTCTAGCAGTCCTGCCTTGTTCACATAGTAAGCAGTAGTAATCATCTCTAGCAGGTCTGCCTTGTTCACATAGTAAGCAGTAGTAATTACCTCTAGTAGTCCTGCCTTGTTCACATAGTAAGCAGTAGTAATCATCTCTAGTAGTCCTGCCTTGTTCACATAGTAAGCAGTAGTAATTACCTCTAGCAGTCCTGCCTTGTTCACATAGTAAGCAGTAGTAATTACCTCTAGCAGTCCTGACTTGTTCACATAGCAAGCAGTAGTAATCATCTCTAGTAGTTCTGCCTTGTTCACATAGTAAGCAGTAGTAATTACCTCTAGCAGTCCTGACTTGTTCACATAGCAAGCAGTAGTAATCATCTCTAGTAGTTCTGCCTTGTTCACATAGTAAGCAGTAGTAATTACCTCTAGCAGTCCTGCCTTGTTCACATAGTAAGCAGTAGTAATTACCTCTAGCAGTCCTGCCTTGTTCACATAGTAAGCAGTAGTAATTACCTCTAGCAGTCCTGCCTTGTTCTCATAGTAAGCAGTAGTAATTACCTCTAGCAGGCCTGCCTTGTTCATATAGTAAGCAGTAGTAATTACCTCTAGCTGTCCTTCCTTGTTCACATAGTAAGCAGTAGTAATTACCTCTAGCAGTCCTGCCTTGTTCACATAGTAAGCAGTAGTAATTACCTCTAGCAGTCCTGCCTTGTTCACATAGTAAGCAGTAGTAATTACCTCTAGCAGTCCTGCCTTGTTCACATAGTAAGCAGTAGTAATCATCTCTAGCAGTCCTGCCTTGTTCACATAGTAAGCAGTAGTAATCATCTCTAGCAGTCCTGCCTTGTTCACATAGTAAGCAGTAGTAATTACCTCTAGCAGTCCTGCCTTGTTCACATAGTAAGCAGTAGTAATCATCTCTAGCAGTCCTGCCTTGTTCACATAGTAAGCAGTAGTAATTACCTCTAGCAGTCCTGCCTTGTTCACATAGTAAGCAGTAGTAATCATCTCTAGTAGTCCTGCCTTGTTCACATAGTAAGCAGTAGTAATTACCTCTAGCAGTCCTGCCTTGTTCACATAGTAAGCAGTAGTAATCATCTCTAGTAGTCCTGCCTTGTTCACATAGTAAGCAGTAGTAATCATCTCTAGCAGGTCTGCCTTGTTCACATAGTAAGCAGTAGTAATTACCTCTAGCAGTCCTGCCTTGTTCACATAGTAAGCAGTAGTAATCATCTCTAGCAGTCCTGCCTTGTTCACATAGTAAGCAGTAGTAATCATCTCTAGCAGGTCTGCCTTGTTCACATAGTAAGCAGTAGTAATCATCTCTAGCAGTCCTGCCTTGTTCACATAGTAAGCAGTAGTAATCATCTCTAGCAGGTCTGCCTTGTTCACATAGTAAGCAGTAGTAATTACCTCTAGTAGTCCTGCCTTGTTCACATAGTAAGCAGTAGTAATCATCTCTAGTAGTCCTGCCTTGTTCACATAGTAAGCAGTAGTAATTACCTCTAGCAGTCCTGCCTTGTTCACATAGTAAGCAGTAGTAATTACCTCTAGCAGTCCTGACTTGTTCACATAGCAAGCAGTAGTAATCATCTCTAGTAGTCCTGCCTTGTTCACATAGTAAGCAGTAGTAATTACCTCTAGCAGTCCTGCCTTGTTCACATAGTAAGCAGTAGTAATTACCTCTAGCAGTCCTGCCTTGTTCACATAGTAAGCAGTAGTAATTACCTCTAGCAGTCCTGCCTTGTTCACATAGTAAGCAGTAGTAATTACCTCTAGCAGTCCTGCCTTGTTCTCATAGTAAGCAGTAGTAATTACCTCTAGCAGTCCTGCCTTGTTCACATAGTAAGCAGTAGTAATCATCTCTAGCAGTCCTGCCTTGTTCACATAGTAAGCAGTAGTAATTACCTCTAGCAGTCCTGCCTTGTTCACATAGCAAGCAGTAGTAATCATCTCTAGTAGTCCTGCCTTGTTCACATAGTAAGCAGTAGTAATTACCTCTAGCAGTCCTGCCTTGTTCACATAGTAAGCAGTAGTAATTACCTCTAGCTGTCCTGCCTTGTTCACATAGTAAGCAGCAGTAATTACCTCTAGCAGTCCTGCCTTGTTCACATAGTAAGCAGTAGTAATTACCTCTAGCAGTCCTGCCTTGTTCACATAGTAAGCAGTAGTAATTAACTCTAGCAGTCCTGCCTTGGTGCCGAGCAAATCAATTGGAACAAATTTGCAGGAGAGAGAGAGAGAGTGAAAGAGAGACATACACACATAGAGAGGGAGAGAGACATAGAAAGAGAGAGAGAGAGAGACATACAGTCAGATTGTTTAGAATGGTAAATGAGATGAAAAACAGAAATGTCTCTTGTGAAACAGCTGCTGGTATATAAATACCTAGTTAACTTATAGAACAACATCTCTAGTCCTAAATCTAAGCTCATCTACTTTTTTCTATGTTGTACCCCTTGTCTCCTGTTAATGTCTGGGCTGAGCTGTCAGTGTAACTTCTCTACATGTTACTCAGCTACTGTAGAATTTGGAGAGATCTTAACGCTTTTCAAGGACAAATGTGACGCTACATACATAATTTATCAAACAACAGGCAAATCCTGCAGTTAGATGTTTTAGACCTACTTCTGGATGACTTGCTCAGGATCTTAACCCTACAAAGTCTGAGTTACTTTATCCCAATTTTATCCCAATTTTCATAATGTGTTTCTTCTTTCAAAGCTGTTACCATTCCCTAACATACATGTAATATTCAATGTCTATTGCAGTCATCATGACAATTCAACTGTTAATTTTGCCCCTAAATATAAAGTATCATTAGATGGAAATCACTGATGAGCAAGGTTCTCCTCCTTTAAGTACAGGAGGTGTGTGATTTGCAATTCGTGACACAACTTCGATCCTTAATCGGTTAAAGGAGCAGTAAACTGTTTAATAAAAATATGTGTTATATGGAATTTAATTCTAACTGAAACAAGGTGAATGTACTGGGAGTAAGGACGAGTAAAGGTCCCTTTTTTCATTGGAGGCAGAGAGTATGTAATCATCCCCAAATGCAATGTAATCTATGACAAGGTTGTGAAGAGGGAGAAAGAGGGGGCACACGTTGGCACATCTGTCCTAAGAAAGCACATGAAGCATGACCACCAGGATGTCGGAGTAACCTCTTCCACTGTTATGTACTGCTAGGGTCCTTGGCTGGGTGCCTAGTCATATCCCTTTTGTCCCCCTGGTGCCTCAGGGTCATACTCTTAAACAATGACACTGACAAATTTGCCACCATAACCAGCACCTAAACATGAAAACCAGTAAGTCTGTAGATGTAAGGACTTGGCAATATGTTTCAAATGATTGCACAGTGTATGATACAATAGCCACACCAGTGGAGAAAACTTTGCGAAAAAAGGGTAAAATCATCAGTTTTTCGTAAAAAGTCATGAGGGAAATGTTTCTCACTTTTCACCCAACCCTAGGTAGGAGTCCATCATACAGCAGTCAGGTGTCTCGATGCAATTACTGTGTGTAACAGAAGCACTTACCTAGGTAGGAGTCCATCATACAGCAGTCAGGTGTATCTATATAATTACTGTGTGTAACAGAAGCACTTACCTAGGTAGGAGTCCATCATACAGCAGTCAGATGTATCTATATAATTACCGTGTGTAACAGAAGCACTTACCTAGGTAGGAGTCCATCATACAGCAGTCAGGTGTCTCGATGCAATTACTGTGTGTAATAGAAGCACTTACCTAGGTAGGAGTCCATCACACAGCAGTCAGGTGTATCTATATAATTACTGTGTGTAACAGAAGCACTTACCTAGGTAGGAGTCCATCATACAGCAGTCAGATGTATCTATATAATTACCGTGTGTAACAGAAGCACTTACCTAGGTAGGAGTCCATCATACAGCAGTCAGGTGTCTCGATGCAATTACTGTGTGTAATAGAAGCACTTACCTAGGTAGGAGTCCATCACACAGCAGTCAGGTGTATCTATATAATTACTGTGTGTAACAGAAGCACTTACCTAGGTAGGAGTCCATCATACAGCAGTCAGGTATATCTATATAATTACTGTGTGTAACAGAAGGACTTATCTAGGTAGGAGTTCATCACACAGCAGTCAGGTGTATGTATATAATTACTGTGTGTAACAGAAACACTTACGTAGGTAGGAGTACATCATACAGCGGTCAGGTGTATCTATATAATTACTCTGTGTGACAGAAGGACTTACCTAGGTATGAGTCCATCGTACAGCAGTCAGGTGTGTCTATATCATTACTGTGTATAACAGAAGCACTTACCTAGGTAGAAGTCCATCACACAGCAGTCAGGTATATCTATATAATTACTGTGTGTAACAGAAGTACTTACCTAGGTAGGAGTCCATCACACAGCAGTCAGGTGTATCTATAGAATTACTGTGTGTAACAGAAGCACTTACCTAGGTAGGAGTCCATCATACAGCAGTCAGGTGTATCTATATAATTACTGTGTGTGACAGAAGTACTCACCTAGGTAGGAGTCCATCACACATCAGACAGGTGTATGTATATAATTACTGTGTGTAACAGAAGCACTTACCTAGGTAGGAGTCCATCATACAGCAGTCAGGTATATCTATATAATTACTGTGAATAACAGAAGCACTTACCTAGGTAGGAGTCTATCATACAGCAGTCAGGTGTATCTATAAAATTACTGTGTGTAACAGAAACACTTACCTAGGTAGGAGTCCATCATACAGCAGTCATGTGTATATCTTTATAATTACTGTGTGTAACAGAAGGACTTACCTAGGTAGGAGTCCATCACACAGCAGTTAGGTGTATCTATATAATTACTGTGTGTGACAGAAGGGCTTATCTAGGTAGGTGTCCATCATACAGCAGTCAGGGGTATCTATATAATTACTGTGTGTAACAGAAGCACTTACCTAGGTAGGAGTCCATCACACAGCAGTCAGGTGTATCTATATAATTACTGTGTGTAACAGAAGTACTTACCTAGGTAGGAGTCCATTATACAGCAGTCAGGTGTATCTATATAATTACTGTGTGTAACAGAAGCACTTACCTAGGTAGGAGTACATCATACAGCAGTCAGGTGTATCTATATAATTACTGTGTAACAGAAGCACTTACCTAGGTAGGAGTCCATTATACAGTAGTCAGGTGTATCTATATAATTCATGGATCTTCCTAACATATTGTGATGGAAAGTCAGAATTTTATTAAAGACATGGAGGTGAATATTATACATAAACTCTCCTCACTGCCACCCTCAGCAGCAAAGGGAAACTTTATTTGCAAAAACATATAGAAAAGAGAAAAAAACTTGCTAGTCATAGCTCCTTCCTCCGAACCAATCATCAGCCTCTCTCCTCCACAAAAGGGGCTGCAGTAGTAGAGCATAACCTCTTTCTTTCTGCAATCCAATCCAGAATAGGCCATCTATCGGTAATCACACAGCCTTGACTAAACTTCGTAATGAACTTCATATCCTAGACGTAAATAATGTAACTGGATAAACTGTTGAACTGTAAGTAACGATCTGCAACGAAACATCAGCCTCTACCAGCATGACAGAATATCTGCATATCCTCCAACATTTAACCTGAAGAAGAGACAGAAATAGATAAAAGGGTAGGGAAACAGGGATGGATAATATTCGTCTCCATGTCTTTAATAAGATTCTGACTTTCCATCACAATATGTTAGGAAAATCCACTAATTTTATGGCAAGCACGGAGGCTTCATATTATGCAAGTTTAAAGCTACTATGAAAGCACATTACATTACAAGTGTACTACATTATAAAACAATTCACAAATTCTGTACTACCTGGGTAGACACATGCACAATGGGTTTACAACAGAAATCACGAAAAGTGGATTCCCTGGACCAATCAGCTGCCCGGAGGATATCCTCAAGTCTACCTCCAACCTGCAAAGCCATGGACGCCATCGCAGCTCTAGAAGAATGTGCCCCAAATAAGGAAATATCAACACCTGCCAACTGCATAAGCCACCTGACCTAACGGGACAAAGTAGCCGCAGAGACGGGCAAAAAGGGGCGACCAAAACAAATCAACAATTGAGAACAAGCTCTTCCCCTTAAGGGAGCAGTACGAAGTTCATATTCCTGCAAACATTTTACCACGCCTAATTGAGGATGACCTGGAAAAGATGGTTAGGAAACCAATTGAATGCCAGTTTTTGTGCTTCTGAAAATCCAAAATTGGACACCTTGAGGAGTGAAAGACCGATTGCTAAGATCTAAGGCCCTTACTTCTGATACTCTCTTGAAAGACACAAGGCATAAAAGCATTGTTAACTTGGCAGATAACTGCTTCAACGACAAGAGATCATTTGTAGGCCAGTCATCCAAGAAACGCAAAACCTCTGTAACATTGCACATGGAAGAATACCGCAACTGAGATGGATGAGAGAAGCGAATGCCTCACATAAAATGACATACCAAAACATTTTGGCCCACAGGAGAACCATCCACAGGTGTATGCCCTGCCGAAATAGCAGAACGGTAAGTGTTTATAGTCCTGTAGGCCTTCCCTAAATCAAAAAAATAGGACAGAAAATTAACAATTTCTACTGAAGGGGCTGAAATGGGATCCAAACTCCATTCCAAGCACCAATGACACCAACAGGACCAAGCGGAAGAATCCATGGCTCAGGTACCCGGCGCCCAATCCCAGCCAAAAGCGATCAATCTGACTTCAAAAATTTACCAAGATCTGAGGAACACCCGAAACCAACCATGCGAGCAGCTGAAGCTCCCCGGACACCAACAGTTCATGCGGACCTCCTAAGGGATAGGTCAGCAGATGTGGAAAAGACAGAAGTAAGTGGAGGGAACCAGGGTTGGGATGGCCAAAAGGGTGTCACCAGAACCACTGTCGCCTCCTGACATCTGATCATTAAAAGTGTTCGCAGTATCATGGCGAACGGGGGAAAAGCGTAATTCGTCCCCGGAGTCCAATTCTGTAAGAAAGCATCGGTCGCAATTGCCTCCGGATCTGGCCTCCAACTGAAAAAGTTGGAAAGCTGTCGGTTGCGACGAGAAGCAAAGAGGTTGGTCTGTAGAGGACCCTAAAGGTCCACCAGACGCGAAAACACCTGTCTATGTAACATCCAATCTCTGAGATCGGATAGGTACCTGGAATTCCAGTCCGCAACTGCATTGGAGAGACCAGGTAAATGTTCCGTGATGACTGTAACATCGCGATCCAAACAAAAGTGCCAGAAATCTTTGGCTAACTCCTCCAACTGCTTGGATTTCGTGCCGCCCAACCTGTAGATGTATTAGACCGCTAACACATTGTTCATCCTGAGTAAGACACAACAGTGGACTTTGTCTTTGGCCAGACTTTTCAGCGCAAAAGAGCCAGCCAAAAGCTCCAGACAGTTGATATGGAGCTCCACCTCCTGAGGAGACCATTTTCCGCCGGTAGAAACGGCTCCTAGGCGAGCACCCCACCCGAGTAGACTGGCATCTGACTCTATTATGATGTCTGGAGCCTTTGCCATTTCAGGCATCGAGGTGCTTGAGCCACCATAAGAGTTCTTCCTTGGCATCTGTGGAAAGCGAAATTAGATCTGCAAAACCTAGACCTTTGTGTAGATGGCGGGCCTTCAGGCGTTGCAAAACCCAGTAATGTAGAGGATCCGGGAAGATCACCTGAATCAATGCAGATAATAGACCAACCACTCTGGCCAACATGCGTAATGAGATTTGGTCCCTTCTTAAAATGGTACGAATCTCCTTGCGAATCTTGCACACTTTTGCAACTGGAAGGCTCAAAGAGGCTTGAATGGAGTCAATCAGAAACCCCAGGAATTCCATGTGCTGTGTCGGAGTCAGAATAGACTTCTCCCAGTTGATCAGAAATCCCAGATCCGTCAGCAACTGGATTGCCCATTCGGCATGTGTGAGTAGTAACCTCCAATCCTGAGACATTATCAGCATGTCATCCAGGTAGATAATCAGACGCATGCCGCGGCTTCTCGAAAAACTGACAACAGGTTTCAGCAGGTTGGTGAAACACCAAGGAGCTGAAGACAAGTCAAAAGGAAGGCAAGTGAATTGCCAACTCTGGTCTTGCCACAGGAAACGCAGGAAAATCTGAAATGCCAGATCCATGGACACTGTCAAGTAAGCATCTTTCAGATCGATCTTGATCATCCAGCTCGTCGGCAAAAAGCAAGTCCCTCAAAAGATGGATACCCTCCATCTTGAAATGATGATAAAACACAAATTGGTTCAATTTGCGTAGATTGGTCACTGGTCGTAGACCTGAGTCCTTCTTTGGGACCAGGACGATATTGCTCAGAAAGCCATTTGCGGTATCTGAAATGCAATTGATTGCCCCTTTAAATCTGACTCCCAAAAATTTTGGGCTGAAACACCTTCTTTAAAGAAGTTTGAACCTTGTCCAGGGCTGTAAATGAAGCTGCGAACTTGCCCAACTCCTTGATAAATGTGTCCCCAAATAACTTCCCTTGCCCAGCAGGGACTGGCTCAGAATTGGCCATATCCACCAGTTTGGAATACATTTTTAACAGGATTGCCCTGCGTCGTTCAGAGGCTAATGCCGCATTGGCATTGCCTAGCATACAAATTGTACCTTGTATCCAGCCCCTAAGAACTTGGATGTCCAACTGGGTATTAGACTGCAGGGCCGCTTCAGTCAATTTGAAGATTTTCGCAATCCCCTTTCTGGGGTACTTACCGAATTTTTGGATGAACTGAACGATTTTTCTATCCAATTCCTGTGTCTCACATACCTTATCAGGAATTAGAGGTCTAGGGCATTCTGCTCGCAATTTATTTCTAGTAGTGCGATTCATAGGTTTACACACCCATGTCTGTAAGTATTGGGCAATGTATGGAATAGGAGCCCATTCGGATGAAGAACGAGGATGCTTAATCCCGTCCGGATCAAAAAGGGGTTCACCCTGCAAGTACAGAATATTAAAGGTTAAGTAAGGGGGGCATTAGGCACAGATCTACCCTTTTTAGGGGGAGTAGCCTCAGCATCACTGCCATCACTATCAGAATGAACCCAGTCAGCATTGGACTCATCCTCATTAGAGGAGGAGCAATATGAATCCGGCTTGGAACGCTGTTTACCTTTCTTCCTCAAGACATCCTCCCCTTGAAGTGGAGGTCTTACTTGTGGGCCAGAGCCGCATGGATCAGTGTCACCACCGATAGTAAGCGGGGCATTAAAAGTTAAGGCAGCCATATTAACCTCAGGCAGGACCAACCCTTCAGGGTTATCTTCAGCAGTATGTTTCCTTTTACGGAGACATTTACCTCCTTTGTGGGTAGGAATTACTGGGGGTAAGGCGGTGTCATTACCCACACTAGGGTTTTGATCACTGAGATTGGGCAGAACTGAACTTCCCATATCAGGGGTTGGTTGACCATGAGACAGAGCAAAAGATTCGGCAAAGGATGCAGATAGTCTCTGCATAACTGACTGAACTGAGTATTCCATAAACTTTTTGAATTGATCAGCAGTAGCCTGAGAAAAAGGGGCATCAGATTTAGTGGAGGGCATCCCCAAGCCAAGATGAGTTTTAGAACTACCAAGGATCAGAACATCATCCTGCTGAATATCAACCGATAGTTCAGGACACTCACTGTCCTTACTGGAGTTAGACATATTGTAATATGAGTATTAGGAAAATAACACAATATAAAAATCAGACACAGATAAGAATGTGTAATATTAACCTGGCAGAGCAAAGTTTAAGGCAACTAACACCTTGACATCAGGACTAAGGCTCAACCAAAAGTCGTTCAATAGGGATAGAAAAGAGGAAAAACTATAGGGGCGATAACCCCAGATTGCATTCCAACTATAGACAGAACAAGATTGTACCTACTCAGGGAAAATCGCAGCAGCGACTGAGAAAAGAACAAAATGTCGGGCTCATAAAAAGGTGTCCTGATAAGGATCACCTCACGCATGTGCCGGACACAGACAAAAGAACAAGATGTCGGCACTTGAAGGGGCCTCTGAAAGAGCACTGCACCACGTAGAAGAGACAATGGGAGGGGGGACTGGGCGAGAAATAAAGCGTGCCAAAGGAGACAATCCAATAACACGAGCAAAGACAAAAGGAGTTGGAGGGAGAAAACTCAGACAGAAAACAGAAGGGATAAATCCCCATAAGCACACACAAAGGGGGTATACGGAGGACAGCCTCGAATCATTACAGTACAAGGGGATAAGAAATGAGGGGAACGCAGTTACCCCAAGTAGCAGGGTGAACACCATGCATGATCAATAAGGAGAAATCCCCAACACAAACAGCAATAAACACAATAGGCAACATACACAAATAGAGTATAAACTCAGATATCAGTAACAAAATCAAAGGAGGCACATACTTACAGTGTGAGCCAACATATATATATATATATATATATATATATATATATATATATTTATTTATTTTTATATATATATATATGTATATATATATATATATATATATATATTAGTTAAAACCATGCAATAAAAAACACAGTAAAAGTTTAATAAATGAGGAAAAACAGTTATGAGTACTTATCTGAGGGCTAGCAGCAAAAAAAGAGGATATGTTCTACTACTGCAGCCCCTTTTGTGGAGGAGAGAGACTGATGATTGGTTGGGAGGGAGGAGCTATGACTAGCAAGTTTTTTCTTTTTTCTATATGTTTTTGCAAATAAGGTTTCCCTTTGCTGCTGAGGGTGGCAGTATATGAAGCCTCTGTGCTTGCCATAAATTTACAGTGTGGAAAAGAAGCACTCATCAAGGTAGGAGTCCATCATACAGCAATCAGGAGTATCTATATAATTACTGTGTGCAACAGAAGCACTTACCTAGGTAGGAGTCAATCATACCGCATTCAGGTGTATCTATATAACTACTGTGTGTAACAGAAGCACTTACCTAGGTAGGAGTCAATCATACAGCAGTCAGGTGTATCTATATAACCAAAAAAATGATGCATTAAAAAATGTCACTGACATGAAAGAACGATATATGTTTTTGCAAATAAAGTTTCCCTTTGCTGCTGAGGGTGGCAGTGAGGAGAGTTTATGCATAATATGAAGCCTCCGTGCTTGCCATAAAATTACTGTGTGGAACAGAAGCACTTATCAAGGTAGGAGTCCATCACACAGCAGTCAGGTGTATCTATAGAATTACTGTGTGTAACAGAAGCACTTACCTAGGTAGGAGTCCATCATACAGCAGTCATTGTATCTATATAATTACTGTGTGCAACAGAAGTACTTACCTAGGTAGGACTCCATCATACAGCAGTCAGGTGTATCTATATAATTACGGTGTGTGTAACAGAAACACTTACGTAGGTAGGAGTCCATCATACAGCAGTCAGGAGTATCTATATAATTTCTGTGTGCAACAGAAGTACTTACCTAGGTAGGAGTGCATCACACAGCAGTCAGATGTATCTATATAATTACTATGTGTAACAGAAGCACTTATCTAGGTAGGAGTCCATCATACTGCAGTCAGGTGTATCTATATAACCAACAAAATGATGCATTAAAGCATGTCGCTTGCATGAAAGAACGATATCAGAATCTCGCCCACATCAAAAGGGTGAGATTCTGATGTAGCGTGATTAAACGTTGCACATTTCACATGCCTGCTCTACTGTAATATAACTCCCAATTAGGGAGGGGTAAATTAGGACTCCATACCTCCCAAGTGTCCATCTTTAGGAGGGATAGTCCCCCTTTGAGACCCAAATCCCTCTGTCCCTCTTTCCCATCCTGGTTTCTCTGTGTTTAGGAGATCAAACTGTGTGGTGTGTATAGAAGTGTATCACCCTGGTGTCCCTGTGTTTAGGAGATCAGACTGTGTGGTGTGTATAGAAGCGTATCACCCTGGTGTCCTTGTGTGTAGGAGATCAGACTGTGTGGTGTGTATAGAAGTGTATCACCCTGGTGTCCCTGTGTTTAGGAGATCAGACTGTGTGGTGTGTATATAAGTGTATCGCCCCGGTGTTCCTGTGTTTAGGAGATCAGACTGTGTGGTGTGTATAGAAGTGTATCACCCTGGTGTCCCTTTGTTTAGGAGATCAGACTGTGTGGTAGAGATCAGACTGTGTGGTGTGTATAGAAGTGTATCACCCTGGTGTCCCTGTGTGTAGGAGATCAGACTGTGTGGTGTGTATAGAAGGGTATCACATTTCTCCAGAGCAATAAAACTCACATTAATGTTTGTTTAAACATCATTAGATGTGTTTTTAAATTAGTCTGTGTAAATAAAATACTTTGGTGTTTCTCTAGATCATTTATTCAGTTACACAACGGAAGTATCAGTAGGTCATGAAATCACCTATAAATTCTTGGAAATGTTCCACCCACCAGTCACGCCCCCAGTAACACCCCCTAAAGCAAAAGTGTCCGTCTTTGGCCATTCGAAATGTTGGAAGGTATGCTGTAAAGATCGTAAATTCTATCTCAAAGCATGTAACACTTTGAGCGCCAGAGAGGTATAATGCATTGTATAGCTCTCTGGCGCTCAAAGGGTTAAGAAAGCAGCAAGTAATTGAAGTTCAAGTCTCACCTCGGACCTGCTTAATCATGCAACATCAGAATCTTGCCTGCATCCGGTTGTACACCAAAACTACAGAGCTGCATTACCTCTGTGGGGTGGAAGGGGTATCTGGGGCAAGAGGTCACTTTGCAGGTCAGTGGTGAGACTTGAACTTTGATTACTTGCTGCTTTCTTAGCCCTTTGAGTGCCAGAGATACCTTGCTGACACTCAAAGGGTTATATGCTTTGGGATAGACTTTACAGATTTTATGGTGGAGCAGGAATTTTGCCCATAGGATTACTTTTGAAATGCATGCACGCAACATCAGAATCTAGTCCTTATGATGCGGGAGAGATTCTGATATCACTCTTTTCATCCCGGCAGCATGTTTAATGCACTGTTTGGTTGGTCGCCCATTAGTGGGAGTCAGTTTGAAAGAGAACCCAGGCCCTTATCACCCTTAAGTGAATTCCCCATCAGGTGTTCCAGAGGTACTTGAGGTTCAGCGGATGGGAACCTCTGCCCTGTGAGAAGTTGCCTTGCTACAGTTCAGATCAGTATATGAACTTCAGACGAACACTTATTCCCTGTTTGTTGCTCCATGAACAAGCAGTCGTGTTCCTGCTTTATCTTATACAAACACGGCCTGTCCTTATGGTTTTATTTTTTATTTTCCCTGGTAATTGTTAGGCTAAATTATGTCCAATTAGTAGTCTTGGCAATTCTGTAGTTTGAACTTCATTAAACTGCCCACAGCACTGGGCAGCTGACCATTGTAATGCCAGTTGTCTCTGCCAATCTATTCCTAAGGCATTTAAGATGACAGTCTATTTCATAGCTTGTCATCCAGACACTTCATTCATTGTGCGCTGTTGGTATCCAAATCCGTATTGTTATTGTTATCATCAAATAACAGCAGACTGATGGGCTGATCCGCACAGGACAGGTAACGACTCCTGGATAATGTCAGTCTGAGGAAAACAGAAAATCTCTCTGTATATAAAACAGGCAGCCATAGACAGCAATCTTTCATGTAACTCTTAGAGCGCCAGAGTGGTATCCAATGCATTGACACGCAAAGGGTTAAGACAGAACTGACGTTTCCTAAAAATAATCTCTGCTTACCTTAATAATGGATAGAAAACCCTAATGGCCCCTATGAATTTTGTACTTGTGTGTGTGTGTGTGTGTCCAGCAGTTAATATCCTATATTAGTCCTTGATTTCAAGTCCAGTTGCTGGCAATTTTCTCCCTACTAATGCAGCAGAGTGAATATTTTCTCATACACTCCGCTGCTTCAGTTTGGAAAAAATTGCCAGCTACTGGACTAATATAGGATATTAACACAAAACATTGAGCATCTCTCTGATCCTTAAACCCTTAAAGGAGCATTAAACTTTTTTTTTATGAAAACACATATTTTATAGAGCATTTTCTGCTGAATAAAACAAGGGTACTCACACTGTTATCAGATGTTTTATTCAAAATTTATAGCAGTTTAAATAATCATGAAGTGAATTTACTATGTTTACTTCCTGATAGTTCTAACTGACAGGAAGTGATAGGCAGTTTTTAATCACATTCTATGGAGAACTGTATGTCACTGACTTTTCTGACTTTCCTCTCCATTAGAATCTAACAGGAAATCTAATTAGAATTTGACCACTAGAGGGCACTGCTAATGTAAAAAAACATGGGTTTAAACTGTAATAACTCTGGAAATATAAATCTCTCGGCAGTGGGAGTAACCTTATTTTACTCAATAGGAAAATCCCTACAATATATATTTTTTCATAAAAAAAAGTTTACTGCTCCTTTAACAAGCAGTCCCGTGAAGTTACCTACAGCATTTATCTGTGTGGATGTGTACCAGCGTGCTAAACGAGGGGCTTAGTGAGACCTCTCAAGTCTTGGAGTGGTCAGTTTCAGACCCTGCTAATGCTTACAGTGCGTAAAACCACAAAGGACCAGTAAACTTTTTTTATGAAAAATATATATATTGAGGGATTTTCCTACTGAGTATAATAAGGGTACTCCCACTGCCAAAATATTCATATTTCCAGAGTTATTACAGCTTAAATCCATGTTTTTTACATTAGCAGTGCCCTCTAGTGGTCAAATTCTAATTAGTTTTTCTGTTACATTCTAATGGAGAGGAAAGTCAGTGACCAGAGGCGGATTGTCCTACCGGGGGATCGGGCATCCCCCGGTGGGCCACACAGTCATGGGCCGGTTTCACTGTCTGATCTATGCTGTTTATATTTGAGGGATTGACATGAGTGGAGAAGGCGTGGCTTATGAGCAGAGACAAAGAGCAGGGGAAGTGTGAAGGAGGTCTGTGATAATTGGATAGATGGCTCAGGGGACCGTAACTGGCTGGTCACTGCTTTTGCTGCACTGCTGTGCCATCTCCGGGTGAGGCTAAACATCCAATCAGTTGGAATGGAGTGGAGGTTGCCACAGGGTTTGTTTTATGTTCTACAGCTATTTACTTTATTGCTTATTTAACTTCACTACACAGTGGATTAATCCTTTGAGTACTAGAGAGGTATCCACACTGGATTGCTCTTTGACTTTAGCACTCAAAGAGTTAAGAGGGAGATAGTACACACTCTACATTCCCCTCCGAGTAATTCTGCTTTATAAGTTGTCATTTCTGTACAAAATATGTACGTGCAACTTCTCCTACAATTTATCTTGAACTCTTCGGTACCTGACCTTAGGCAGCAGCCATTCCGCAATGAGGGAGGAAAAGGGGTAGGCAAGTCATAGTGCAGTCCTTTCAGCAGTGCTAATTTATGGTCCTCAGGTCATGCTAAAGTGCTTTCTGATAATTGTTTAGAAAAGCAGAAGTCGCTCTCATATCGGCAGCATGTGGACCAGCACACAGTAAAAAAAACACATATCAGCTAGCAAAGTAAAGTAATTAGGCAAGTAGTAATACCAATGTATTTAACACTTGGTGTGCTAGATAGATGTCCAAATAATTCTGAAGTACTTTCTAACATTTAGAGTTGTTAACCCTTTCATGGCCATTGGAGTGGACAAATTATTGCAACTTTTTGTGGCACCAAAGGAGTTAATCTCTCTCTCACTTTCACTCTCTTCCAATAGTAGCCCAGCATCTTCTCCACTATGGCCCTGTCATCCATACATTGCACTCCCTTTCTGTAGAAACAAGATATATACATACATTTCTACTGAAAACAGATGCAACTGAGTCATTCAGCAGTAAACCATATGTACTAAACAGGGACAAATACAAAGTCCCATTAATTTAAATGGGACATTTAACCATTGAATATCTGTATCATTGAAGAGGATAAAGGCTTCTTATAAATCAGTGGGAATTTTGGAATTTTTAACTTGTTGAAAGGAGGGGGACTGTGGAATGGTGAGGGAATAAAACAGACTGGAGGAGAAAGGGGGAGGAGGCAGCCAAGGGGCCTGTAGGCAGAAAGAGAGAAGGAGTTATATGGCTGGGGGTGAGAGAAGGGCTGGAGAGAGACACACACACACATTATATATATATATATATATATATATATATATATATATATATATATATATATATATATATATACACATACATGTAATGGAATACCAGCTAGTGGGCCAGTCTTTAAAAAAATCCCCTGGGCTGGTATCAAGCTACAATCCGCCCCTGTCAGTGACGTACAGTTCTCCATAGGATATGATAGAAACTGCTGAGTCACTTCCTGTCAGTAAGAACTATCAGGAAGTAAACACACAGTAAAGTCACTTCCTGTCAGTTAGAACTATAAGGAAGTAAACACAGTAAATTCACTTCCTGTCAGTTAAAAGTATCAGGAAGTAAACACACAATAAATTCACTTCCTGTCAGTTAGAACTATCAGGAAGTAAACACAGTAAATTCACTTCCTGTCAGAACTATCAGGAAGTAAACACAGTAAATTCACTTCCTGTCAGTTAGAACTATCAGGAAGTAATCACACAGTAAATTCACTTCCTGTCAGTTAGAACTATCAGGAAGTAAACATAGTAAATTCACTTCCTGATTATTTAAACTGCTATAAATTTTGAATAAAACATCTGACAGCAATGGGAGTGACCTTGTTTTATTCAGCAGGAAATGATCTGTTAAATATGTGTTTTCATAAAAAAAGTTTATTCCTCCTATAAGAGAAATAAAAAGGGCACGTCACAAGTCGTTAAGGGATTAAAGAGTTATGATTAAAATGTGGAGAACAGAGTTAATGACATTTGGTCCTATCAGCATTTGTAATGTCTGCCTCCATGGACCTGACATCCAGGCCTGATTTAAGGGGTTAACGTTTGAACAAAGTGGCCATGAGGATTTTCAGGCCATAGCCAGGTCAGGCAAGGGCTGTTATTAGGAGGTGCTAATTCTTTTTTAATAAGGTAAAACATAGTCACTGAATTTACTTAAATGAGCAGAAAAACCAAAATGATCCGACTGATAGGCATTTCAACCCCTTGAGAACCAGAGAGGTACCCAACTTAATGCATTGGATACCTATACTGCACTCAAAGGGTTAAATATCATGTATTCATAGCTCACATTCACTAAAATTATTTATTTGTATGTTAAAATCCTAAAATCTAATCCTAAACTTGTGTTTAATGCACATTTAGACTGTCTCACATAGACACCATTTGGTTTACTTTGCTGGTTTGTAATGAGACATAAGATGTAAGGCAAATGGTGAGATTAGTGTCCATTGTTCTAGCATTCAGAAAGGCCGTTACCTCATATCAGTCCTTTAACCCTTTAAGTGCCAGCAGATACCCCTCTGGCACTCGAAGGTTAACGGACAATGCAGCGCTAGCACTTATTGGAAATACATCAGAATTGCAATGGTAATGTTCGTCTGGGAGCCCTGGAAAATTCAGAAATGGCTTCCCCCACACAGTGCCTAGGACTAGATTTTAGTCATCAGAAAATGTATGATGCTGCACCAACTACATGATAATTACGTGTATATAACCCCAGATCATTTAATGCTGGTGTTCCATCAAAGGAACATAGTAACACAGTAACACAGTAACAAATAACATAGCAACACAGTAACATAATAACACAGTAACACAATAATATAGTAGCATAGTAACACAGTAACACAGTAAAATAGTAACAAAATAACATAGCAACACAGTAACATAATAATATAATAACACAGTAACACAATAATATAGTAGCATAGTAACACAGTAACACAGTAAAATAGTAACAAAATAACATAGCAACACAGTAACATAATAACATAATAACACAGTAACACAATAATATAGTAGCATAGTAACACAGTAACATAGTAACAAAATAACATAGCAACAAAGTAACATAATAACATAATAACACAGTAACACAATAATATAGTAGCATAGTAACACAGTAACAAAATAACATAGCAACAAAATAACAAAATAACATAATAACACAGTAACACAATAATATAGTAGCATAGTAACACAGTAACATAGTAACAAAATAACATAGCAACAAAGTAACAAAATAACATAATAACAAAGTAATACAATAATATAGTAGCATAGTAACACAGTAACATAGTAACACAGAAACACAATATCACAGTAACATAGTAACATAGTAAAACAATAACATAGTAACACAGTAACACAATAACATAGTAACACAGTAACACAATAACAGTAACACAGTAACATAGTAACATACTATACTATACTATAGTATAGTATTATAGTATTATAGTAAAACGGTAACATAGTAACACAATAACATAATAAAACAGTAACATAGTAACACAGATATATATCAACATAGTAACACAATAATATAGTTACATAGTAACACAGTAATATAGTAACACAGTAATATAGTAACATATGACTAGATTTTAGTCATCAGAAAATGTATGAAAAAATGTTAAAGATGCCACACCAAGTACAGGATTATTAAGTGTATATAACCCCCGATCATTTAGTGTTTGTGTTCGATCAAAGGATATAGTAACACAGTAACTTTGTAATAGAGTAGCACAGTAATATAGTAACACAATAACATAGTAGCATTGCAACACAGTAACACAATAATATAGTAAAGCAGTAACACTATAACATAGAAACACAGTAACACAACAACATAGTAACACAATCATATAGTAACACAGTAACATAATAACACAATAACATAGTAACAGTATGATAGTAACACAGTAACACAGTAATATAGTAACATAGTAACATATCAACAAGGTAACATAGTAACACAGTAGTATAGTTACACAGTAACACAGTAACATAGTAACACAGTAATATAGTTACATAGTAACACAGTAATATAGTTACATTGTAACACAGTAACATAGCAACACAGTAATATAGTAATACAGTAACATAGCAACATAGTAATATAGCAACATAGTAACATAGTAACAGTATTATAACAACAAATGAACACAGTAACATAGTAACACAGTAATGCGGTAACAGTATTATAGTAACATAGTAACACATTAACATGATACAATAGTAACAGAAGTACGTAATAACACAATAACATAGTAACACAGTAATATGGTAGCATAGTAATACAATAAGATAGTAACACAGTAATATAGTTACATAGTAACACAGTAATACAGTATCATAACAACACAGTAATATAGTAATTTATTATTAGATTTTAGTCATCAGAAAATGTATGAATAAATGTTAAAGATGCTGCAGCAAGTACAGGAGAATTAAGTGTCTATAACCCCAGATCATTTAGTACTGGTGTTTCATCAAAGGAACATGGTAATATAGTAACACAGTAACATTGTAATATAGTAAAACAGTAACATAGTAATGCAGTGACATTGTAATATAGTAGTATAGTGACATAGTAACACAATAACATAGTACCACAGTACCTAGTAATATAGTACCATAGTAACACAATAACATAGTAACACAGCAACATAGTAACAGAGTAACACAGCAACATAGTAACACAGTAACTTAGTAACACAGTAATATAGTAACACAGTAACATAGTAATACAGTATCATAGTAACACAATAACAGAGTAATATACTAACAAGGTAAAATAATAACACAGTAAAACAGTAACACAGTAACATAGTACCACAGTAACACAGTAACCTAGTAACACAGTAACATAGTAATATAGTAACATAGTAATATAGTAACTTAGTAACACAGTAACCTATTAACACAGTAACACGGTAAAATATTAACATTGTAACCCAGTAACCTAGTAACACAGTAACACAGTAATATAGTAACCTAGTAACATAGTAACCTACTAACATACTAACGTAGTAACACATTAACTTAGTAACACAGTAACACAGTGAAATAGTAACATGGCTACCCAGTAACAAAGTAATATAGTAATATATTAACATATTAACATAGAAACCTAGTAACATAGTAAAATAGTAACACAGTAACCTAGCAACACAGTAACACAGTAACACAGTACACATTAACATATTAACACAGGGACATAATAACACAGGAACACATTAATTTAGTAACAGTAACAAAATAACATAATAACAGAAATATAGTAACACAGGGGCGTAGTAATATAGTAACATAGTAATACAGTAATATAGTAACACAGGGATGTAGTAATATAGTAACATAGTAACATAGTAACACAGTAATATAGTAACACAAATTGTTCACTGTATTCTTTTACACTGAATCGCTATTCCTGCTTTTACAGTCCCTGATAGAAATCTCTCTCTAGAAACAGATTCATAGAGCTCTCTGACAGGCACTTAAAAGTGCAAAAAAAAATAGGCAATAGTAAAAAAAATAATAATACATAGTAAAAGCTATTTAAATTCATGTATTGTGCCCTTGCAGAATATGTAAACTCAAATTAAAAGGTTGATATATCTTTAAGAAGAGTTATTTTTAAGGAAAAAGTTTGTATGTCAGAATACTATATGCCACTTATGGGACTAAACTTGGACCACAAACCCTTGAGTCCAGAGTACTGCTCACTGAATGGTTTTGCAAAGGGCACAGTGTCGTTATTTAATTTTGGATCCTCACACACATTCCTGACATTTAAAATGACTTTAAGAGACTGTACGATCCACTCAGATGGTAGCAGACACTGTGCACTGAAGTATAAAGGAAAGGATGTAGGTGAATGTCACAGAGCAGCACACTGAGGCATGAAAGTGGCAGCGGATGACCTTAACCACTGACTCAGAAGCACTCTCCTCTGTTTGCTGCAGCCTAGATGGCTATGGCTTTTATCACGCATAACCCTTTAAATGAACATAAACAACTTCAAGTAATAACCTTCCACTTACCATTCTAAGGCCAGAAAGTCAAGTGAACCTTATGAATTTTGCCTTTTGTGCTTATGTTCAAGAGATATCATCTAAAGTCTCTCCTGGGGTGGAGATTCACTACGTTGTGATGAGTATTTCATAACAGAAGATAACTTCTCCAGTGAGAGAAACTCTCCAGTTCCTATGTTATTCTATGGGAGAGATTTAGTTATAGACTACAGGGGAGTTGTACTAAGGTGTGATAAAGAGGAGATCAATTCTCCAGTGAGATAAACTCTCCAGATCCTATGTTATTCTATGGGAGAGATTTAGTTATAGACTACAGGGGAGTTGTACTAAGGTGTGATAAAGAGGAGATAACTTCTCCAGTGAGATAAACTCTCCAGTTCCTATGTTATTCTATGGGAGAGATTTAGTTATAGACTACAGGGGAGTTGTACTAAGGTGTGATAAAGAGAAGATAACTTCTCCAGTGAGATAAACTCTCCAGTTCCTATGTTATTCTATGGGAGATCTTTAGTTATAGATTACAGGGGAGATGTACTAAGGTGTGATAAAGAGTAGTGATGAGCGAGCACCCCAATGCTCGGGTGTTCGGGTGCTCTGACCGAGCACCCCCTGAGGCTCGAGTGCTCGGCCGAGCACCCGAGCCCCATTGAAGTCAATGGGAGGACTCGAGCATTACACCAGGCACCCCCTGCTCTGATGAGGGGAGGGTGCCTGGTCCATAGGAAAATGGCAGAAAAGGATGGAAACACCACAGAAATGGTTCAGGGACAGCATAGGGAGGATGTCTGGATGCATCTTGGACTCCAACATCGCTGCTGGGAACGATCTTTCGCCCGTAGTACGCCATTTTTACAGACTGACCGTAAAACACACAAAAAGGAAAATAAAAACGACTTTAGGCGAAAAATTGTTACCAAACAGTATTTGCTGTATATTTACTTGTATATCATCTGCAAATTCTCCCAAAAATTTCCTCGATTTTTCTGAACTGAGGCCATGATTAAGAGGGAAACGTGCGCAGAGGCAAATTCTCCCAAAAATTTCCTTGATTTTCAGAACTGAGGCCATGATTAAGAGGGAAACGTGCACAGAGGCAAATTCTCCCAAAAATTTCCTTGATTTTCAGAACTGAGGCCATGATTAAGAGGGAAACGTGCGCAGAGTCAAATTCTCCCAAAAATTTCCTTGATTTTCAGAACTGAGGCCATGATTAAGAGGGAAACGTGCGCAGAGGCAAATTCTCCCAAAAATTTCCTTGATTTTATTGAACTGAGGCCATGATTAAGAGGGAAACGTGCGCTGAGCTGACCATCTAAAACATTATGGGTAAGGGTCTGCTGCAGAGCTGACCATCCTAAACATTATATGCGAAGGCCCGCTAGTGAGCTGACGCTATAAAACATTATATGAGAGGGCCCGCTAGAGAGCTGACCCAATAAAACATTATATGAGACGGCCCGCTGGTGAGCTGACCTATATAAAAATTGTCAAACAGGGCCCGCTGGTGAGCTGGCCCTATATAAAAATTATATCACAGGGCCCGCTGGTGAGCTGTCCCTATATAAAAATTATAGCACAGGGCCCGCTGGTGAGCTGGCCCTATATAAAAATTATATCCCAGGGCATATGGAAGAGGAGGAGGAGGATGAGAAGATTAAGAGTCAACCATATACCCGTTTTTTGGGTGGAAGGGGTGAATGGGAATACAGAGCATTCACATCATTGTAAATAACATATATAAAGTGACTTTATGTTCCCCCGGGGCTTTCCTCCAGTGGAGTGGAGAAGTCAGGGGAAATCCAGGCCTTGTTCATTTTTATAAGTGTCAACCTATCAGCATTGTCGGTGGAAAGGCGGATACGCTTATCTGTTATGATGCCACCAGCAGCACTAAATACCCGCTCAGACAGAACGCTGGCGGCAGGGCAGGCCAGCACCTCCAAGGCGTAGAGTGCCAGTTCATACCACGTGTCCAGCTTGGACACCCAGTAGTTGTAAGGCACAGAGGGATCATTGAGGACGCTGACACGGTCTGCTACGTACTCCTTCACCATCTTCCAAAACTTTTCCCTCCTTGTGACACTAGGCTGCGCATCAGGGTGAGGGTGCTGGCGGGGTGTCATGAAGGTGTCCCACGCCTTGGAGAGTGTTGCCCTGCCTTTCTCGGAACTGCTGTGTGCTCCCCTTTTCTCCCCTTCTCTGTTGGCCAAGGTAGCATGTACTCTGCCGCCAGCGTTGTCAGATGGAAAATTTTGGAGCAATTTTTCAACAAGAACCTTCTGGTATTGCACCATTTTGCTTGTCCTCTCCACCGGAGGAATGAGAGATGAGAAATTCTCTTTGTAGCGGGGGTCCAGAAGGGTGAACACCCAGTAATCCGTGTTGTTTAAAATGCGTATAACGCGTGGGTCACGGGAAAGGCAGCCTAACATAAAGTCAGCCATGTGTGCCAGAGTACCAACAGTCAAGATTTCGCTGTCCTCACCAGGAGGATGACTCTCAATATCCTCATCCTCTTCCTCCTCTTCTGCCCACCCACGCTGAAGAGATGGAACTAAAGTTCCATGGCTACCCTCTGTAGCGGAGGCAACTGTGTCTTCCTCCTCCTCCTCCTCCTCCTCCGCCTCCTCCAATTGTCGCTGAGAAGACGAAGTGAGGGTGCTCTGGCTATCACCTTGTGTAAGCTCTTCCTCCCCCATTTCCACCTCTTCCACATGCAAAGCGTCGGTTTTAATTGTGAGCAGCGAGCGTTTCAGTAGACACAGAAGTGGGATGGTTACACTGATAATAGCGTTATCGCCGCTCACCATCTGTGTCGATTCCTCAAAATTGCGTAAAACCTCACAGAGGTCTGACATCCATTCCCACTCCTCACTTCTGATTACAGGAAGTTGAACGGAGAGGCGACGACCGTGTAACAGCTGGTACTCCACTACTGCCCTCTGCTGCTCACAAAGCCGGGCCAACATGTGGAAGGTGGAGTTCCAGCGCGTGCTCACGTCACACAGCAGCCGGTGAGCTGGCAATTGTAAGCGCTGCTGCAGCTTCAACAGGCCGGCCGAAGCTGTAGATGACTTACGGAAATGTGCACGCACGCGGCGCACCTTGGTCAAGAGATCATGCACATTGGGGTAGGTTTTTAGAAATCGCTGCACCACTAAATTAAATACATGCGCTAGGCATGGTACGTGTGTGAGCTTGCCGAGCTCCAAAGCCGCCACCAAGTTACGCCCATTATCACACACAACCATGCCTGGTTGCAGGTTGAGTGGTGAGAGCCACTGCTCGGTCTGGTGACTAATCCCCTGCAACAGCTCTGAGGCCGTGTGCTGTTTGTCCCCAAGGCAGATCAGCTTCAGCACGGCCTGTTGACGCTTCCCCACTGCAGTGCTACACTGCTTCCAGCTACTGGCTGATGGGGGAGTGGCGCTGCGTGTAGAGAATTCGGAGGTGGAAACGGAGGAGGAGGAGCCAATAACGTAGGTGCTGGCGGAAACCCTGATGGAGGTAGGGCCCGCAATCCTCGGCGTGGGTAGCACCCGTGCCATCCCAGGGTCCGAGTCGCTCCCAGCCTCCACGACATTCACCCAGTGTGCCGTCAGGGAAATGTAGCGTCCCTGGCCACAAGCACTTGTCCATGTGTCAGTCGTTAAGTGGACCTTCCCAGTAACTGTGTTGGTCAGGGCACGGGTGATGTTACGGGACACATGGTGGTGTAATGCGGGGATGGCACACCGGGAAAAGTAGTGGCGGCTGGGGACCGCGTACCGAGGGACAGCTGCTGCCATCAGGCTGCGGAAGGACTCAGTGTCCACAAGCCTAAATGGCAGCATTTCGATGGCCAGTAATTTGGAAAGGTGTGAGGTTAGTGCTATGGCCTGTGGGTGGGTGGCTGGGTACTTTCTCTTGCGCTCAAATGCCTGGGGTAACGACATTTGGATGCTGTGCTGGGACAGGGAAGTGGATGTGGTCGCTGATGGTGCTTCAGATGGTACAGGTGCAGGGCGGGAGGTATGCGGGCCTGCGCCTTCAACAGGCGATTGGCTGGCACCGAAAACAGGGGAAGAGGAGGCAGTGGTGTGGCCTGCAGACACAGATGGGCGATCCAGGCGTTCCTCCCACTTACTACGGTGCTTGGATGCCATGTGTCGGATCATGCTGGTGGTGGTGAGGTTTCTAGTGTTCATGCCTCGGCTCATTCTGGTGTGGCACAGGTTGCAAACTACAATTCTTTTGTCGTCCTCACTTTCCTTAAAAAAACGCCATACCGCGGAACACCTACCCTTTGGCAAGGTAGATTTACGCAAGGGGGTGCTCCGTGGAACATTTGCGGGCCGGTTTGGTGCGGTCCGCCTTCTTTCTGTAGCCACACCACTGCCTCTTCCAGCCTGTTGCGGTGCTGCAGATGGCTCACCCTCAGGACTGCTGTCATCGCTCGGCTCTACACCTTCCCAGGTGGGGTCAGTCACCTCGTCGTCCACCAAGTCCTCCTCCACTTCCTCACTCTGATCATCCTCCTCAAGTCTTGATCCCACCACATACTCAGTCATTGACAACTGTATAACATTCTCCTCAACAAGGTCTTGAGACGGAAATAGTGGTTGATTTAATGGCAACTGTGTCTCATCATCATCATCATCATCCACTACTTCCTTTGACCTTAAATGCCGTTCACATCTGTCATCTTCTTGTGATTGGGTAGCCTCTAGAGGTTGTGAATCAGGGCACAAGATGTCATGTTCCTCTGCAAGCGTGCTTGGAGAGAGGGTCAAATGAAGGATTGGTGATGAGACGAGCTCCTCACTATATCCCAGTGTGGGATCACTTCTTTGACCAGACCGTGTATGGTGGGAGGAAGGATGATCAGAGTGAGGATTATGTTGACCAGACTCTTGGCTACTGAGAGTGGACTTGGTGGAAGACAGGGTGGTGCTTAACCGACTGGAAGCAGTATCAGCTGTCATCCAACCGACCACCTGTTCGCAGTGGTCGGACCTCGAGAGTGATGTCCTGCGACGCCCTGTAAAATTAGACATGAAGCTAGGTATGGTGGATGTCTTTCTTTCTTGTGCTCTGGCACCAGGCACAGTTTCTCCGCGTCCTGACCCGCGCCCTGAACTATCAGGATCACGTCCACTTCCCCGTCCCTTTTTACCCGCCTTCTTCATCTTACACGGAATATGTGACTTTAATATTTGAGTTTGAAAACTTAACAGTATTTCTTCCTATTCTGCAACTGTACAGAGTACACAGAATAGGCTGCTAAACTGCGGTGACACACACTGAATGGAAAATGTGACTTTAATATTTGAGTTTGAAATCTTAACAGTATTTCTTCCTAGTCTGCAACTGTGCAGAGTACACAGAATAGGCTGCTAAACGGCGGTGACACACACTGAATGGAATATGTGACTTTAATATTTGAGTTTGAAAACTTAACAGTATTTCTTCCTAGTCTGCAACTGTGCAGAGTACACAGAGTAGGCTGCTAAACGGCGGTGACACACACTGAATGGAATATGTGACTTTAATATTTGAGTTTGAAAACTTAACAGTATTTCTTACTATTCTGCAACTGTGCAGAGTACACAGAATAGGCTGCTAAACGGCGGTGACACACACTGAATGGAATATGTGACTTTAATATTTGAGTTTGAAAACTTAACAGTATTTCTTCCTAGTCTGCAACTGTGCAGAGTACACAGAATAGGCTGCTAAACGGCGGTGACACACACTGAATGGAATATGTGACTTTAATATTTGAGTTTGAAAACTTAACAGTATTTCTTACTATTCTGCAACTGTGCAGAGTACACAGAATAGGCTGCTAAACGGCGGTGACACACACTGAATGGAATATGTGACTTTAATATTTGAGTTTGAAAACTTAACAGTATTTCTTCCTAGTCTGCAACTGTGCAGAGTACACAGAATAGGCTGCTAAACGGCGGTGACACACACTGAATGGAATATGTGACTTTAATATTTGAGTTTGAAAACTTAACAGTATTTCTTCCTAGTCTGCAACTGTGCAGAGTACACAGAATAGGCTGCTAAACTGCGGTGACACACACTGAATGGAATATCTGACTTTAATATTTGAGTTTGAAGACTTAACAGTATTTCTTCCTATTCTGCAACCCTGCACACTACACAGAATGTGCTGCTAAACTGCGGCGAAGCACACTGAATGGAATATGTGACTTTGATATTTTAGTTTGAAGACTTAACAGTATTTCTTCCTATTCTGCAACTCTGCACAGTACACAGAATGTGCTGCTAAACTGCGGCGAAGCACACTGAATGGAATATGTGACTTTGATATTTTAGTTTGAAGACTTAACAGTATTTCTTACTATTCTGCAACTCTGCACAGTACACAGAATGTGCTGCTAAACTGCAGCGAAGCACACTGAATGGAATATGTGACTTTGATATTTTAGTTTGAAGACTTAACAGTATTTCTTTCTATTCTGCAACTCTGCACAGTACACAGAATGTGCTGCTAAACTGCAACTTTGCACACTAAACAGAATATTTTTTTTTTTTGTTTTTTTCCTCCCACACAAAATAACCTGCTGCCCCCACACACAGTAGTCCTAAAAAGGACTTTTGGTTCTTTTTTTTCACAATTTTGGTTTTTTTCCTCCCTACACTGCCTTTCCCTTCCTATCCTCAGCTCTCCCTGGCTAAGACTGAGCCGAACTCGATGGTCAGGTGCTATACAGCACCCGACCACGGGTTCTGGCCAGCCAATCAGTGTAATGCCAGCAGCTAACATGGCTGCTGGCATTACACCGATGTCAGAGCCTCCCTGCACGTTTATTGGCTGCGCAGCAGCCGCAAAACGTGCGGGGAGGAGACCCGAACATGGCGGGCGAGCACATGCGGTACTCGTACGAGTACCGCCATGTGCCGAGCAGAGCGATGCTCGAGCCGATCCGAGCATCGGCCGAGCATGCTCGCTCAACACTAATAAAGAGGAGATAACTTCTCCAGTGAGATAAACTCTCCAGTTCCTATGTTATTCTATGGGAGAGATTTAGTTATAGACTACAGGGGAGTTGTACTAAGGTGTGATAAAGAGGAGATAACTTCTCCAGTGAGAGAAACTCTCCAGTTCCTATCTTATTCTATGGGAGAGGTTTAGTTATAGACTACAGGGGAGATGTTCTAAGGTGTGATAAAGAGGAGATAACTTCTCCAGTGTCACAAACTCTCCAGTTCCTATGTTATTCTATGGGAGATCTTTAGTTATAGACAACAGGGGAGATGTACTAAGGTGTGATAAAGAGGAGATAACTTCTCCAGTGAGATAAACTCTCCAGTTCCTATGTTATTCTATGGGAGATCTTTATTTATAGACTACAGGGGAGATGTACTAAGGTGTGATAAAGAGGAGATAACTTCTCCAGTGAGATAAACTCTCCAGTTCCTATGTTATTCTATGGGAGAGATTTAGCTATAGACTACAGGAGAGATGTACTAAGGTGTGATAAAGAGGAGATAACTTCTCCAGTGAAATAAACTCTCCAGTTCCTATGTTATTCTATGGGAGAGATTTAGTTATAGACTACAGGGGAGATGTACTAAGGTGTGATAAAGAGGAGATAACTTCTCCAGTGAGATAAACTCTCCAGTTCCTATGTTATTCTATGGGAGAGATTTAGTTATAGACTACAGGGGAGATGTACTAAGGTGTGATAAAGAGGAGATAACTTCTCCAGTGAGATAAACTCTCCAGTTCCTATGTTATTCTATGGGAGAGGTTTAGTTATAGACTACAGGGGAGATGTACTAAGGTGTGATAAAGAGGAGATAACTTCTCCAGTGTCATAAACTCTCCAGTTCCTATGTTATTCTATGGGAGATCTTTAGTTATAGACAACAGGGGAGATGTACTAAGGTGTGATAAAGAGGAGATAACTTCTCCAGTGAGATAAACTCTCCAGTTCCTATGTTATTCTATGGGAGATTTAGTTATAGACTACAGGGGAGTTGTACTAAGGTGTGATAAAGAGGAGATAACTTCTACAGTGAGAGAAACTCTCCAGTTCCTATGTTATTCTATGGGAGAGGTTTAGTTATAGACTACAGGGGAGATGTACTAAGGTGTGATAAAGAGGAGATAACTTCTCCAGTGAGATAAACTCTCCAGTTCCTATGTTATTCAATGGGAGATCTTTAGTTATAGACTACAGGGGAGATGTACTAAGGTGTGATAAAGAGGAGATAACTTCTCCAGTGAGATAAACTCTCCAGTTCCTATGTTATTCTATGGGAGAGATTTAGTTATAGACTACAGGAGAGATGTACTAAGGTGTGATAAAGAGGAGATAACTTCTCCAGTGAAATAAACTCTCCAGTTCCTATGTTATTCTATGGGAGAGATTTAGTTATAGACTACAGGGGAGATGTACTAAGGTGTGATAAAGAGGAGATAACTTCTCCAGTGAGATAAACTCTCCAGTTCCTATGTTATTCTATGGGAGAGATTTAGTTATAGACTACAGGGGAGATGTACTAAGGTGTGATAAAGAGGAGATAACTTCTCCAGTGAGATAAACTCTCCAGTTCCTATGTTATTCTATGGGAGAGATTTAGTTATAGACTACAGGGGATATGTACTAAGGTGTGATAAAGAGGAGATAACTTCCCCAGTGAGATAAACTCTCCAGTTCCTATGTTATTCTATGGGAGAGATTTAGTTATAGACTACAGGGGAGATGTACTAATGTGTGATAAAGTGGAGATAACTTCTCCAGTGTCATAAACTCTCCAGTTCCTATGTTATTCTATGGGAGATCTTTAGTTATAGACTACAGGGGAGATGTACTAAGGTGTGATAAAGAGGAGATAACTTCTCCAGTGAGATAAACTCTCCAGTTCCTATGTTATTCTATGGGAGATCTTTAGTTATAGACAACAGGGGAGATGTACTAAGGTGTGATAAAGAGGAGATAACTTCTCCAGTGAGATAAACTCTCCAGTTCCTATGTTATTATATGGGAGATCTTTAGTTATAGACTACAGGGGAGATGTACTAAGGTCTGATAAAGAGGAGATAACTTCTCCAGTGAGATAAACTCTCCAGTTCCTATGTTATTCTATGGGAGAGATTTAGTTATAGACTACAGGAGAGATGTACTAAGGTGTGATAAAGAGGAGATAACTTCTCCAGTGAAATAAACTCTCCAGTTCCTATGTTATTCTATGGGAGAGATTTAGTTATAGACTACAGGGGAGATGTACTAAGGTGTGATAAAGAGGAGATAACTTCTCCAGTGAAATAAACTCTCCAGTTCCTATGTTATTCTATGGGAGAGATTTAGTTATAGACTACAGGGGAGATGTACTAAGGTGTGATAAAGAGGAGATAACTTCTCCAGTGAGATAAACTCTCCAGTTCCTATGTTATTCTATGGGAGAGATTTAGTTATAGACTACAGGGGAGATGTACTAAGGTGTGATAAAGAGGAGATAACTTCTCCAGTGAGATAAACTCTCCAGTTCCTATGTTATTCTATGGGAGAGATTTAGTTATAGACTACAGGGGAGATGTACTAAGGTGTGATAAAGAGGAAATAACTTCTCCAGTGAGATAAACTCTCCAGTTCCTATGTTATTCTATGGGAGAGATTTAGTTATAGACTACAGGGGAGATGTACTAATGTGTGATAAAGAGGAGATAACTTCTCCAGTGTGATAAACTCTCCAGTTCCTATGTTATTATATGGAGGAGATTTAGTTATAGACTACAGGGGAGATGTACTAATGTGTGATAAAGAGGAGATAACTTCTCTAGTGTGATAAACTCTCCAGTTCCTATGTTATTCTATGGGAGAGATTTAGTTATAGACTACAGGGGAGATGTACTAATGTGTGATAAAGAGGAGATAACTTCTCCAGTGTGATAAACTCTCCAGTTCCTATGTTATTATATGGAGGAGATTTAGTTATAGACTACAGGGGATATATACTAATGTGTGATAAAGAGGAGATAACTTCTCCAGTGTGATAAACTCTCCAGTTCCTATGTTATTATATGGGAGAGCTTTAGTTATAGACTACAGGGGAGATGTACTAAGGTGTGATAAAGAGGAGATAACTTCTCCAGTGAGATAAACTATCCAGTTCCTATGTTATTCTATGGGAGAGATTTAGTTATAGACTACAGGGGAGATGTACTAAGGTGTGATAAAGAGTAGATAACTTCTCCAGTGAGATAAACTCTCCAGTTCCTATGTTATTCTATGGGAGAGATTTAGTTATAGACTACAGGGAGATGTACTAAGGTGTGATAAAGAGGAGATAACTTCTCCAGTGAGATAAACTCTCCAGTTCCTATGTTATTCTATGGGAGAGATTTAGTTATAGACTACAGGGGAGATGTACTAAGGTGTGATAAAGAGGAGATAACTTCTCCAGTGAGATAAACACTCCAGTTCCTATGTTATTCTACGGGAGAGATTTAGTTATAGACTACAGGGGAGATGTACTAAGGTGTGATAAAGAGGAGATAACTTCTCCATTGTGATAAACTCTCCAGTCCCTATGTTATTCTATGGGAGAGATTTAGTTATAGACTACAGGGGAGATGTACTAAGGTGTGATAAAGAGGAGATAACTTCTCCAGTGAGAGAAACTGTCCAGTTCCTATGTTATTCTATGGGAGAGATTTAGTTATAGACTACAGGGGAGATGTACTAATGTGTGATAAAGAGGAGATAACTTCTCCAGTGAGATAAACTCTCCACTTCCTATGTTATTCTATGGGAGAGATTTAGTTATAGACTACAGGGGAGATGTACTAAGGTGTGATAAAGAGGAGATAACTTCTCCAGTGAGATAAACTCTCCAGTTCCTATGTTATTCTATGGGAGAGGTTTAGTTATAGACTACAGGGGAGATGTACTAAGGTGTGATAAAGAGGAGATAACTTCTCCAGTGAGATAAACTCTCCAGTTCCTATGTTATTCAATGGGAGATCTTTAGTTATAGACTACAGGGGAGATGTACTAAGGTGTGATAAAGAGGAGATAACTTCTCCAGTGAGATAAACTCTCCAGTTCCTATGTTATTCTATGGGAGAGATTTAGTTATAGACTACAGGAGAGATGTACTAAGGTGTGATAAAGAGGAGATAACTTCTCCAGTGAAATAAACTCTCCAGTTCCTATGTTATTCTATGGGAGAGATTTAGTTATAGACTACAGGGGAGATGTACTAAGGTGTGATAAAGAGGAGATAACTTCTCCAGTGAGATAAACTCTCCAGTTCCTATGTTATTCTATGGGAGAGATTTAGTTATAGACTACAGGGGAGATGTACTAAGGTGTGATAAAGAGGAGATAACTTCTCCAGTGAGATAAACTCTCCAGTTCCTATGTTATTCTATGGGAGAGATTTAGTTATAGACTACAGGGGAGATGTACTAATGTGTGATAAAGTGGAGATAACTTCTCCAGTGTCATAAACTCTCCAGTTCCTATGTTATTCTATGGGAGATCTTTAGTTATAGACTACAGGGGAGATGTACTAAGGTGTGATAAAGAGGAGATAACTTCTCCAGTGAGATAAACTCTCCAGTTCCTATGTTATTCTATGGGAGATCTTTAGTTATAGACAACAGGGGAGATGTACTAAGGTGTGATAAAGAGGAGATAACTTCTCCAGTGAGATAAACTCTCCAGTTCCTATGTTATTATATGGGAGATCTTTAGTTATAGACTACAGGGGAGATGTACTAAGGTGTGATAAAGAGGAGATAACTTCTCCAGTGAGATAAACTCTCCAGTTCCTATGTTATTCTATGGGAGAGATTTAGTTATAGACTACAGGAGAGATGTACTAAGGTGTGATAAAGAGGAGATAACTTCTCCAGTGAAATAAACTCTCCAGTTCCTATGTTATTCTATGGGAGAGATTTAGTTATAGACTACAGGGGAGATGTACTAAGGTGTGATAAAGAGGAGATAACTTCTCCAGTGAAATAAACTCTCCAGTTCCTATGTTATTCTATGGGAGAGATTTAGTTATAGACTACAGGGGAGATGTACTAAGGTGTGATAAAGAGGAGATAACTTCTCCAGTGAGATAAACTCTCCAGTTCCTATGTTATTCTATGGGAGAGATTTAGTTATAGACTACAGGGGAGATGTACTAAGGTGTGATAAAGAGGAAATAACTTCTCCAGTGAGATAAACTCTCCAGTTCCTATGTTATTCTATGGGAGATCTTTAGTTATAGACAACAGGGGAGATGTACTAAGGTGTGATAAAGAGGAGATAACTTCTCCAGTGAGATAAACTCTCCAGTTCCTATGTTATTATATGGGAGATCTTTAGTTATAGACTACAGGGGAGATGTACTAAGGTCTGATAAAGAGGAGATAACTTCTCCAGTGAGATAAACTCTCCAGTTCCTATGTTATTCTATGGGAGAGATTTAGTTATAGACTACAGGAGAGATGTACTAAGGTGTGATAAAGAGGAGATAACTTCTCCAGTGAAATAAACTCTCCAGTTCCTATGTTATTCTATGGGAGAGATTTAGTTATAGACTACAGGGGAGATGTACTAAGGTGTGATAAAGAGGAGATAACTTCTCCAGTGAAATAAACTCTCCAGTTCCTATGTTATTCTATGGGAGAGATTTAGTTATAGACTACAGGGGAGATGTACTAAGGTGTGATAAAGAGGAGATAACTTCTCCAGTGAGATAAACTCTCCAGTTCCTATGTTATTCTATGGGAGAGATTTAGTTATAGACTACAGGGGAGATGTACTAAGGTGTGATAAAGAGGAGATAACTTCTCCAGTGAGATAAACTCTCCAGTTCCTATGTTATTCTATGGGAGAGATTTAGTTATAGACTACAGGGGAGATGTACTAAGGTGTGATAAAGAGGAAATAACTTCTCCAGTGAGATAAACTCTCCAGTTCCTATGTTATTCTATGGGAGAGATTTAGTTATAGACTACAGGGGAGATGTACTAATGTGTGATAAAGAGGAGATAACTTCTCCAGTGTGATAAACTCTCCAGTTCCTATGTTATTATATGGAGGAGATTTAGTTATAGACTACAGGGGAGATGTACTAATGTGTGATAAAGAGGAGATAACTTCTCTAGTGTGATAAACTCTCCAGTTCCTATGTTATTCTATGGGAGAGATTTAGTTATAGACTACAGGGGAGATGTACTAATGTGTGATAAAGAGGAGATAACTTCTCCAGTGTGATAAACTCTCCAGTTCCTATGTTATTATATGGAGGAGATTTAGTTATAGACTACAGGGGATATATACTAATGTGTGATAAAGAGGAGATAACTTCTCCAGTGTGATAAACTCTCCAGTTCCTATGTTATTATATGGGAGAGCTTTAGTTATAGACTACAGGGGAGATGTACTAAGGTGTGATAAAGAGGAGATAACTTCTCCAGTGAGATAAACTATCCAGTTCCTATGTTATTCTATGGGAGAGATTTAGTTATAGACTACAGGGGAGATGTACTAAGGTGTGATAAAGAGTAGATAACTTCTCCAGTGAGATAAACTCTCCAGTTCCTATGTTATTCTATGGGAGAGATTTAGTTATAGACTACAGGGAGATGTACTAAGGTGTGATAAAGAGGAGATAACTTCTCCAGTGAGATAAACTCTCCAGTTCCTATGTTATTCTATGGGAGAGATTTAGTTATAGACTACAGGGGAGATGTACTAAGGTGTGATAAAGAGGAGATAACTTCTCCAGTGAGATAAACACTCCAGTTCCTATGTTATTCTACGGGAGAGATTTAGTTATAGACTACAGGGGAGATGTACTAAGGTGTGATAAAGAGGAGATAACTTCTCCATTGTGATAAACTCTCCAGTCCCTATGTTATTCTATGGGAGAGATTTAGTTATAGACTACAGGGGAGATGTACTAAGGTGTGATAAAGAGGAGATAACTTCTCCAGTGAGAGAAACTGTCCAGTTCCTATGTTATTCTATGGGAGAGATTTAGTTATAGACTACAGGGGAGATGTACTAATGTGTGATAAAGAGGAGATAACTTCTCCAGTGAGATAAACTCTCCACTTCCTATGTTATTCTATGGGAGAGATTTAGTTATAGACTACAGGGGAGATGTACTAAGGTGTGATAAAGAGGAGATAACTTCTCCAGTGAGATAAACTCTCCAGTTCCTATGTTATTCTATGGGAGAGGTTTAGTTATAGACTACAGGGGAGATGTACTAAGGTGTGATAAAGAGGAGATAACTTCTCCAGTGAGATAAACTCTCCAGTTCCTATGTTATTCAATGGGAGATCTTTAGTTATAGACTACAGGGGAGATGTACTAAGGTGTGATAAAGAGGAGATAACTTCTCCAGTGAGATAAACTCTCCAGTTCCTATGTTATTCTATGGGAGAGATTTAGTTATAGACTACAGGAGAGATGTACTAAGGTGTGATAAAGAGGAGATAACTTCTCCAGTGAAATAAACTCTCCAGTTCCTATGTTATTCTATGGGAGAGATTTAGTTATAGACTACAGGGGAGATGTACTAAGGTGTGATAAAGAGGAGATAACTTCTCCAGTGAGATAAACTCTCCAGTTCCTATGTTATTCTATGGGAGAGATTTAGTTATAGACTACAGGGGAGATGTACTAAGGTGTGATAAAGAGGAGATAACTTCTCCAGTGAGATAAACTCTCCAGTTCCTATGTTATTCTATGGGAGAGATTTAGTTATAGACTACAGGGGAGATGTACTAATGTGTGATAAAGTGGAGATAACTTCTCCAGTGTCATAAACTCTCCAGTTCCTATGTTATTCTATGGGAGATCTTTAGTTATAGACTACAGGGGAGATGTACTAAGGTGTGATAAAGAGGAGATAACTTCTCCAGTGAGATAAACTCTCCAGTTCCTATGTTATTCTATGGGAGATCTTTAGTTATAGACAACAGGGGAGATGTACTAAGGTGTGATAAAGAGGAGATAACTTCTCCAGTGAGATAAACTCTCCAGTTCCTATGTTATTATATGGGAGATCTTTAGTTATAGACTACAGGGGAGATGTACTAAGGTGTGATAAAGAGGAGATAACTTCTCCAGTGAGATAAACTCTCCAGTTCCTATGTTATTCTATGGGAGAGATTTAGTTATAGACTACAGGAGAGATGTACTAAGGTGTGATAAAGAGGAGATAACTTCTCCAGTGAAATAAACTCTCCAGTTCCTATGTTATTCTATGGGAGAGATTTAGTTATAGACTACAGGGGAGATGTACTAAGGTGTGATAAAGAGGAGATAACTTCTCCAGTGAAATAAACTCTCCAGTTCCTATGTTATTCTATGGGAGAGATTTAGTTATAGACTACAGGGGAGATGTACTAAGGTGTGATAAAGAGGAGATAACTTCTCCAGTGAGATAAACTCTCCAGTTCCTATGTTATTCTATGGGAGAGATTTAGTTATAGACTACAGGGGAGATGTACTAAGGTGTGATAAAGAGGAAATAACTTCTCCAGTGAGATAAACTCTCCAGTTCCTATGTTATTCTATGGGAGAGATTTAGTTATAGACTACAGGGGAGATGTACTAATGTGTGATAAAGAGGAGATAACTTCTCCAGTGTGATAAACTCTCCAGTTCCTATGTTATTATATGGAGGAGATTTAGTTATAGACTACAGGGGAGATGTACTAAGGTGTGATAAAGAGGAAATAACTTCTCCAGTGAGATAAACTCTCCAGTTCCTATGTTATTCTATGGGAGAGATTTAGTTATAGACTACAGGGGAGATGTACTAATGTGTGATAAAGAGGAGATAACTTCTCCAGTGTGATAAACTCTCCAGTTCCTATGTTATTATATGGAGGAGATTTAGTTATAGACTACAGGGGAGATGTACTAATGTGTGATAAAGAGGAGATAACTTCTCCAGTGTGATAAACTCTCCAGTTCCTATGTTATTCTATGGGAGAGATTTAGTTATAGACTACAGGGGAGATGTACTAATGTGTGATAAAGAGGAGATAACTTCTCCAGTGTGATAAACTCTCCAGTTCCTATGTTATTATATGGAGGAGATTTAGTTATAGACTACAGGGGATATATACTAATGTGTGATAAAGAGGAGATAACTTCTCCAGTGTGATAAACTCTCCAGTTCCTATGTTATTATATGGGAGAGCTTTAGTTATAGACTACAGGGGAGATGTACTAAGGTGTGATAAAGAGGAGATAACTTCTCCAGTGAGATAAACTATCCAGTTCCTATGTTATTCTATGGGAGAGATTTAGTTATAGACTACAGGGGAGATGTACTAAGGTGTGATAAAGAATAGATAACTTCTCCAGTGAGATAAACTCTCCAGTTCCTATGTTATTCTATGGGAGAGATTTAGTTATAGACTACAGAGAGATGTACTAAGGTGTGATAAAGAGGAGATAACTTCTCCAGTGAGATAAACTCTCCAGTTCCTATGTTATTCTATGGGAGAGATTTAGTTATAGACTACAGGGGAGATGTACTAAGGTGTGATAAAGAGGAGATAACTTCTCCAGTGAGATAAACTCTCCAGTTCCTATGTTATTCTACGGGAGAGATTTAGTTATAGACTACAGGGGAGATGTACTAAGGTGTGATAAAGAGGAGATAACTTCTCCATTGTGATAAACTCTCCAGTCCCTATGTTATTCTATGGGAGAGATTTAGTTATAGACTACAGGGGAGATGTATTAAGGTGTGATAAAGAGGAGATAACTTCTCCAGTGAGAGAAACTGTCCAGTTCCTATGTTATTCTATGGGAGAGATTTAGTTATAGACTACAGGGGAGATGTACTAATATGTGATAAAGAGGAGATAACTTCTCCAGTGAGATAAACTCTCCACTTCCTATGTTATTCTATGGGAGAGATTTAGTTATAGACTACAGGGGAGATGTACTAAGATGTGATAAAGAGGAGATAACTTCTCCAGTGAGATAAACTCTCCAGTTCCTATGTTATTCTATGGGAGAGATTTAGTTATAGACTACAGGGGAGATGTACTAAGGTGTGATAAAGAGGAGATAACTTCTCCAGTGAGATAAACTCTCCAGTTCCTATGTTATTCTATGGGAGATCTTTAGTTATAGACTACAGGGGAGATGTACTAAGGTGTGATAAAGAGGAGATAACGTCTCCAGTGAGATAAACTCTCCAGTTCCTATGTTATTCTATGGGAGATATTTAGTTATAGACTACAGGGGAGATGTACTAAGGTGTGATAAAGAGGAGATAACTTCTCCAGTGAGATAAACTCTCCAGTTCCTATGTTATTCTATGGGAGAGATTTAGTTATAGACTACAGGGGAGATGTACTAAGGTGTGATAAAGAGGAGATAACTTCTCCAGTGAGATAAACTCTCCAGTTCCTATGTTATTCTATGGGAAATCTTTAGTTATAGACTACAGGGGAGATGTACTAAGGTGTGATAAAGAGGAGATAACTTCTCCAGTGAGAGAAACTCTCCAGTTCCTATGTTATTCTATGGGAGAGATTTAGTTATAGACTACAGGGGAGATGTACTAAGGTGTGATAAAGAGGAGATAACTTCTCCAGTGAGATAAACTCTCCAGTTCCTATGTTATTCTATGGGAGAGATTTAGTTATAGACTACAGGGGAGATGTACTAAGGTGTGATAAAGAGGAGATAACTTCTCCAGTGAGAGAAACTCTCCAGTTCCTATGTTATTCTATGGGAAATCTTTAGTTATAGACTACAGGGGAGATGTACTAAGGTGTGATAAAGAGGAGATAACTTCTCCAGTGAGATAAACTCTCGTGTTGCTATGTTATTCTATGGCAGAGATTTAGTTATAGACTACAGGGGAGATGTACTAAGGTGTGATAAAGAGGAGATAACTTCTCCAGTGAGATAAACTCTCCAGTTCCTATGTTATTCTATCGGAGAGATTTAGTTATAGACTACAGGGGAGATGTACTAAGGTGTGATAAAGAGGAGATAACTTCTCCAGTGTGATAAACTCTCCAGTTCCTATGTTATTATATGGGAGATCTTTAGTTATAGACTACAGGGGAGATGTACTAAGGTGTGATAAAGAGGAGATAACTTCTCCTGTGAGATAAACTCTCCAGTTCCTATGTTATTCTATGGGAGAGATTTAGTTATAGACTACAGGGGAGATGTACTAAGGTATGATAAAGAGGAGATAACTTCTCCAGAGTCATAAACTCTCCAGATCCTATGTTATTCTATGGGAGAGATTTAGTTATAGACTACAGGGGAGATGTACTAAGGTGTGATAAAGAGGAGATAACTTCTCCAGTGAGATAAACTCTCCAGTTCCTGTGTTATTCTATGGCAGAGATTTAGTTATAGACTACAGGGGAGATGTACTAAGGTGTGATAAAGAGGAGATAACTTCTCCAGTGAGATAAACTCTCCAGTTCCTACGTTATTCTATGGGACAGATTTAGTTATAGACTACAGGGGAGATGTACTAAGGTGTGATAAAGAGGAGATTACTTCTCCAGTGAGATAAACTCTCCAGTTCCTATGTTATTCTATGGGAAATCTTTAGTTATAGACTACAGGGGAGATGTACTAAGATGTGATAAAGAGGAGATAACTTCTCCAGTGAGATAAACTCTCCAGTTCCTATGTTATTCTATGGGATAGATTTAGTTATAGACTACAAGTGAGATGTACTAAGGAGTGATAAAGAGAAGATAACTTCTCCAGTGAGATAAACTCTCCAGTTCCTATGTTATTCTATGGGATAGATTTAGTTATAGACTACAAGTGAGATGTACTAAGGTGTGATAAAGAGGAGATAACTTCTCCAGTGAGATAAACTCTCCAGTTCCTATGTTATACTATGAGAGAGATTTAGTTATAGACTACATGGGAGATGTACTAAGGTGTGATAAAGAGGAGATAACTTCTCCAGTGAGATAAACTCTCCAGTTCCTATGTTATTCTTTGGGAGATCTTTAGGTATAGACTACAGGGGAGATGTACTAAGGTGTCATAAAGAAGAGATAACTTCTCCAGTGAGATAAACTCTCCAGTTCCTATGTTATTCTATGGGATAGATTTAGTTATAGACTACAAGTGAGATGTACTAAGGAGTGATAAAGAGGAGATAACTTCTCCAGTGAGATAAACTCTCCAGTTCCTATGTTATACTATGGGAGAGATTTAGTTATAGACTACATGGGAGATGTACTAAGGTGTGATAAAGAGGAGATAACTTCTCCAGTGAGATAAACTCTCCAGTTCCTATGTTATTCTTTGGGAGATCTTTAGGTATAGACTACAGGGGAGATGTACTAAGGTGTGATAAAGAGGAGATAACTTCTCCAGTGAGATAAACTCTCCAGTTCCTATGTTATTCTTTGGGAAATCTTTAGTTATAGACTACAGGGGAGATGTACTAAGGTGTGATAAAGAGGAGATAACTTCTCCAGTGAGATAAACTCTCCAGTTCCTATGTTATTCTATGGGATAGATTTAGTTATAGACTACAAGTGAGATGTACTAAGGAGTGATAAAGAGGAGATAACTTCTCCAGTGAGATAAACTCTCCAGTTCCTATGTTATTCTATGAGAGATTTTTAGTTATAGTCTACAGGGGAGATGTACTAAGGTGTGATAAAGAGGAGATAACTTCTCTAGTGAGATAAACTCTCCAGTTCCTATGTTATTCTATGGGAGAGATTTAGTTATAGACTACAGGGGGAGATGTACTAAGGTGTGATAAAGAGGAGATAACTTCTCCAGTGAGATAAACTCTCCAGTTCCTATGTTATTCTACGGAAGAGATTTAGTTATAGACTACAGGGGAGATGTACTAAGGTGTGATAAAGAGGAGATAACTTCTCCAGTGAGATAAACTCTCCAGTTCCTATGTTATTCTATGGGAGATCTTTAGTTATAGACTACAGGGGAGATGTACTAAGGTGCGATAAAGAGGAGATAACTTCTCCAGTGAGATAAACTCTCCAGTTCCTATGTTATTCTATGGGAGATCTTTAGTTATAGACTACAGGGAGAGATGTACTAAGGTGAGATAAAGAGGAGATAACTTCTCCAGTGAGAGAAACTCTCCAGTTCCTATGTTATTCTATGGGATAGATTTAGTTATAGACTACAAGTGAGATGTACTAAGGAGTGATAAAGAGGAGATAACTTCTCCAGTGAGATAAACTCTCCAGTTCCTATGTTATTCTATGGGATAGATTTAGTTATAGACTACAAGTGAGATGTACTAAGGTGTGATAAAGAGGAGATAACTTCTCCAGTGAGATAAACTCTCCAGTTCCTATGTTATACTATGAGAGAGATTTAGTTATAGACTACATGGGAGATGTACTAAGGTGTGATAAAGAGGAGATAACTTCTCCAGTGAGATAAACTCTCCAGTTCCTATGTTATTCTTTGGGAGATCTTTAGGTATAGACTACAGGGGAGATGTACTAAGGTGTCATAAAGAAGAGATAACTTCTCCAGTGAGATAAACTCTCCAGTTCCTATGTTATTCTATGGGATAGATTTAGTTATAGACTACAAGTGAGATGTACTAAGGAGTGATAAAGAGGAGATAACTTCTCCAGTGAGATAAACTCTCCAGTTCCTATGTTATACTATGGGAGAGATTTAGTTATAGACTACATGGGAGATGTACTAAGGTGTGATAAAGAGGAGATAACTTCTCCAGTGAGATAAACTCTCCAGTTCCTATGTTATTCTTTGGGAGATCTTTAGGTATAGACTACAGGGGAGATGTACTAAGGTGTGATAAAGAGGAGATAACTTCTCCAGTGAGATAAACTCTCCAGTTCCTATGTTATTCTTTGGGAAATCTTTAGTTATAGACTACAGGGGAGATGTACTAAGGTGTGATAAAGAGGAGATAACTTCTCCAGTGAGATAAACTCTCCAGTTCCTATGTTATTCTATGGGATAGATTTAGTTATAGACTACAAGTGAGATGTACTAAGGAGTGATAAAGAGGAGATAACTTCTCCAGTGAGATAAACTCTCCAGTTCCTATGTTATTCTATGAGAGATTTTTAGTTATAGTCTACAGGGGAGATGTACTAAGGTGTGATAAAGAGGAGATAACTTCTCTAGTGAGATAAACTCTCCAGTTCCTATGTTATTCTATGGGAGAGATTTAGTTATAGACTACAGGGGGAGATGTACTAAGGTGTGATAAAGAGGAGATAACTTCTCCAGTGAGATAAACTCTCCAGTTCCTATGTTATTCTACGGAAGAGATTTAGTTATAGACTACAGGGGAGATGTACTAAGGTGTGATAAAGAGGAGATAACTTCTCCAGTGAGATAAACTCTCCAGTTCCTATGTTATTCTATGGGAGATCTTTAGTTATAGACTACAGGGGAGATGTACTAAGGTGCGATAAAGAGGAGATAACTTCTCCAGTGAGATAAACTCTCCAGTTCCTATGTTATTCTATGGGAGATCTTTAGTTATAGACTACAGGGAGAGATGTACTAAGGTGAGATAAAGAGGAGATAACTTCTCCAGTGAGATAAACTCTCCAGTTCCTATGTTATTCTATGGGAGAGATTTAGTTATAGACTACAGGGGAGATGTACTAAGGTGTGATAAAGAGGAGATAACTTCTCCAGTGAGATAAACTCTCCAGTTCCTATGTTATTCTATGGAAGATCTTTAGTTATAGACTACAGGGGAGATGTACTAAGGTGTGATAAAGAGGAGATAACTTCTCCAGTGTGATAAACTCTCCAGTTCCTATGTTATTCTATGGGAGAGATTTAGTTATAGACTACAGGGGGAGATGTACTAAGGTGTGATAAAGAGGAGATAACTTCTCCAGTGTGATAAACTCTCCAGTTCCTATGTTATTCTATGGGAGATAATTAGTTATAGACTACAGGGGAGATGTACTAAGGTGTGATAAAGAGGAGATAACTTCTCCAGTGTGATAAACTCTCCAGTTCCTATGTTATTCTATGGGAGAGATTTAGTTATAGACTACAGGGGGAGATGTACTAAGGTGTGATAAAGAGGAGATAACTTCTCCAGTGTGATAAACTCTCCAGTTCCTATGTTATTCTATGGGAGATAATTAGTTATAGACTACAGGGGGAGATGTACTAAGGTGTGATAAAGAGGAGATAACTTCTCCAGTGTGATAAACTCTCCAGTTGCCATGTTGTGTTAAATGGGTATTGTGGAGTTTATGTACTTTATGTTTTATACCAAATACCTTTATGTTAGTGATTAAGAACATTTATCAGTGATCCAGTTTTCAATCTCAGAGAATCCTCCTGTAATACAGTCTTCTGTAGTTGTATGTTTGCATTTTTAATATATTATGATGTTCTCAATTCATGTGAACAAAAGATACTTTGTCAGCTGTGGACACATCATTCATATAGAGTGAAACTAGAAGGGGTTGGTTTGACGTATCAGCACACATGACTGATCACGTGATCTGGTGTGCCTAACAGGGGTCTGATAGTGAATGCTTCAGTCTTGGAGCGGTCAATTCCAGACCCCGCTACTACTCTCAGTAAAAATATGCAACGTGCCATTTGGTGGTCATTAGGCTGTCTTTATTAAACCTAATTTACTATGTTACTATGTTACTTGGGAGGTACGAGGACCAAATATCACCTAAAGAGGGACACATGGAGGTATGCACCCAGAATATCTCCTGAAGCAGTATTTCTCAGCTCCTGTCCTCAGGACCCACTAACAGGCCTGGATTTGATGATTTACTTGTTAGATCACAGGTGAGTTAATCAATGTGAATGAGACTCTGATCACATGATTTCCTTGTTAGAGCACAGGTGAGTTAATCAATGTGAATGAGCCTCTGATCACATGATTTCCTTGTTAGAACACAGATGAGTTAATCAATGTGAATGAGCCTCTGATCACATGATTTCCTTGTTAGAACACAGATGAGTTAATCAATGTGAATGAGCCTCTGATCACATGATTTCCTTGTTAGAACACAGGTGAGTTAATCAATGTGAATGATCCTCTGATCACATGATTTCCTTGTTAGAACACAGGTGAGTTAATCAATGTGAATGATCCTCTGATCACATGATTTCCTTGTTAGATCACAGGTGAGTTAATCAATGTGAATGAGACTCTGATCACATGATTTCCTTGTTAGAGCACAGGTGAGTTAATCAATGTGAATGAGCCTCTGATCACATGATTTCCTTGTTAGAACACAGATGAGTTAATCAATGTGAATGAGCCTCTGATCACATGATTTCCTTGTTAGAACACAGAAGAGTTAATCAATGTGAATGAGCCTCTGATCACATGATTTCCTTGTTAGAACACAGGTGAGTTAATCAATGTGAATGATCCTCTGATCACATGATTTCCTTGTTAGAACACAGATGAGTTAATCAATGTGAATGATCCTCTGATCACATGATTTCCTTGTTAGATCACAGGTGAGTTAAGCAATGTGAATGAGACTCTGATCACATGATTTCCTTGTTAGATCACAGGTGAGTTAATCAATGTGAATGAGACTCTGATCACATGATTTCCTTGTTAGAACACAGGTGAGTTAATCAATGTGAATGAGCCTCTGATCACCACACCTGTGTTCTAGCAGAGAAATCTCTAAGTCCTGACTTGTTAGTGGGTCCTGAGGAGAGGAGTTGAGAAACACTGTCCTAAAGAGGGACACTTGGGAGATATGGACCCCTAATGTCTCATTAAGAGGGAAACTTGGGAGGTATGGACCCCTAATATCTCATAAAGAGGGATACTTGGGAAGCATGGACCCCTAATATCTCCTAAAGATGGATACTTGATAGTTGCAGACCCCTAATATCTTCTAAAGAGGGACACTTGGGAGGTACAGACCCCTAATATTTCCTAAAGAGGGACACTTGAGAGGTATGGACCCCTAATATCTCCTAAAGAGGGACACTTGGGAGGTACAGACCCCTAATATCTCCTAAAGAGGGACACTTGAGAGGTACAGACCCCTAATATCTCCTAAAGAGGGACATTTGGGCGGTACTGACCCCTATTATCTACTAAAGAGGGAAACTTGGGAGGTATGGACCCCTAATATCTCCTAAAGAGGGACACTTGAGAGGTATGGATCCCTAATATCTCCTATAGAGGGACACTTGAGAGGTATGGATCCCTAATATCTCCTAAATAGGGACACTTGGGAGGTACAGACCCCTAATATCTTCTAAAGAGGGACACTTGGGAGGTATGAACCCCTAATATCTCCTAAATAGGGACACTTGGGAGGTACGGACCCATAATATCTCCTAAAGAGGGACACTTGGGAGGTATAGAACCCTAATATCTCCTAAAGAGGGACACTTGGGAGGTACGGACCCATAATATCTCCTAAAGAGGGACACTTGAGAGTTACAGACCCCTAATATCTCCTAAAGAGGGACACTTGGGAGGTATGGCCCCCTAATATCTCCTAAAGAGGGACACTTAGGATGTATGAACCCCTAATATCTCCTAAAGAGGGACATTTGAGAGGTATGTACCCCTAATATCTCCTAAAGAGGGACATTTGAGAGGTATGTACCCTGAATATCTCCTAAAGAGGGACACTTGGTAGGAGAGTACCTCTAATATTTGGTAAAGAGAGATACTTGGGAGGTACCCAGCCCTAATATCCACTAAAGAAGGACACTTGGGAGGTATTGACCCCTAATATCTACTGTGTTTGTGTTTCTGATGCCTTTTTCTTTCTGACATTGCTCAGTCATGCATTACGTTTCTGTGCACATTGTAAACTGCTTTAATGGAAATAAAAACAGCAGATGATGTGCACAGAATGAGTGTATAGGCCCATTGGATGGATCCTCATCTGGGCATAATAATATGAAGCTACAGAATGTGTGCCAGGGCTGCTGAGCACAACTGATTTGGAAGCACATTGTCTATAGGTCCCTCGTGTGTACAGTACACGTTGCTGCTGATAAACAGTGACAGGCCTGTGGTTAGCTCCATGCACATCACAGGTGGATCACACTATAGGAAAGCAGTGTTAACCCTCTGAGTGCCAAACAGGTATTCAGCACATTGCAGTTAAATGCATTGGATACTTTTCTGTCCCTCAAAAGGTTAACTGAAGCAGTAGTTTATTAATATTGGACTAGATTCCTGGGTTGAAATTTGCCTTGCAAAAGAGCCAGAAAAAGTGTTTATTTTTTTATTTTTTTTAAAAAAAATTTCCAACTCTTCCCGTTCCATTACGGCTGGTGGTATGTATGTAGAATTCTGAAATTCAGGACACATGCAAAAACTGCCCAAAAATCACTGCCAACAGCCATTCTGCTACCACATTATATCAGGCCTCTGCAAAGGCTCCCTTTTCTGGCTGTATAGACATTCCTATGCTTGGCAGCACCAAAGGAAAGACCACATGATCACCATAGCCCCACCCCTAACCCACCATGTGCTCACTCACACAACTACCCTTAACCTTGTCAATGCCAAGCAACTTGGAACAAATTGTTGTGTGATGCGTTATACCCTGTCTGGCATCAGTTAGGTTAACTGCTCAAAAAAATAAAAATACACCAGCCAACACCCTGCGCTAGTGGAATCAGGCCCACCATTAACCCTTCCATTGCCCACCATTAACACCTCCTTAAAATTTGAGTAATTCAGTCTGAGTCAAGTTCTTTTGTAATATCGGAGTCATTAAGGGCTCGATCCAAATGTTGGAGTAGAAGAATGTCGGTAGGGCAAAATGGATACTGACCAACAAAATAAAATGTCTTGGTCGGTATTCAAATCTCCTACCGACATTTAGCACAACAAATGTTAGGACACAAAACTGGTGTCCTGTCTAACCTTCCGTTTTGTGCGTTAAGTTACCAAAACGCTGCTAAAGAACACCAGTTTTGGAAACTTAACAGTAAAAAAAATAACGATCACTGCCTGACATACTGTCAAACACCGATCATTACAAAGTCTGTGTTATACTTACCTGTCATCCACTGTCTGTCTCCTTCTGTCTTCTGTCTACTCTTCTACCTTCTCTTGTATCTTCTTTCTTCTTCCTGTAAAAGAAAAAAAAATAAGTTTGAGTTAAAAAGCATAGATATGTTAACCCCTTCAGTGCCAGAGGGGTACGCAATGCATTGCAAAGCAATGCTTTGCATACCTCTCTGGGTCCCAAAGGGTTAAAGTACATAGTAGCGTGTCAGTCTTCAAATAAAAATCGCCCATATAGAATAATATTAATAAACATGTTAGGAAATGTTTGCCATGTATCTTAATGCCAATGTATTTCTATTGACTATAAGTAACTATAAATTCAACTCAGCTTAATTTGTTGCTGTCTCCGCTGCTGTGTGAAGCACTGAGGCGGTGGCGGAGACAGAATAAGGTGGCACAGCCCTCCCCTCTTCTTCTTCACGGGCCGATGCCCGCTCCGGTCTGAGGGAATTAGAATTAAAGATGCCCTTTTATATGGGCTGCCTTACTTCTAATTCCCTACAGCCATTGGCTGGGATATGCTTACGCACCTCCCAGCCAATCAGTTTGAAGCACAGCCGCTCAAAGCTGATTGGCTTGGAGATGCATAAACCTATCTCAGCCAATGGCTGTAGGGAATTAGAAGTAAGGCAGCCCATATAAAAGGGCATCCTCAGTTCTATTTCCCTCAGAGCAGTGCTGACATCGGCCCATGAAGAAGAAGAGGGGAGGCCTGTGCCACTTTATTCTGTCTCCGCCACCTCAGTGCCTCACACAGCAGCGGAGACAGGAGCAAATTAACACTAAGTTGGCTTTTTATTTACTTATAGGCAATAAAAATACATTGGCATTAAGATATATGGCAAAGAATTCCTAACATGATGATTATTATTATTATTATTATTATTCTATATGGGCGATTTTTATTTGAAGACCGGCACGCTACTATGTACTTTAACCCTTTCGGCCCCAGAGAGGTATGAAACGCATTGCCTTGCAATGCGTTGCATACCCCTCTGGCACTCAAGGGGTTAAGGTGTCTATGCTTTTTAACTCAAACTTATTTTTTTCTTTTACAGGAAGAAGAGAAGAAAGAAGACAGAGGATAGAAAAGAAGGACAGATGACCAGGAAGCCGAGGACTCTGCTGGACATCAGGATTAATGGTGTTACTTGTAATGTGATGTTTTTTTTAACTTAGTCGGGTTAACCCTATGAATGCCGGCGGGGTAATTATACCCCACTGGCACTCATAGGGTTAATCCTACTAACGTCTGACACATTTTTTATCCTTTGGACGTATTGATATGGGGCTTAGAGCTTCATAGTAATACACCCACTGGGGACATAGGTTTTTTTTAACTTCAGGTGTCTGTGTCGGCTGTTTAAACAGACAATAAGGGACTCAAGTTAAAAAAACAAATAGGTGTTAACTTTCCTGCGATAACTTGAGTCCCTTATCCCCTGTTCTTGGCTAACGCAGACATTTGAATTGATATTTACGGCATTTTCATCCTTTTCAATAGATGAAAACACCTCTTAACCCCTTAAGTTCTGACGATCCCGTGGTGTCTGGTCCTTTAAGGACCAGATAGACGAGTTTGACTTGCCGTCCCACGTGACTGATCACATGGGGCAGCACATCGAAAGGAGGACTGAAAGAGATCGCTCCTTTCTTGGAGCGATCAACTTCAGTCCACGGTATTACTCACTGCGCTCCTGCAGGAGCGCGGTGAGTAAAAGTACGTGACGTACCAGGACCGTCACTGGTCCTTAAGTGCCGGACCAGCGTGACAGTCCGGCCATGTCACAGGATGCGAAGGGGTTAACTTTACCTCACGACGGCTCTTTTTGCCGGTATTTTTTCACTGCACGGACTTTTGAATAGCGTACTGTGCTGGAAAAAATGCCGTCGGCAGAAAAAACAGCCGTCTCCAACATTTGGATCAAGGCCTAAATCTGTTGCATGCATCAGTGAACTTGCACATATTAGAGTGTTTAACATTAGTGTAATAGTGTAATTCTGCATAAATCTGGTATATAAAACAAATCACTACTCACAATTGTGTGGGTCAGGTATTAGAAACCCGACAAGAAGGCAAGCAGTGAAAATAAACCCGCTTGGGACTACAGGGTGTATCCAGTCTTCAGTGTTTTGCCGCAGTGGAAATGACGAAAAAGAAAGGCTTAGGTGATATATGTGTATTTAACCCTTTGAGTGCCAGAGGGGTACGCAAAGCATTGCTCTGCAATGCGTTGCGTACCCCTCTGGCGCTCAAAGAGTTAATGATAAAATCAAAGAAACAAGTCTCCGTGTTAAAATCGGTAATAAAACTGACGCGTTTCAAAGTGCTAAAATGCCACTTCACTGTTTGTTTTTTTTTAAATGCTGCAAAACACGTTCGAGTTTTCTTATTATTTTAAACTTGGAGACTTGTTTCTCTGATTTTATCATTAAATACACAGATTTTCTATTACCTGAGCCTTCGTTCTTCTTCATCACTTGCACTGTGGCAAAATATTGAAGATCGGATGTACCCTGCAATCCCCAAGCAGAGACGGGCTTAGACTCTCTGCTAGCCTTCTCGTCTGGTTTCTGATGTCAACGATAGACTCCTGAAATAGGTCGCTTCTGTGCACAAGAAATCCATAATCAAAAGGGTTTAGGTAGAAACTAATTTCAGCCTAAGGTGCGAGGGATTCATTTTGTAAAAGATGGATCTCAGCTTTCCGCTGCTATACAGCATGATGTCCAAACTGCAAGTCTCACCTCTGTGAAATTACAAAGAAACACATTAATATGAGGTATTACGGCATTACAGGAAATAAAACCGAATGGAAAAAAATGAAATATAAAAAAATGAAATTAACGTGGGGTTCCGGAGGGACCATACTTAACCCCTTGAGTGCCAGAGAGGTATCCAACACATTGGATACCTCTCTGGCTCTCAAAGGGTTAAATATACATTGGCCCAGTAAAAGAAAAAAATATATATTGGACCATTAGGATTTACTGTCCAGATTGAGGTGATTTAAAGGGATAGTAATACTTCGTTTTATCTTTATTTTATTTTGTAGGCATTAAAAAAACATGAAGAACGATATAAGTCTTATCTCTCAAACCTTTATGGTTTGAGAGATATTCACAAGCAAAGTTTCCCCTCCCGCCCCTTTTACCTAGTGTAAGCCATCTCTTCTCAGATGTGGAATCCAGTCCATAGACCAGACAGATAACAGAAGGGGACAATCTTCTTCCTATGAGAACAATGAAAGCCCTGCCCCCCTTGACAAGTTTTTCAGGTTTCTCCCTTATCTTAATTGAAGATTGTCCCTCTCTGCAATCTACCTGGGCACCTCCCTTCTGATCTGGCTGAGCAGTGTTACATCAGTAAAAGGGGTGGGAAGGGGATACTTTGTCATTTAATTACTCTTGTACTACAACTCTGACAGAACTGAAATAACACTCTCCAAAGTCCAAATACTATGATGATTAATTAGACCCGCTTTTATTATGAAACATTACTATCCCTTTAAGGTAAGTTTATTTTTTTTATTGAGAAAAAAAGAAGGGTGATCTAAGGGTGATCTAAAGTCCATCAATTTAAACTCGAGTCTAATTTTATCCCACAACCACATTTTTGGTGGTGAAGAGAATATTATTAATATAGGGAGATCTCTGATGGGGAAGTGACCAGATCCACTCCAGAAGGAACTTTCTAGAACAGAAATGAGTCTCTAGATTAATCCAGCCTGGACTCAGAAAAAGAGGATCGTATTTAGCTGACAGAGGCCCAGGACATTAACTAATTGGCATAATGTGCCAGATTCTGCCAACAACAACTACATGTTAATTTATCAAAAATTATTTCTATTACAAACAAATGGCTAGTACACTATAAAGGCAGATTTTACTTGCGTACTCCTCTGGTACTCAAAGGGTTAATATTAACTAAATGCATATGAAGATCTACTATAAAGTAGGTGTGGGTAATTATACAGAAGTGTCACTGTTTCTTTAATGCTGGTGTTTAACTTGTTTGGTAAATGTTAATTCGTCCCCAAGAGTATTTTTTTTTCTTTGCTCTGCAATGAACTGTGAAGGTTTTTCCTACCCAGCACCACTGCCTCGTGCACCTCCTTAATTCACTTTCATACTTTTTTAACTTTGACTTTCCAGGATTAACAGACAACATAAAACCCCATGAGCAGCTGTATCGACCCTATTCATTCTTCAACCCCTTGAATGCTACAGAGGTCTCCAACAGTGTCAGTTTTAATAAATATCAATCTCAGGCCTACACCCTTTCTCCACAGCCGGCAGAGCTGACAGTTTATTGTGAACAGCGGTGTATTTTGTAATACATGTGAGTCTTGGTATGACTAATCTATATTCCCCTTGTTATATATTTTATTTGGGCGACCTACACCTGTTAACCACGTGCCAGGACCATCATGGGTCTTTAAAGTGCTAGTAATGTTTCATATTAAAAGCAGCTCTAATTAATCATCATAGTATTAGGACTTTGGAGAGTGTTATTTCAATTCTGTCAGAGTTGTAGTACAAGAGTAATTCAATGATAAAGTGTCCCCCTCCCGCCCCTTTTACTGATGTAACACTGCTCAGCCAGATCAGAAGGGAGGTGCCCAAGTAGACTGCAGAGAGGGACAATCTTCAATTAAGATAAGGGAAAAACCTGAAAAACTTATCAAGGGGGGCAGGGCTTTCATTGTTCTCATAGGAAGAAGATTGTCCCCTGCTGTTATCTGTCTGGTCTATGGACTGGATTCCACATCTGAGAAGAGATGGCTTACACTAGGTAAAAGGGGGGCAGGGCTTTCATTGTTCTCATAGGAAGAAGATTGTCCTCTGCTGTTATCTGTCTGGTCTATGGACTGGATTCCACATCTGAGAAGAGATGGCTTACACTAGGTAAAAGGGGCGGGAAGGGAAACTTTGCTTGTGAATATCTCTCAAACCATAAATGTTTGAGAGATAAGACTTATATCGTTCTTCATGTTTTTTTTAATGCCTACAAAATAAAACAAAGATAAAATGAAATATTACTATCCCTTTAAGGGGTTAATGACTATTTTATCTGATGCCTTTTGCCTCTAAGCTTTCGGAAAGCCTAACCTACAACCGCCTGTTTGACTTCCTCAACAAACTATCATGTTGTGCCCCTTTTTCTTTGCTTCCTTGTCTAGTTTAGCCTTTGTTTTCCCTTGTTATCCTGATCCTTGTTCCCGTCCTTGTCTTGGGTTTGTTCTGAGCCTTTACAGAGCCTCTGTGTTTTTGGCCAGGGTGCAATCAAATTATTATTATTATTGCTCTTCCTGCAACTTCCCACCTGTTCTGTGATTTGGTAACATGCATATCTTTCATTCTGTTACCGACTTTGGCCCAGTTGTTTGACCAGTCTACCACCTGCTGCCTTGTAGTGCGTTGCCCAACCATTCCTGATCTGGCTTGTCTGTCTTCCTGTTTGTTTTGACCCTTGTGGGCTTCTATCATAAGGGATGGGAAAAACTTTCGCCTCAAACCAAAATTGGTGAAAAATGACAATTTATGGTAGATGAAAAATTTCCCATGAAAAGTGCCATTTTCCCTCTTTTTTCCCCCTAGCTAAATGCATTGAAATCAATGGGAAGAAAAAATTTTCTCCTCCACATGAACATTTTCTCTACTCTTCTACAGCCATATAAACGTGTGTCAGGACCTCACAGCAGCCATTCTGTGTACAGACATATAAAAGGGTGTCAGTGTGTCACAGCAGCCATTCTGTGTACAGACATATAAAAGGGTTTCAGTGTGTCACAGCAGCCATTCTGTGTACAGACATATAAAAGGGTGTCAGTGTGTCACAGCAGCCATTCTGTGTACAGACATATAAAAGGGTTTCAGTGTGTCACAGCAGCCATTCTGTGTACAGACATGTAAAAGGGTTTCAGTGTGTCACAGCAGCCATTCTGTGTACAGACATATAACAGGGTGTCAGGGAGTCACAACAGCCATTCTGTGTACAGACATATGAAAAGGTGTCAGGGTGTCACAGCAGCCATTCTGTGTACAGACATATAAAAGACTATCAGGTCTCACAGCAGCCATTCTGTGTACAGACATATAAAAAGGTGTCAGAGTGTCACAGCAGCCATTCTGTGTACAGACATATAAAAGACTGTCAGGTCTCACAGCAGCCATTCTGTGTACAGACATATAAAAGGGTGTCAGGGTGTTACAGCAGCCATTCTGTGTACAGACATATAAAAGGGTGTCAGGGTGTCACAGCAGCCATTCTGTGTACAGACATATAACCGGGTGTCATGGTGTCGCAGCAGCCATTCTGTGTACAGACATATAAAAGACTGTCAGGTCTCACAGCAGCCATTCTGTGTAAAGAAATATACAATGGTGTCAGGGTGTCACAGCAGCCATTCTGTGTTTGGGAGAGAAGAAAGCAGTTACTAGAGGAGATGGGCAAATAAAGGGGAAACTTAGTTTAGGGAGTCATTTTGATAGGACATTTGTTCTCTGTATTAGAGGAGTCTGGGGTCACTCTGGGGGAGAAGAATGTAGGAAGAAGGTTGACCCCAAATACCCCAAAATCTGGTGTGACTGACTGGCAAGATACAGTCAGCTGGGGTCGAGATTGCTTGCTGATTTTACTTTTATTGTCCCAGTGCTGGGGAAGTCTAGGAAAAGAAATTGCTGATTTTGTTTTTTAGTTTTATATATATATATATTTGACTAACTGTGATAAGATAGGGTGGACAACTTAAAATGTGTTAGAATAGGAGAAACGGGTGTTGGAATAGGAGACAAATTTGCTGGAATAGGCAAAAAGGAGGAACATTTTGTAGTGGAGAAAAAGAGAAAACTTTAACAAAGAAAGAGAAAAATAACCCCTTTTTCACAAAAAGTCATGCGGGAAATTTTTCTCACTTTTTTGCTCACCCATATCTATCACCTCGACCTTCAGACGATCTTAGACCACCTCGACCACCAGTCGGACTTTGCCTATCCTGTTCTCTGTCTTCTCAGACAAGCTCCAGTTTCAGGCCTCTGTGTTCCTGTACAACAACTACAAAAATACTGCAGGTGGGTTATTTGTTCAGTATCCTCTCTGACCTCAGTGGTTAGCTGCTGTTCTCTGGGTTTTCATCCAGGGTGCAGGCTGGCTCCTCCATTCAGCAATAATCTGTCCTTGCAGCCACCATCTCTAACTCAGCCTACAACATAGCAAGTTAACCCAGAGAGCAGCCACTGCCAGCTAGCTACATACTCTAGTCTTTGCTACCAAGCATCTGGCCCACTGGGCCTGCCTTGCAGTATACTTGTATTTTCTGTTGTTGTGCTTTTATCATATTAATTATATTAAATAGCAGTCTGTCAACTGTTTGTGGGGAATCTACTTCACAGAATCTACCAGGCAGCTTACTTTAGGTGCTTAGTCTGCCAAGTCATAACACAAGCACAATCTGTTTAGTATCCTTTTAAAAGGTCGCACACAAAAAAAGCCTGCAACCAAATGATACAGTTACCGCATCGCCATAATAAAAATGGCGACATAAGAATCTCACACTGCATGACAGGGCAAGATTCTCATACAGCTTAGTGAAAGGTCGCATCCCATAACATCATGCTGCCCCGGTTGAGCACTCAACGCATTGATTACAGTTGCATCCCATAACATCATGCTGCCCCGGTAACATCATGCTACCATAAATACAACACCAGCGTATTACTTTTCAGTGACTTACAGGGAGGTTCTCAAATGCTTTGGCACTTTAATGGGTTATAATGCATATTTAGCTATGAGTAATTGATAGCCATTTTATCCTCAGATTTAGAAAGGGTGCTCAACCGGGACAGCCTGATGGTATGGGATGCGACCGTAATCAGTGTGTTGAGTGCTCAACCTGGGCAGCATGATGTTATGGGATGCGACAGTAATCAGTGTGAGTGCTCAGCTGGGGCAGTATGATGTTATGGGATGCGACCTTTCACTAAGTGACATGAGACTCTCGCGCCGTCAAGCAGTGCAAGATTCTCATGTCGCAATTTTTATTATGGCGACATGGTAACTCATTATTAGGTCACATGCTCTTTCCCGTGCGACCTTTTAAAATTAAACCATCTGTTTGACCTATTGCAATGTGGCTTTCACATGGCTCACTCCTCAGAAACTACTCTCATAGAGAGGTCAGTGATCTACTCTTTTTTTTTAAACTAAAATTGATTTTACTTATAACATCATAAATTATGACAATGTGTAGAGTATAGCATAAAATATAATGTAAAGAAATATAATAGAGAATATAACAATATTTTTAAACAAGAAACATATAAGGCTAGGAAGAGGAAAAAAAATCAGACACTAAGAAGAAAATCACTATCTTTACCAAAATTGCTTTGCAACCAAGGAGACCCGATGAGAGAAAAATTGTTAAAGTTGCCCAGTTCTATTGCGCTCAGATGTTCCAGCTTACAAACATGGCAGACTTTATCCAGCACATTGTTCCGGGATAAATTCAACATCTTCCATTGTGAACCAATGCTTCAGAGGACTGCAGAACAAATTCTCAAAATTATTTTATCTTGCTGTTAATTAACAGTATTCACTTTTTCTCCAAGTAGCTCTTCCGAACAATGAAGTTTAATATTTTTATGCAGAATTTGTGACAGTAAAGCCTCAGTCTTGTTCCAGATTAGTTTCACTTTGGGGCAGAACCACCAAGTGTATAGGAAGGACCTCAACATTCCCAGAAGAAAGCATTTGAAGCAGCACTGGAACCAAGTGATATAAATTAAATATTTTAAAAGACTGTTCAATTAGGTTTATATTCAAGCTACATTTATGTATGAGGATAATTATTTGTCTCCATGCCTCCTCCGTCCAAGACTGATTAAGCCTAGATCTTCAAGAATGTTGACAATTGGGATTAGAAGTATTGTAAAGTAGGATTCTGTATATTGGGGAAATTTATTTACAGGAAGGAGTCCATCGTCTAAAAAAAGATTCAGATTTGGGGTCAGTGATCTACTCATTGCCAAATCACAAGGTCACTCTTTAATACATATTCTTCTCAATCTCTCAACTGCTTTTGACACTGTCGATCATGGCCTCCTCTCCAAATGCTTTATTCCTTACTCATCCCTAACTCAGCCCTGAACTGGCCGTCCTCTTATCTAAGTCACCAGCCCTTCAGTATCTCCATTGCCACTTCTTTGTCCTCACCCATCCGTCTCTAGGGAATGAATTATGGTCATAAAGATAAGAAGTAGAATTTACATTTTAAAATAATGTGCATGAGTTTTAAAGTAATTTATTGTACATTCAGTCTTCATTCTTATTATGCCTGAAGAAGACCCCTATTTGTCTTGAAACCTTGTATCCTAGAACCACTCAGTTAGCCAATATGTATCATTTTTACTCTCCTGCATTTTCTGTGGCTCACATGGTACCACACTTTACTGGTGTTCCCCAAGGCTCTGAAATGATTCACTCATTTGGATTCAAATATCACCTCTATGCAGATGACAGCCAGCTTTTTTTTATCTGCCCCTTTACTGACTCTCCTGATGTTCAATCTAAAGTCAGAGATTGACTCTCAGCTATTGCAGACTGGATGCCTCACCAGCAGTTCAGCACCTCAAGCTCAACATGTCAGTATTAGCATTCCAGGTGACAGTATGTGGCACTACCATAAATCCAGTATCAGAAGCATGGTGTCTAGGGGTCATAACTGATGCTGCTCTCTCATTCTTTCCTCATAATAATGCTATCAAAAAATCCTGCCACTTTCTCTTGTGTAACATATCTGTCCCTCCTTCTGTTCAACCAAAGCTAAAATTATTGTACAAGCACTCATCCTATCCCACATGGACTACTGTGACCTTCTTCGTTCTGGTCTTCCTGTCTCCCATCTTCATACACTCCAGCCCATACCGGATGCTACAGCACATGTTACCTTATTATCACCTAGGTTTGTGTCCACCTCCTCCTCCTCCAATCACGCCAATGGCTGCCTATCGAACTCTGGATATCTTATAAAATACTGCTTCTCTCATTCAAGACCCTTCTCTCCTCTACCCCTGATAACATTTCCACTTTGATCTCCCACTATAACCCATCCCACCACTTGCTATCAGCCATCAGCCACTGACGATCGTCTCTTTGTGTCTACAGCCCTTTCTCATATCAAACCTTTTCATTATTGCTCCTTACTGTCAGAGAATCTGATCAATATTGAGCTAATGGTCTGTAGCAGTCATATCTGTGGAATGTTCTACCTTCCATCCTGCGCCACTGCATCTCTCTTGTCATCTTCAAATTATACCTCCTCAACAAGGCTTCAGTGAGCTCAAAGCCACTGATTTCATACATCCAAGACTCCTATAATTTATTTATGTTCACCTATCCCGACCAGAACGCTATCACTGTGTCCTACACTAAACCCTTTTGTTCTCTGTATGTATCCCTTTAACACTTTAGATTGTAAACTTCCAAGCAGGGACCCCAGTTCCAGTGTTTCACTTTGTCACTTTAGTAGTTCAGGTGGGAACGAGCAGGGTAGATAGCCAGATAGTCCTTGGTTCAATTCTAGGCAGAATATTTATGCATACAACCTGCAGTAGACAGTGGGATAGATGAGACAAGTTGTACCTTAATCCTCTGAGTGCCAGTGGACAGAAAAAATGCATTTTCCCTTTGATTGCCACAGGGGAAGGGTACGCAAAGGGTTAAAAATGTCTTAGCACCTAGCTAAGTCCTCCACCCAATGGGAGCTTCCATCTTTAAATGATTTGTATAATTATTTCTCCTTATCAGTTTTTTCCACCCATCTTTTAGAAAATGGTTTTAGAAGCCTAGGAGGGTGGACAGAGGACATGCTAGTATTTAATTATGAATGTTTTATCTGACCAAGTCGGAGAACAAAACTCTGTTGAGGTTAGATTCCCCAACTACTAAACCAAATATCTCTAAAGCCATTAATCTGTTTTCAAAATAAAAAGCACACATTATGCCATTTAAATATATACACTTAACACTTTGAGTGCCAGAGGGATATCCAACACCTTGCCTTGCGGTGGTTTGGTATTCCGCTGAATGGGTTAATGAGGCTAAAATCTGCGTAAGTAATAGGTCACTTTAAATATTACAGGACTGAGAAGTTAAAGGGGCAGAAGTATTGCATGAAATGGATTAAACTGCACACTAATAGAAGTTATTAATAGAACATGTTATAGAGATTTAATCAGTTTTTATACCTTTTGTTTGTGTGTGTGTTTTCTTACAGGGAATTCACATTGCGTCAAATTACGCAATTGCTCGTTAGGAACATTTATTTTGCAGATTCCATTGAATTCCATAGCAAACGTGTGGCTTGTGATAGTTAATTTCATTGTGAGCCCACACACCGCAATATAGCACAATTACATTTCAGGGTTTTGAGTGAGAAATAAAGGACAATAATTAGTTTTGCATCTGTAGGATTTATTGATCACTGCCACATCTGAAAAGAGACAAATTATAGATAATACAAAGGAAACGGATTAAGAATCTGCTCCCCTGTAGAAAAACATGTTGGTTGACACATCTGAAGATTTGTTGTTAAAATAAACCTATTCCTCTTTTTTTTCATTTTCAAAAGCTTTATTGAGTAAGCAAGAGTAGAACAAACATGTTTAAACAAACAGTCAATCTGCAACAATCTGCAACAGAGTTATATACAGTTACCATGTAAATATACGAATATACGGTAAATAATGAAGAGACATATCTCGTAACAAAGAATGGCAGGCATCTGACTAGAGTCAAGGAAAAGGAACATAATTATAGATCGTCATATAGGATAGCGGATGACATGCACAATCAGTCAGTTAGGGGAGGGAGTGTAGATGAGAAGGGGGGAGAAAAAAAGGGGGGAGATAGGGAGTGTAGGGACAAATGGCTGTGAATAGGAAAATATGTCAAAACTAAGTGTCGAGATGAGGTGTCATATGTATATCATAACCTGAGTCCATGACTCACGTGGAGGAAACCAAAAGAATAACTGTCATAGTCATCAATGCCATAGGTCTACTGTTGGTGAAAATATGAAACGTGTGATCTAAAGGGTTGAGCGTTTATCGAAACATTGTTGCCTATAGTGAGAGAAGGATGGGAGAGAAGAAGTGCTGAGTGCATGACAATGTTCCATATCAAGAAGAACGTCCATATGGAGAAGGGGAGTCTTGGACTTCCAAAGTAAAGGAATCAGGGACTTAGAGACTGTGAGAACCAGAGGGAACCGGAGGTGGGTTATTTCATTAAGAATATCTGAAAAGGGAAGATAGAAAAGGCAGAAAAGAGGATTGAGAGGAAGCGAGATTCCAAAGACCTGATCATACACAGGACGTCTTTCCAAAAGGATGTGATTAAAGGGCATGACCACTATATATGGAACATTGTGCCTAAATCAGATGAGCGTCTCCAACCAGAGCTTGAGTTTCATCTACTGATAATTTTGAAATTTAGTTCCCTAAGCCTTGAGTCTCAAGTGGAAGGTTGTTTTTAAAAAGGGTCAGAATTTGGGAAGGTCTGAGGAGAACATTCAGGTCCTATTCCTGTTGAGCTAAGAAGTATGGTGTATGCTATAAGATCTCCGGCAGTAGAGGTCGATAGCTAAAAGAAAGAGGTATCAAGGGGGAGCGTGAGTCAAACTTGACTCAAAAGGGGATAGAGCTCTGTGACAGTATCCATCTGCTAACATGAAAGATATCCGGTGTCTGATCCGCGCAGCAACCCACCAAGGGATCTGTAGTGAAGACAGAGATGTCGAAAGGAAAGAGTGGAGTGTCACTGTTAGATGGCGCTAAGTTTCATAAGGATACAAGTCCATGAGTATGTAAAATGTCCATATGAGCAATGGAAAGTCTAATAGGAAAAGCTGGGTTTCCGACAAGAGAGATGAGTGGAGAAGGAGGACTAGAAAGGTTATGTTTTCTGCTTAGTGTGATCAATATATTTAAAATATGACCAAATATAGAGTGAGAAGTAGAAGAACGTGGGGGTGGTAGTGAAATGGACCAAAGAAGTTGATAGAGGTCATAAGTACATCAGCAAGTGTAGCGGTCCAGTGTATACGCAAAGGTTTATTAAAGTCGTATAATTTCCCCAAAGCTGCGGTCCTGTAATATCTAGATATGTCAGGTAATCCTAGGCCCCCTGATCCGGGATGTCTGGAAAATAAACCTATTCTTAACCCTGAGTACTGTCAGGGTGTGGGACATATTGCACACTAATCTCTATTCAAATGATTAAACCCTTCCTGTGTGCCAGAGACGACTCCAATTAATGGCAAACAAGTAGGGAAAGCATTAGATGAATCCTTATCAGTTATTAAATAAATACTAAGGGTACAATGTTTGGAGGAATATGGGAGTAATTCTGGAGAAATCCAACTCCAGCAATGGTGGACGAACAGAAAAGCTCAAAATTCTATTGATTTAAATGGGGTTTTAACCCTTTGAGTGCCAGAGTGGTATGCAATGCATTGCTTTGCAATGCATTGCGTACCACTCTGGCACTCAAAGGGTTAAGCCCCTTGAATGCTTGCGTGGTCTCCAAAATCCGAACATTGAAGGGATTTAAAGTTCCATTTAAATCAACAGAAATGTCAGTTCCCTCCTATATTATGGATCCCAGAATTACTCCCTTGTTCTTTTGAACATAAGGAATATATTTAGATATAGAGATAGATAGATAGATAGATAGATAGATAGATAGATAGATAGATAGATATGAGATAGATATGAGATAGATAGATAGATAGATAGATAGATAGATAGATAGATAGATATGAGATAGATAGATAGATAGATAGATATAAGATAGATAGATAGATAGATAGATAGATAGATAGATAGATAGATAGATATGAGATAGATATGAGATAGATAGATAGATAGATAGATAGATAGATAGATATAAATGAGATAGATAGATAGATAGATAGATAGATAGATAGATAGATAGATATAAATGAGAGAGATAGATAGATAGATAGATAGATAGATAGATAGATAGATATAAATGAGAGAGAGAGATAGATAGAGAGAGAGAGAGTGAGAAATTGAAATACACAAAGTGTTCATATTAATATCCCACGCACCAACAGAAATATGTGAGCTTACTTCTCTGCTGTTTCAGCTAAATCCCCCATTCACTCCATCTTTCACTCTCTTCCTCTAAATACACTTAATTTGGCTGTCTCTCTGTCTGTGTGATGATGTAGTCTCTCTCTCTCTCTCGCTCTATCTCTCTCCTGTCTGTCTCTGTGAAATTGTCTTTCTCTTTCTGTCAGTCTGACTTTATGTGTGACTTGATGCAGTCTCCAAATATTTTTCTGCCTTCCCCTTACAGTCAGTCTGTCTCTGTTATTTGATAGTCCATACCTCTCTCTCTATCTCTCTCTCTCTCTCTCTCTCATTTTCTCTCCCTTTCTTATCTTTTGCAGCTATGATTTTCAAAAGGGAGTCACCCAATATTGAGTGTTGCTGCAGGTTATCCAAACCAGAATGTAGACACACATAGAAGATTGTGACGGCACTCTGACAAACACCATTCCAAAGGCTGTAAGCTTGATAAAAGCAAAGCTTTATTTCTTCAATTACAAAAGGCAATATAGACTGCTATGGAGGTGGGACACATAGCAGCAACAAGGCCCCAAAAGATTTGGTCTTACGCATTTCATGCTATGCACAACGCTTAATCATAGACATACAGGACAAAAACAAACAATAACCATATATAAAAGCTAAAAATCAAAATTAATTGGAAATGTCTGTTGCTGAAAAATGACAGAAAGCTATCAGCCAATCCTATCTGAAACATTTAAATGATAACATTTAACCCCATATGGCCAGTGTGTGGAAATCAAAAACACATGGATAAATGAAAATTAAATGGAAAAGAAAAAAAATGGTCTATATAACCAGAATGAAACCGGATAAAAAAATACTCAATTAAAGGTCATATAATTAGTAAATTAAAAATACATCTTACCACATCCTTTGAGTTTTAAAGGCACCAAATCACGTTTACTAAAATACAGAATATGCATGTATCATCAGAGTAAAGAAAAAAGAAGAAAAGGGAAGAAAGAAGAAAGGAGGTGTGACCAGAGAAACTGAAAAAGATCAGCAGGAACTCACAGAATTAGTAATATCCCATTGGATATTCAAACCGTCCGAGACCCTAGTTTTGAGTTTGAGAATCCAAAAGGCTTCATGTCTGTCGATCAATTGACCCAAAGCATGTTATTGGATGTATTTTTAATTTACTAATTAAATTTTATCATTTAAATGTTTCAGATATGATTGGCCTGTCGTCATTTTTCAGCAACAGACATTTCAAATTGTTTGATTTTTAGCTTTTAAATATGTTTGTTTTGTCCTTTATGTCTTCGATTAAGTGCTGTATATAGCGTCAAAAGCGTAATACAAATCTTTTGGGGTCTTGAGATACTATGTGTCCCACATTCCTAGTTGTCTATATTGCCTTTTTTAACTGAAGAAATAAAGCTTTGCTTTTATCAAGCTTACAGCCTTTGGAGTGGTGTTCACCAGAGTGCCGTCACAATCTTCCATTCTGGTTTGGATAACCTGCAGCAACACTCAATATAGGGTGAATCCCTTTGGAAAATCATACAGTATGCTGACAGTCTTTTAAAGGAGCAGTAAACTTTTTTTATGAAAAAATATATTTTGTAGGATTTCCCTATTGAGTAAAATAAGGGTACTCCCACTGCTGAGAGATTTATATTTCCAGAGTTATTACGGTTTACATTAATAGTGCCCTCTAGTGGTCAAATTCTAATTAGATTTCCTGTAAGATTCTAATGGAGAGGAAAGTCAGAAAAGTCAGAGACATGCAGTTCTCCATAGAATGTGATAGAAACTGCTGAGTCACTTCCTGTCAGTTAGAACTATCAGGAAGTAAACACAGTAAATTCACTTCCTGTCAGTTAGACCTATCAGGAAGTAAACACACAGTAAATTAATTTCCTGTCAGTTCGAACTATCAGGAAAAAAACAAAGTAAAGTCACTTCCTGTCAGTTAGAACCATCAGGAAGTAAACACATTAAATTCACTTCCTGTCAGTTAGAACTATCAAGAAGTAAACACAGTAAATTCACTTCCTAGTTATTTAAACTGCTAAAATTTTTGAATAAAACATCTGATAGCGATGGGAGTGACCTTGTTTTAGTCAGCAGGAAAAGCTCAATAATATGTTTTTTCATAAATTAAAGTTTACTGCTCCTTTAATATATCATTATAGCATGATCCACATCTGTTTTCATGTCTCTTTCATTAGTCTGTCTCTTTCAGTCTCTCTGTGTGTGTCTCTCTCCCTTCGTCTGGCTGTCAATCTGCCTCTGTGACTTGATGTAGTCTCTGGGTGCCTATTTCCCTTCTTGTGGCTTTTCTGTCTGTCTCTGTGATGTGATGCTGTCTCGCTCTGTCTCTCTTGTTGTGTGAATGCTGGCTCCTCTCTGATACCCTTCTCTGCTCTGCTTAACCAGCTCACAATGTGCATTTCTAGAAGCACAGAAGATGCTGTCAACTTCATGAAACACTTCACCAGCTGTCACATCAGACACAAGCTGTAAAAACTGCTCCGAGACTGAATAATAACATGTGATGTTAGAAACAAACTATGGAAACTCCACTGGCTGCAAATCACAGCGATCAGAGGAAAACAGTTCCCAGAATTTCTAAATAAGTGACCTTGTACTTTCCGTGGGGATCAGACTTCCATGTACTGAACAAATCAACTGCAAAACAGGGTGACATAAAAATCCCCAAATCCCCACCAAAGTAAATGGTGCCTTTATTAACTTGAACGCCAGAGAAATCTCTAACAGAAAAGTCCAGACATCTCTAACCTTATTTCAATCCATGTAAACGTTTAGTTTTCTCCCATTTTGCAGATAGTTTGTATTAGAATTGATCCAGTTCTCATGAGTTTATCAGCCTCTGTATGGATGGACAATGCCTGGATAGATTCCAGTTCCTTTGTGCAAATCCAAAGTATCATTAAAGGAGCAGTAAACTTACGAAAAAATATATATTGTAGGGATTTTCCTATTGAGTAAAATAAGGGTGCTCCCACTGCCGAGAGATTTATATTTCCAGAGCTATTACAGTTTAAACCCATGTTTTTTTACATTAGCAGTGCCCTCTAGTGGTCAAATTCTAATTAGATTTCCTGTTACATTCTAATGGAGAGGAAAGTCAGAAAAGTCAGAGACATACAGTTCTCCATAGAATGTGATAGAAACTGCCTGTCACTTCCTGTCAGTTAGAACTATCAGGAAGTAAACACAGTAATTTCATTTCCTGTCAGTTAGACCTATCAGGAAGAAAACACAGTAAATTCACTTCCTGTCAGTTAGAACTTCCAGGAAGTAAACACAGTACATTCACTTCCTGTCAGTTAGACCTATCAGGAAGTAAACACAGTAAATTCACTTCCTGTCAGTTAGAACTTCCAGGAAGTAAACACATTAAATTCACTTCCTGTCAGTTAGAACTATCAGGAAGTAAACACAGTAAATTCACTTCCTGTCAGTTAGAACTTCCAGGAAGTAAACACAGTAAATTCGCTTCCTGTCAGTTAGAACTATCAGGAAGTAAACACGGTAAATTCACTTCCTGATTATTTAAACTGCTATAATTTTTGAATAAAACATCTGACAGCAGTGGGAGTAATCTTGTTTTATTCATAAAAAAAATGTTACTGCTCCTTTAAATTCAGCACATTAGCTCCAATTCAGTCACTACCAATACAATGCTATGAACAGCCGTTGTAATGTTCTATAAGTCTGCCAAAGAGAGAAATGAATACCTCGAAGAGTAGGATAGTGATAAATAATTTATATTTTTACTTAGTGTGTGCATTTAACCCTCCAAAGTTTCTCCAGGTTTAACAGGACAAGTGACCCAAGAGTGTGTGGACATCCTGGAAACAATCAGCTGTGTCTGGCCAAAAACTTTACAAAGGTCCAACAAACATACATTATTTATTAGTATTGTGTATTCTGGGTTTGGTTTACTCTCTTACACAATGGCTATTATGAGTCTTAGTCATAGACATATTGCTCTCTGCATAGGCCACAGGCTTCCTTCATAGGGACATATGTGTTTGATGGGTATATCTGAGTCTTGGTACAGGGTCATTCATACCTGGGAAAATGGATGCCTCCATACAGTCTGTTCAGTAAAAACAGAACAGAGGCGGAGTTGTTCTTTGTGTAACGAGCAACACAAAGTCTACATTTACAGGGAACTAAGAAAAATGACAGAGCGTGTTGATAAATACTTCATTAATACCTAAAACGAACTGGAGATACATATCTACTTAAATCCTCTGTACTCAATGCAGTATCTGTAAAAATTCCCTATTTGTTTTCTGAGGCCTAAAAGCTAATCTTATACATGATATGTGTGTGTGAGTGTACATGTATGTTTATAGTTTGTATGTCTGTGTGCGCATCTGTGTGTGTAAATGTACATGTGTAGATATATATAAAAATGTATGTGTGTGTGTGTATGCATGGATGTGATGTTTGTGTGTGTTTCTGTATATTTGTGTGTGTGTATTTCTGTCTGCATATGTATAGGGGCGCAGTGGCATAACAATAGGGGTCGCAGGGGTCGCACCTGCAACCGGGCCCGTCACTCCAAGGGGCCCGGACGCCTCCTGCGAACCCATCGCCACTCGCCCGCAGCCCGTGCCCGCAGCAGCTCAGCTGATCTCCTGGCGCTCTGCATTACTGAGAACCGTGCGGTAGCTAGTGATGGAGGTAGGAGATGGACATGGGTCAATGTGAATATGGGGGTGGGGGCCACCGGGCCCATGGCAATTTCTGCACCAGGGCCCGGTGGCTTCTAGTTATGCCACTGTAGGGGCGGAAGAAAGCTCTCGCCATATTCCCACGAGAAATACAGTGAAAACCACATTGTTGTCAGCTTTTTCTCTGGAAAATCCGCTTTAAAGCCAAAGATGAAAATGTTTGCATTTTACACCTATTGGCCAAAATTCTTCACCATTTTGTCAATGGCTAGAAATTTTCCACCCATCAATTTACGTGTTTTTTGCCTTTTCGCTATAATAACGTGACATGTTCCAGGAAGTGTAACACAATAGAAGCAGCTACAGAGTGAGATAGACGTGCTGTGCTGCTGTGATTTGTTTGGAAAATTGAGGCAGGAGAGGCTCATAATGACTGCTGTCACTATGAGTAGGTTTAAAACTAATAAAAAGAGGAACTGAAAGGACTCTTATGTGTTCACCGAGTCTGAGGAGGAGGAGGATGTGAGCACTACAGAACCAATGCTGTCCAGTCCCCCTAAATCACCCCTAGGGATATTGGGGAAATTAATACCACTGGTGAAAGAAAAGGGTAGTAGTAAGAGCAGGACAGGTCAGCTGCCTGTGCCTGCTGTCAGATGTTCTGCACCTGCTGCCGCCATTGCTGTACCTGCTGTCAGACGTGCTGCCACTAGCATCTGCTGCCACTAGTGCTGTGCCTGCTGATAGATGTGCTGCCACAAGTGTGACATTAGGGGACTCTCTGTTACATTGCTCATCACCTCCTCCAAAGAGGCAATGAGATAGCAGCAGCAGCATGTAGGGACTAGTGGTGGTGGTGGTGGTGGCGATGATGGTGGAGAAGCTGGGGTGGAAGAGACATTGATGGCCTTTTTAGCCCAAAATGAGAATGGGGATGGATATCACCACCACCACCAGCAGTGAGATTTTGGAATTTGCAGCTGTTCTAATTCCTGCTGCAGAGTTGCAAGGGCAGCAGGGTGCTAAGGAGCAGGCTAGTGTGTCACAGACCACCGTGGACAAAGTTGGAATGGGGTCAACAGGTGATGCAGGACTAGGTCAGATTCCAATTGTCAGCAGTAGCAATACTCCTGGTCCTAGTTATAGTGTTGATTCTGAGGCAGTAGCAACAACAGCAGCAACATTATCCACTACCAGAGACAATGAAGGGGAATGTGGAGGACAAGAAGGAAGAGGCCATTCTTCTCCACCTGTTCCCCATGATGTCTATGTGAAACATGATAAAGCCAAACACACTATCACGGTGCCCGTGATCCCTCTCTGTCACTCTCGCTTGTGGTGCACTCTGATTGGCTGAGTCTGTTTGGCCCGCCCCTGGTGACCTTTTTATGTCTGGCCATTGACACCTGTCAGGTGCCCTTTCGTGGTGTTCCAGAGCCAGTGTTGCTGTTGCTGTGTTCGTGCGTTCCTGATTCCTGTGTACCGATTTGGCCTGTCTTGACTACGCTCCTGTGTTCCTGCTCCATGATCTGACCCGGCTTGACTGACGTTCCTGCTCGTGACCGATCTGGCTTGTCTGAGGACCACCTCCGTGTACCGACCCGGCCTGGCTGACGTTCCTGCTCAAGACTGATCTGGCTTGTCTGAGAACCACCTCCGTGTACCGATCTGGCCTGGCTGACTTCCTGCTCCGTGACCTGAACCGGCTTGTTCCAGTGACCTGCTTGTTCCTGCTTCCTGCTGCTAGTGTCGCCGTGGCGACATTCTGACTTCCGATGAGCCCACTTACTGGGCTGATCGTTTGCCTCTGTACTCCTGCAGAGTTGTGCCTCCAGTGCTGAGTCTCCGTTATCTTTTGCAGAGCTGTGCTTCTGTTGCAGAGCCTTCCCTGACACTTGCAGAGCACTTTTCACGACTGCTGAGCCTTCGATCCTTGAGCTGCTTAACCCTTGCAGTGCTGCCATTTCGTTATCTGAGCCTTCACGTAACTTGCTGAACCTATACTGTTTGATCGCTACTTCTGCAGAGCCGGCCGCGTTACAAGCCTGATCTAGACGGCGGTTCATCCTTCATCCTTCCATCAGCAGAGCAGTCGGTATACGTTACCGCACCCGGTAGTGGCGCTATTGGCTCTTGCAGGTTGTCTCCGATATACGCCCGTGGGGGCTATTGGCTCATACAATTGCAGCACAGAGTGGTGTCAGTTAATACACCCGTGGGGGCTATTGGCTCATATACTTGCAGCACAGAGTGGTCTCCATTAATACGCCCGTGGGGGCTATTGGCTATCTCTTGCATTATAGCAGTCTCCGTTGTTACGCCCGTGGGGCTACTGGCTCAAGCTCTTGCAGGTTGTCTCTGGTATACGCCCATGGGGGCTATTGGCTCAAGTCTTTCCTGTGCAGTTGGTCTCCGTTATTACACCCGTGGGGGCTATTGGCAAGCTCTTGCATTGTAGCAGTCTCCGTTGTTACGCCCGTGGGGGCTATCGACTCAAACACTTGCAGATTAAGTTGTCTCCGTTGCTACTCCCGTGGGGGCTATTCACTGCAACTTCTCTGCAGATTCTACCAATATTCAGTACTGGCTGCAGCATTCCAGCCTTAAGAACTTTCACTAATAGCTGCCTGATCACCATCTTGGGCGTGCCAAACACCACAACAGAGACTGACTGAGCATTGTATTTAAGCAACTCAGAAGCAGCAGCAAGAACAACCGTTGCAAATACTGCATCTTCACCAGGGTATTTGACAATGGCCAGTGGCCAACAGGACATGACCTGTTGACACTAGGCCAGCAGGGCATTTTTTTCTTAGGGCGTGTGTTTTAACCCCTTAGGGACCCTTGACATACCAGGACCGTCAAGGGTAAACTTGCTTGAAAGACCCTTGACGGTCCTGGTACGTCACGTACTTTTTACTTACAGCGCTCTACCGGGAGCGCTGTAAGTAAAAATGGGGCATGAAATAGACCGCTCCAAGATCGGAGCGATCTGTTTCAAGCCCCATAGTGACGCGCCGATACACGTGACAGGTCACGTGTACCGGCTCGTCAAAGTGCCCCTATGCGGACGTTATGGGACGGAAATGTCCCATAACGTCCGGTCCTTAAGGGGTTAAAATAAATAAACCATTTTTGGGGGTTGTTTCTAACAAGTCTAAGTCCTACGAATCAGTGTTTACTTAGAGCTTGTGCCAAACAAGCCTAAGTCCTACAAATCAATTTTCCTCAGGGCTTGGGCCTCTAACAACAAATGTAACAAATCATCCTCTGCAAAATACTCTATCACATTAAGTTTCAGTCTACCCCAGTGGCAGCTTATGTCAGGGGGTTCCTGTCGCTATCACTTTACATACAAATTTCTTATTTTATTTTTTTTTTATTACTGTCCCCCCAGTACCAGTCAAGAACCCCCCACAAAACAAATTCCCTGTTCAAATGATTCATTCCCCAGATTCCACCCACCAACACAGGCCCCCTCCTCAGACCCTTTTTATACCATGTCTTATGGAGTTTTTTTTAATTGTATTTAGGATTTTTTATTAAGTGCCCCCCAATCCCAGTAAACAACCCCCCCCAAAAAAAATTCCCTGTTCAACTGATTGTTTCCCCACACCCCACCAACACAGGCCCCTCATGCCCCTTTTATACTGTGCCTTTAGGAAATAAAATAACATTTGCTAGGTGCTGTATGTAAACTCAAAGTTCCCTTTGATTCCATGGAATGAGCTAGGTGAAAAAAGCAGAAAAACTTCACTTTTCATGGGAAATTATTTGCCGATTTCAGTTTGAGGCAAAAAATTTAGCCCATCTCTACATGTGTATGTGTGTGTGCATGTGTATATTTATGTGTGTTTGTGTATTAGTGTGTGCATATGTCTGTATTAGTAAGTGTGTGTGTATTTTCTCTGTTCATTTGTATATATGTGTGTGTACTAGTAAGTGTGTGTATTTCTGTGTACATGTATATGTGTGTGTGTGTGTGTGTATTTCTGTGTACATGTGTATATGTGTGTGTGTGTGTATTTCTGTGTACATGTATATATGTGTGTGTACTAGTAAGTGTGTGTATTTCTGTGTACATGTATATGTGTGTGTGTGTGTGTGTATTTCTGTGTACATGTGTATATGTGTGTGTGTGTGTATTTCTGTGTACATGTGTATATGTGTGTGTGTGTGTATTTCTGTGTACATGTATATGTGTGTGTGTGTGTGTATTTCTGTGTACATGTGTATATGTGTGTGTGTGTGTATTTCTGTGTACATGTGTATATGTGTGTGTGTGTGTATTTCTGTGTACATGTGTATATGTGTGTGTGTGTGTATTTCTGTGTACATGTGTATATGTGTGTGTGTGTGTATTTCTGTGTACATGTATATATGTGTGTGTGTGTGTGTGTGTATTTCTGTGTACATGTGTATATGTGTGTGTGTGTGTGTATTTCTGTGTACATGTGTATATGTGTGTGTGTGTGTGTGTGTATTTCTGTGTACATGTGTATATGTGTGTGTGTGTGTGTATTTCTGTGTACATGTGTGTGTGTGTGTGTGTGTGTGTGTATTTCTGTGTACATGTATATATGTGTGTGTGTGTATTTCTGTGTACATGTGTATATGTGTGTGTGTATTTCTGTGTACATGTATATGTGTGTGTGTGTGTGTGTATTTCTGTGTACATGTATATATATATGTGTGTGTGTGTATTTCTGTGTACATGTATATGTGTGTGTGTGTATTTCTGTGTACATGTGTATATGTGTGTGTGTGTGTGTGTATTTCTGTGTACATGTGTATATGTGTGTGTGTGTGTGTGTGTGTATTTCTGTGTACATGTGTATATGTGTGTGTGTGTGTATTTCTGTGTACATGTGTATATGTGTGTGTGTGTGTATTTCTGTGTACATGTATATATGTGTGTGTGTGTATTTCTGTGTACATGTGTATATGTGTGTGTGTGTGTGTGTGTGTGTATTTCTGTGTACATGTATATGTGTGTGTGTGTGTGTGTGTATTTCTGTGTACATGTATATGTGTGTGTGTGTGTGTGTGTGTGTGTATTTCTGTGTACATGTATATGTGTGTGTGTGTGTGTATTTCTGTGTACATGTATATGTGTGTGTGTTTGTGTGTGTGTATTTCTGTGTACATGTATATGTGTGTGTGTGTGTGTGTATTTCTGTGTACATGTATATGTGTGTGTGTGTATTTCTGTGTACATGTGTATATGTGTGTGTGTGTGTGTATATTTCTGTGTACATGTATATGTGTGTGTGTGTGTATTTCTGTGTACATGTATATGTGTGTGTGTGTATTTCTGTGTACATGTATATGTGTATTTCTGTGTACATGTATATGTGTGTGTGTGTGTGTATTTCTGTGTACATGTATATGTGTGTGTGTGTGTATTTCTGTGTACATGTATATGTGTGTGTGTGTGTGTATTTCTGTGTACATGTATATGTGTGTGTGTGTATTTCTGTGTACATGTATATGTGTGTGTATGTGTGTGTATTTCTGTGTACATGTGTATATGTGTGTGTGTGTGTTTCACTATCTGCCTGTTTAAGGATACATACCTTCCAGGAGATACTGTATTTGGATTTCTTACCTCCTAACTGTCCCTCTTTAGCTTTAGGAGATATTAGGACTTCATGCCTCTCATGTCCCTATTTATAAGATATTATGATTTTTAATCCTGTTGTGCTAGAACTGTAAAAACAACTTTTCCTTTAGCCATGAATACATTTCCCTTTTCTTCTGTCTGATCCTTAGTTGAGCTTTTATGTCCCGTTTGGGTGGATGTGCTATGGTGAACCACACTAAATCAGACGTTGGGATACATGTTTGTCCCTATACCTTCCTAACATCAATGTACTAAGCTTTGAACACCAGAATTCTGACCCTTAGCCCTTTGAGTGCCAGAGGGGTAAGGAAAGCATTGCAAAGCCAAACTGGATTTGTTTACATTAGAGAAGAGATGTCTAAGGGGTGATATACATTCAAGGTCAATACAAAGAACTATCCAATTAATTATTTACGTTAAGAACAAGAGGTCATCCATTAAGACTAGAGGAAAGGTGCTTTTGACTAAAACAAAGGCGGGGATTCTTTACAGTAAGGGTGGTAAGGCTATGGAATTCTTTGCCTCGGGATGTTGTGCTTGCAGATAATGCAACTGCATTCAAAAAAGCAATGGATGCCTATCTAGCACAGAACAATATTGACAATTATGACAGATGGCTTCAAAGCAAATAGGATATTGATCCAGGGAACTATCTGACTACCAGTTGGAGTCAGGAAGGAATAATTCCCCCCCACACACACATACTTGGGGCTAAATTGGAAATGGCTCCAGAGGGCTTTTTTTGCCTTCCTCTGGATGAACAGGGGTGTTTTTGGCATGGGCTGGACTTGATGGACGCATGTCTTTTTTCAGCCTTATCTACTATGTTACTATGTTTTGGTGAGTTCATTCCTCTACATGTTGTTTAACCCACTGAGTGCCAGAGGAGTACACAAGGCATTGTTCAGTGTTGTGTACCTCTCTGGCACTCAAAGGGTTAAGGTAATGTGCAAAAACAGAGTCTAGATGATATTGCACTAGTGTTCCCCATTACCCTGCCCATGCCATGGGGCTGGTGCATGGTGGCATTAACCCTCTGAGAAATGTATCAAACACATTGGGTTACAATGCTTTGGATATCTTTCTGGCACACAGAAAGGCTAATGTTCTAATGACAATGGAGGTTATCCACCTGTGTGATCCACAGTGACCCTACCCTCTATAAGTGCAGCCACTGGCTTTACAGACTAACGAGAGCTGCGCTGGCAAATTCACCACATTGCCTCCCACAGACAGGGCTTCAGTTTCTGAAAAATAACATATAAATATCTATATACATTACATATTCCATTGCTGGACTCTTCTGTTCTTTAATTATTCTCTGCAAAACAAAGAAAAAGTCAGGAGTTTATCTGCCAAAAAAAGTTGCCAAAACACATTACTCTGAGAAGGACATTAGGGAGATAAAGGGAATGAACAGATCCCATCAAACTGTCTGACACCTCACTGCTGTTCCGCGCTCGCCCCAAGTCTTGTTCCTTCTCTCACACAAGCTGTCTATGTTTTGTTTACATTACTAAAATAACTGCACTGCCACACGCTATAAAGCAAATGCATTCCTCAGTTCAGTGATTTATTTCACATATAGGCCCAGCAAAGCTGTCCTAATGCCTGTGTATTCCCAGCATTGACTGGCGGTGATGGGAACTGTAATCTGGGAGGAGCCAGAGGGCATCACCTGACCCATCCCTGGAGTACAGATCATGATGCCATGTGCCTCAAGAGGGGTGAGAAGTAGCTGTGTGATGTTAGGGGTGGAAAATAGATTTTGCAGTAGGTGTATAGGGAGGGGCGCTGTGTACAGCACAGCAACAAGGGGATTTGCATTCACAATTCTCAATAAAGGGTTCACACACCAAGTTAGGTGTCACCGTATATGTGTGTGGTTCTGTTATTACCTAGGCTGGGGTGTCAGAAAGGTATCTGTGGTTATGTGATTATTAATAGTGGACATAGAATAAGAGTGTGGTATCAGCCAGTGTAGGCCTGTTTTAGTGTTTTCCAGTGAATGATGGAACAAGTCTGGGGTATCAGACAGTGTATGTGTGTTTGTGTGTCTACCAGTGAACAGTGGAACAAGGCTGGGGTGTCAGAGTGTACAGTATGTGTGGTTCTGTGTCTACTGGTAGAGAATGGAAGAAAACTGGGTGTCAGACAGTGCATGTGTGTTCATGTGACTACAAGTGGAAAAAACTAATGTGTCAGACAGAGAATCCATGTCTGTCACTATCAGTGGACCGTTAAACAAGACTGCTGTGTCAGGCAGAATATGTGTCTTTATGTAGCTATCAGTGAACAGTGGAACAAAGCTGAGCAATCACACAGTGTATGACACTATGTGGCTACCAGTGGACAATGTAACAAGGCTGATGCGTCAGATAGTATATATGTGTATGTCTGTGCCTTCCCCTGGATGGTGCTGAGGTGTCAGACGGACAATTTGTTATTCTGAAACTAACAGTGGACAGCTAGAAGGCTGGGGTATCAGACAGTGTATTTGTGGGTCTGCGACTACCAATGGAACAAGGCTGGAGTGTCAGACAGTGTATGTGTGGGTCTGTGACTAGCAGTGGAACAAGGCTGGGGTGTCAGACAGTGTATTTGTGGGTCTGTGACTACCAATGGAACAAGGCTGGAGTGTCAGACAGTGTATGTGTGGGTCTGTGACTACCAGTGGAACAAGGTTGGGGTGTCAGACAGTGTATGTATGGATCTGTGACTACCAGTGGAACAAGGCTGGGGTGTCAGACAGTGTATGTGTTGGTCTGTGACTACCAATGGAACAATGCTGGGGTGTCATACAGTGTATGTGTGGGTTTGTGACTACCAATGGAACAAGGCTGGGATGTCAGACAGTATATGTGTGGGTATGTGACTACCAGTGGACAGTGGAATAAGGCTGGGGTGTCAGACACTGTATGTGTGGGTCTGTGACTACCAGTGGAACAAGGCCGGGGTGTCAGACACTGTATGTGTGGGTCTGTGACTACCAGTGGAACAAAGCTGGGGTATCAGACAATGTATGTGTGAGTCTGTGACTACCAGTGGAACAAGGCTGGGGTGTCAGACAGTGTATGTGTGGGTCTGTGACTACCAGTGGAACAAGGCTGGGGTGTCAGACAGTGTATGTGTGAGTCTGTGACTACCAGTGGAACAAGGCTGTGGTGTCAGACAGTGTATGTGTGGGTCTGTGACTACCAGTGGAACAAGGCTGGGGTGTCAGACAGTGTATGTGTGGGTCTGTGACTAGCAGTGGAACAAAGCTGAGGTGTCAGACAGTGTATGTGTGGGTCTGTGACTACCAGTGGAACAAGGCTGGGGTATCAGACAGTGTATGTGTGGGTCTGTGACTACCAGTGGAACAAGGCTGTGGTGTCAGACAGTGTATGTGTGAGTCTGTGACTATCAGTGGACAGTGGAACAAGGCTGGGATATCAGAGAGTGTATGTGTGGTCTGTGAATACAAGTAGACTGAAGGAAGCTGTGGTGTCAGACAGAGTGTGTGTGATATTGTGACTATTAGTGGACAGGCAAGGCTGTGGTATATGATAATATATGTATAGTCTATATATGTGTAGTGTATATGCGTATCTGACTGCCATTAAGACAGAAGAACAAGTGTTAGTTGTATACATTCCTCTCAAGATTTAAACTCCATTTTAATATTTTTTTATGCATTAAGTCATGAGTGCAATAAGGCTTCACATCTTGCCTAATATTTTAACTCAAATTCCTATTTTTCCTTGATTTGCTCTGTGCACTAAGTACACACATCCCACTTTGGGAAACTTGAATGTTGGAAGGTATGTATATATCCAGCCAATTTCCTTACAAATGTAAATCCCTCTTAGGTGCTGATACAATGCTATGAAACATATATTGTGGTACTATAATGATATACAGGGCTGGTTTAGGCTTAGTATATACCAGCAGTCTAAGACTTCATTCCTAAAGGTCCCTGACAGAGTAGGAGTTTGGGATATTCCTGCTTTTGTACAAATGTTGCAGTCAATGACTCTGTCATTTTGATTCAGCCACCTGTGGAAAATCAGGGATATCCCAAAAACCTCCACTGCTTGGGCCTTTTCAGGCTACAGTTTGAGACATCAGTGGAGAAACATAATTGTTAAACGTGTCAGGTGATTTGGGATGGGTGAAAAGTCAGAAGAATTTCCCATAGTAGTTATCATGGAAAACAATTTGTCATGGTTTTTGATGAACACTCAGACCCGACTGGTAAGGTTAAAATGACTTTATTAAGATAAAGTACATACAATGAGTTAGGCCCAATGCAATAACAAGCCAGTCCCTTGAGATATAGGAAGAGATGGAGGCAACAGCTGGCTGGAGAGAGTTCTGAACTTGAACCCTAATGACTGTAGGTGCGCAAGACAGTAAGCAACCCAACCCTAGCGGACTAGGGACTAGCAGAGACTACGCAGCCCAAGTGCTGGCGGCAGGACTTTAGATGACTAGGAGTCCAGTAGTAGGTAACTGGCACAAGACCAAGACGCCTGGGAGACACTGAACCCAGTAGTAACGAGACAACACTGACCCTAGGGACTAGAGTCAGAAAGACCAAGGCAACCTCTTCTGGTAGGAAAACCCTAGAACGCTAGGGGTGGATCGAGACACACTATACAAAGGCAACTTGTATCCGCGCACACTTGAAAAGTGTGATGTAATGCAACAGCTGTCTCTTGAGCCTTACAGCTACTGCAGGAGGGAATGGAGCACTGACCCTGCCTAGAGGATCTAGGCACTGAAAGGGTCTAGAGGTAACACCCAGAGTGAATACTGCAACTCCCACAGGGAGTGAGCCCAGCTATGAAAACAGAGGAGGACACAGATGGAGATCAGAGTAACTCAGTCAGCGCTATACAGCACTGAACCGGTACTTCATATGTGCACACCACCTGCGGCGGTTATTCAGTGAGCGGCTATAGCATGAATGCTCAGCCTGAGGTTGGCAAGAGAATGAAAGCGCCACGCGGCGCTACTACAGACAAGCGCAACAGGAAGGCAGCAGAGTGGAATGCTAGCCAGACAGAGGCAACTGAGCAGGTTCAGCCAGGCACTGTTAGCAACGGAGTGGGTTCTCAGCCAAAGACAGTCAGCAGCGTAGCGGATTCTCAGCCAGATACTGTCAGCAATGGAGCGGGTTCTCAGCCAGATCAGTCAGCAATGGAGCGGGTTCTCAGCCAGATCAGTCAGCAACGGAGCGGGTTCTCAGCCAGATACAGTCAGCAACGGAAACAGCAACACAGGATGCACAGGAGCGTTGTCAGGCAGGCTGGGTCATACACGATCAGAGTAACACAGGAACTAACGTCAAGAACAGGTACACCACGAAAGGGTGCCTCAGTATAGACACGAGAGAGTATATAAAGGCTGGCCCTAGGCGAAGTCAGGATCACAAGACCAATAAGAGAGAGGCAGTGAATCAGGAATAATAATGATGCCACCTGCGCCTAGAGCACGGACACCGTGATACAATTTTCCTCTTATTTTGAGAAAATACAATGTTTACCTTTTCACCACTGCCCATAAACTTCCCATGAGAATGTTGCCATTTTTCACCTGTTTCTCCTATGACTGTAAGATTTCCTGCCACAATATTACATCTTCTGAGAGATGAAATGAAGAAATAAATAGTAGAATGTAAAACTTGTGAGGCCTACAACAACATATGCCTTGAAAAAATTGTTAGGAGGCTGAGTGCCTTTGTCCTTTGCCCACAACACTAAATTCCTGTTTAAGTAACATTGGAACAACCATTCTTGAAAAATTACTTCAGGGTGCAACTCATGACATCAGTTCTTTAAAGCCTCTGATTTCAACAAAAGAAAAGGGCAGCATATCAACCTCCAATATTTTGGCAAGTTTACTGTTTCACAAGCATACTTTTGCATTATTTTTGTGCAGGTTTTGACTTCTTTTAGAGAATGTAAGTATAGGATGACAGCACATAGTGGAAGAACTGCGTAACGTATTGTTTTAACAACATGACTTTAGGAGGTGGTGAGGGGTGGTGGTGGTGGAATGTGTTGATACTCTATGACTCTTGTCATCTCCCAAAAAAAACTCAGTGTTATACTTATCTGCATCAGGATCAGAACATTTTGGCACACTCTCTGATATATATTATGTACCCCAGAGCCACAGGAACTTTTAGGAGTACTTCTTTTGTTGCTAGTTTTGACTTCTTGATAGTGTGTCTCCCAGCCAGACCTGTGGTTGTGCTTCAGGTTGGCTCTCATTGAGGAGGTTCCTAGGTGTGAGCCTGCTTCCCCCTGCTCACATGCTTCTTAACACAGACAACAGACACCGACATGACTAACTTTTGAATCATGGGTGAAGCATCATGAGGGGCTGCTACTACTACTACTACTGGGGCCAGATGTTGCTGCAATTGTACTACTAATAGGTGTGACAGGTGCTGCACTTCCAACAACATCAGAGACACTGATCATAGCTAAGGTTGTTGATGTTGATAACCTGAATCGTTGCTGGTTTTACAACACTAGTATTGTGAGTAGGACATGGAAGCAGTGATGATGCTGATGATGACTGACAGGATGACTATGTATTTTTGGGCATCTTGTCTAGGGTCAGACTTAGCAATTGTTTTCTCAACCCCTTAAGAACTGGCCGCGCTTGCATGCGGCTGTCACTTAAGAACCAGAGAGCATTTTTTTTTTTTCAGTATCTGATTCTGGACTCCCCAAATGGCCTGCAGCCGCACAGGGAGCCTGGAAATCCATGATGGTCCAAGACCGCTATGGGTCCTTAAGTGTATAACAAGCCATGACGGTCCAGGACCATCCTAGGTCCTTAAGGTATTAAACAGTTTATACACAGGCACAGTGCTCCTTTGCGGTGGTGGAAGATTGGACCTTTGCCTTTCTGCTAACTTTTTGTCCATGTCGTCTTCATCTCTTTCACTCTCAGCTTCATCTGAACCTGAAGAAGAGGACGATGCTGGTAGGAAATATTCTAGATCTACATTATCATCGTCAGAAATTAGGTCAACCTTAGCATTGCCCCCCTCTGTTTTTGTGCTTGTTTGTCTCACGAAGCACACTCTCTAACTGCGAGAACATGAACCGGCTAGCATCAATTATAGTGAATTTGGAACAAGTGCCAGGGCATATACCCAGTACTTGTTCCATAGTCACTATAATTGATGCTAGCCCTTTCATGTTCTGGCAGATAGAGAGTGCTCTTCATAACTCATGGCAAGACTGTTTATGCCCCAGCATTTTTATTCAGGTATTTTAATAAAGGTTATGATTTGTATCCTCGTCCTGTCTCAGGATTTTGTTTTGAGAGACAGTGCTGTGCTAGAATAGCAGGGGTATCTTTTTTTCTCTTTTTTTGTGTATATAATTACCCCTGTTGCACCCTTTTGCTTCCTTCTGATCCTGTAGGCTGATTTTTCAGTGTGCTCTATGTTCTTCTTTTACATGAACAGTTGGTTGAGCTACTACTCCTTCTTCAACTATGCCATCAAGACTGAAATGCAACTTTGTCAGTGTTTTTAGATGATTAATAGTACTGGTGGTAATTTTGGTGGGACAAACTGCAATCTCTTCAGGAGGAGAGGGATCACCTTAATTTATTGCACATGCTGCAGCAACCATGGCTGCAGTCATTTTTGGGGCTACCACTTTACACAAAAATCCCTGCCCTGGTCCTAATCCTTTCAACCTCTACCTACCCCTTGTGCATTTGTTGGATGTTACGCAACTACAATGTGTGTGTTTTTTACTGTAAAGTATACAATAGAACTGACTGAGTCTGATGTCTTGCCTTCGACCTCTACAAAATACTCTCATCTATTATCAGTCTGTATCAGTCGCAGTTCATGTCAGGGTCCCTGGCTCTATCACTTTTTTTTAATTACCTGTCACCCTATCCCTATCACTGTCAAAAAAATAAAAACAAACAAAAAAAAAACCACACTACCTGTTCATCTGTGTCTTTCCCCAGACTCCTCAGCTCAAAGTTAACAGCTTGATCAGGAATAAACTCGGAACCCCTGAGCTTTTGTGCACCCAGTCAGTCATACAGAATTTTGAGGTATTTGGGTTAATTCTTCTATGCTCCCTTCTCAAACTCCCAGACTCCCCTGACACAGAGATAATAGCCAGATAAGGAAGGAACTAGGATGACAGCTGCCTGTGTCTAAGTCACAGAAAATGTTGGGTTATTTGGGATAAACCTCCTTTGTTCCCTTCTCACACCCCCACACTACCCTAGGCTTTCTGTGTCTTCCCAGTCAGTCACACCGAATTTTGGGGTATTTTGGTTAATTCTTCTTTGCTTTCATCTCACCCCCCCCTCCCAGACTCCCTTAGCAACGAGATACAGCGAGAGCAGTAAGGAACATTTATCACAATCAGTTACAGAAAATGTTCAGGTATTTGGGGCAAATCTCCTTTGCTTCTTTCACACACCCCCAGACTCCCCTAGCACAGAGATAACAGCCATGTCATGAAGGTACTTGGGTCATGCTCACACACGCAACATCCACAACCTAATAATCAAAACATGTCACCTAATCTCCTCCCCCACATTTTGTTTTGGTCTCTGGAACTCCGGCTCTGTGTGTGACAAACTAACAGCTGTTCATGATCTGTTCATTTCTCACTCCCTAAACCTCCTTGCCATCACTGAAACTTTGCTCACATCATCAGACACTTCCTCCACTACTGCACTCTCTTATGGAGGCCTTCAATTCACACACACACCAAGGCCTGGCAACAGGTAGGGGGGTGGAGTAGGCATCCTGCTGTCCCCTAACCATACATTTCAGATAATCCCCACTGTTTCTTCTCTCTCCTTCCCTATATTGGAAGCTCACACACTTCACCTCTTCTCTCTTTCTTCCCCTTGCATGTTGCTGTCATATACAGACCACCTGGTCTTATTGTACAATACCGTGATCACTTCACCTCCTGGCTACCTCACTTCATGTCCTCTGATGTCCCTACTCTCATCCTGGGTGATTTTAACATCCCTATATATAATCATAACACCCCCCTGCCCTCAAACTCCTCTCCTTAACAACCTCCTTTGGTCTATCTCAGTGGACCAACTCTCCCATGCACAGTGACGGTCACTCCTTTGACTTGATTTTCACTAACCTCTGTTCAGTCTCCAACTTCTCTAATGTCCCCTTTCCCCTCTCTGACTACCACCTCCTCAACGGTAACCTCATTATACCACTCAAACCCATCCCCCTGCCATGATCAAGAGCCTGTGGAGAACTCTGCATATTCTTGATCTGCAACACTTTTAAACAACCTCTTCTCAACCCCATCCTCACACCTACTTGCCCAGACAAAACTACTGCTCTCTACAACAGCACTCTTACAACAGCCCTTGACACAGCTGCACCTGCAACTTCATGCCACCCACACACAACCCCACTACAACCCTGGCACATACGACAAACACGATACCTCCAAAGGTGTTCACGCACTTCGTACACTACAAATTAATTGTCCGTTCATATAGCTCAGCCCTCTCTCTGGCCAAACAATAATAATTTTCCTCTCTAATTTCTAATTGTTCTTCTAACCAGAAACAAAATTTTTCAAACTTCAAATCTCTTCTACATCCACCAACACAAACTCCTTCTACTAACTTCTCTGTCCATGATCTTGCCACCCACTTCAAGGACAAGATCGAATCTATCAGACATAACATTTCATCAGTCCCACCCCCACCCATCCAGCTTAGCCCTGTCACCTCTCCCACATACACACTAAGATCCTGCTCACCCGTCACCGAGGATGAAGTTTCCCTTCTCCTTGTTCGCTCAAACCTAATCACATGTCCTCTTGACCCAATCTCATCTCAGCTCACTCATGAACTTTACCCTCTGCTAACTCCAATCCTTACTCACTTATTTAACCTCGCTTTGTTAACCGGCACCTTCCCATCCTCTTTCAAACATGCACTAATCACACCCATCTTAAAGAAACCCTCCCTGGACCCAAAGTCACTGCCAAATTACTAGCCATTTTCTCTACTCCCATTTGCCTCCAAGCTCCTTGAGCGTCTCTTATATAACCGGCTCACTAAGGGCTCGATCCAAATGTTGGCATCGGCAGAAAAAACTGGTGAAGGTGGTTTTGTAAGTCAAGTATGCGATGCAAATGTTCCCACAAGTAAGAACTAACGGCAGTTTCGAAAACACGACGCTAGTCACCAAAATATCAAAATATCGCCCATTGAGGACAATGTAAAAGCTAACCCCAGAGCCATTCAAATGTTTGCGGTAGGGACAATGTGATTTAAATTGCAACATTTACCGCCAGAAATCTTACACCCATTTTTTTAGCCGCACTCCACAAAACTCAGGAGCGATTATCTCTCAAACCATAAAGGTCTGAGAGGTGACACTGGGGGCAAAACATTTATTTTAAATATGACTTTAATCTAGGAATTAGTAATAATTAAGTATTACTATCCCTTTAAATATGTTGAACTGTTTTCCTTTGGACGGAGGTGGACTGTTGTCCACTTTGGGCTAATGTTGTTTGCTTTGGAATATGGTGAACAATTCTCCACTGTCTTATTGGACCTCTTCTGTTCTCCACTTCGGAGTATGGGGAACTGTTCTGCAGTTTGTAGTATGGTGAATTGTTCTCAACTTTGTAATATGGTGAATTGTTCTCAACTTTGGTTTAGTGAACAGTTCTCAACTATGAAATACGGAGGACTGTTCTCCAGAAGGATTACATAGAAAGCTTTGACAAAATCCATAATCAACCAGCATCAGGTAAATGAACTTGTTTCTATGATCTCTGATAGCATTGTCAGCAATCAGACCTTAGTGCACAGGATGAATAGTTACATTTAAACATAAACACACCCTCAGGAATATTAAAATGGTTAACTAAGTCAGATTGCAATATGCACAGGAGCCATTGTTGAAGGAGACACTCAATATGTGGGAAAAGCATGGAGAAGGCATGGTGATGTAGATGTAGTTGAGTTGTAATCGGGATAATATGATGAAAATGAGAACAAGTCTGGTCCAGATCACCAAAATATCACCAAACTGGCCCATATCAAAATGTAGTTCTACATCTACCTGGTGTTTAGTATTTTATCATGCAGTATAGTGGTTTCATTTACTTTTGGAAAGTATAAGCTATTGGTTCTCTTTTATTTATGACTAGTGTCACGCACACGACGGAGGGGAGCCGTGTGGTGCTGGCTCTGGTTTTAAGATGCTAGCAATCGATGCTGGAGTGCAGAGCTTGTGAGCGGTGACGGCGTGCCAGGTACTCCCTTGCTGCAGCCGAAGCTGGTAAAAGGTGCTGGTTGCGAAACCAGATTGTTCCCCCCAGGTTGAGCCGAGGTGCAACCAGGATAGGAGTACCTAGGAACCGTTAGGAAAACCAAGCCAACTGGACACCAAGTGGGAAATAGGGAACACGGCAGAGGACAAGCTCAGCCCAGGGTTCAAGCAGGAGAGAAGCTCAGAAGTGGTCAGACAAGCCAAGGGTCAAGCCAGGACTGGAGATCAGACGTGGTCAGACAAGCCAAGTGGCAAGCCAGGAGCAGGGTAAGAAACAAGGAAACGGCCAGAGCCCAGGACCAAACTATTTGAAGCTTGTGGAACGGGTGCCCTAAGCCTGGGGCAGCCCGTTTAAATATGGGAGAGCTGGGAGAGAGAGGCTCGTCCGGGAGCTGACAGGAATAGGAGGAGTGGAAGCCAATGGGGAAGCGAGCCGGGCGCATGCGCATCTGCCAAGCTGAAGGCATATGCGGACCACGCATGCGAGCCCAGAAACAGAACCCAGAATAGCTGCCGCAAAAGACGACTCGGCCCGGGTGAACACGGCAGCGGTGACAACTAGTTGAAGAGCCTGTTACACGGGCCACAGTGCCACTGCCAGCTGGTCGTGGGGCAGTCATGCTCAGTAGAGACTGCCCACGCTGTGGCTGGTACAGTGCCAGCCGGTCGCGGTACAGTCGTGTACAGTAGAGACTGCCCATGCCGCGGCTGATACAGAGCTACGCTGCTTTGGAGCATCCAGCTCTGTATCAGCCGTGGTGCGGGCAGTCTCTACTGTGCATGACTGCAGCACGCTCAGCAGTCTCTACTGCGCATAACTGCGTTGTTACACACGTTTTAGCTAATTATTATATAGGATGTTCCTATGAAACCCTGTTATTAGTAATGTAGATGAGATCTGTTGATTGAGATTAAACACATTCAGAATTTAGTACAAGATATAGCTAAAAACGTATCTAAAATCTATCTAACATATTTAATAACTAAAAATATATATTTTTCACACACTCCCTGTATTGCACACACGTCACTGATTCAGAGCATTCACACCACTCAGAACTTCAAGACGTTAAACAGAAACATTATGTTTGGAATAAGCGGCTCTTAATTTGCTCAAAAAAGACTTTACTTAGGAAGGTGTCATTTATAGCACAGCCAAATATACCTATTATTGTTTCTTTTGCAGTTAAACTCTGCTGTAGACATTTTAGGAACTACAGCAGAGTTTAAATGCAACAACAAAAAAATTAAAAACAGTAAATGGCTATAACTGGCTTGTATGAATGGCACCCATACAGGTAAATCCTTCTGTTATACACATTAATTATATAGATATATATAGAAAAAAGTCTGACTCAGCTGGTTCTACATAGAACTGAAAGGTCTCTCGGAGGCTGAATTACTAAAGAAAGCTGCCTCAACGCGGGAAACAATATTTCACAAGTTCCCACTGATTTTAATGTTAATTTTAACCCTTTGAGTGCCAGAGGGGTACGAAGCATTGCAAGGCGTTGCATACCCCTCTGGAACTCAAAGGGTTAGCAACTGTTTATCAGAGCAGAGGACAGACAGAGATCAGATAATGAGGCACAGACAGATTATTATTATTCTGTGTACACAGAGCTGAATTTAAATACAAAGCGAAAAAAGCCATCGCTGTGCGAGATTTGAGTGCTAGCTCTGTAGGTTTATCGTTTGCATTTGATTTTTAACCCATTAAGTGCCAGAGGGGTATCGCAATACATGGGATAATCTTCTGGCACTCAAGGGCTTAAAGGAATAGTAATACTTTGTTTTAACTTTATTTTATTTTGTAGTCATTAAAAAAACATGAAGAATGATATAAGTCTTATCTCTCAAACCTTTATGGTTTGAGAGATATTCACAAGCAAAGTATCCCCCACCCCCGTTCAGCCAGATCAGAAGGGAGGTGCCCAGGTAGACTGCAGAGAGGGACAATCTTCAGTTAAGATAAGGGAAAAACCTGAAAAACTTGTCAAGGGGGGCAGGGCTTTCATTGTTCTCACAGGAAGAAGATTGTCCCCTTCTTTTATCTGTCTGGTCTATGGACTGGATTCCACATCTGAGAAGAGATGGCTTACACTAGGTAAAAGGGGCGGGAGAGGAAACTTTGCTTGCGAATATCTCTCAAACCGTAAAGGTTTGAGAGATAAGACTTATATCATTCTTCATGTTTTTTTAATGCCTACAAAATAAAATAAAGTTAAAACAAAGTATTACTATCCCTTTAAGGCATTTCCCCCTGTAGGACCTCGAAAGGGCACTTGTGTTGAATATGGGACATTGAGGAGCCGTGTGTGTGTTAGGTTTTGCTCACTATTTATTGTACACAGTGTGGAGTCTCAGACTGTTTTTAGAGAATCCAGGAAGAGGGAGCTCACATCAATGAAAGTGGAAAAGAAATAAACTAACTGATTTAATATACATCCACAGAATTAAAGGGATAGTGATACTTAAAAATTACAATCCCTATATTGCAGTCATGTTAAAAAGAAATGTATTGCCCCCAGTGTCATCTCTCAAATCTTTATGGTTTGAGAGATAATCGCTCGTAAAGTTCCCCCCTACCTCCCCCTTCCCTGAAGTCAGAAGACTGTTTCAGTGAAAGATTTCTTTTTTATTAACGCGATCTTGGCTCTGCTGCAGAGCCGTCTGATGATCGTACGACCGGATGTTGAGAGGTGTTTTATTAAAAGATATTGCAGCTCACACTTGAATTTTTTCAGGTGGAATATCTCAGTGGCCTGAAATGTTACATTTTAAAACTGGAGAGGGTACAGCGAAGAGCAACAAAATTAATTAAGGGATTGGAGGACTTGATGTATGAGGAACAACTAGACAAACTTGGTTTATTTACTGTAGAGAAAAGACGACTAAGAGGAGACCTTGTCACAATGTACAAGTATATGAGAGGTCAATACAAGGATCTCTGTTGTAAGATATTCATTCCAAGGTCTGATCAGATGACCAGGGGACACCCCCTGAGATTAGAGGAAAGGAGGTTTAGACTTCAGCAGAGGAAGGGGTTTTTTTACAGTAAGGTCTGTTAAATTGTGGAATGCATTGTCCAAGGATGTGGTTATGGCCAGAGGCATAACTAGAAACCTCTGGGCCCTGGTATAAGAAGTGCCACGGGCCCCCCCCGACCACATTGACCCCCTCCACAATGCCGCCATCTCCTACCTGGAGCTCCTGCGCGGTCCTCTTAGTAATGCAAATTGCTGGGAGATGATGTCATCTCCCAGCGCTCTGCATTACTAGATGAAGTCATCTCCCAACTCTCTGCATTACTAGATGATGTCATCTCCCAGTGCTCTGCATTACTAGAGTGTCGACGGGAGATTGCGGGCGCCTGGTGGAGGGGTCACAGGGGGAGGCTGGGCCCCTGGAGTGCACAGGCCCAGTCGTAGGTACAACCCCTATAGTTACGCCACTGGTTATGGCAGCTACAATGGATACATTTAAGAGAAGATTAGATACATTTCCTTCAAAATGGAACATACAGAGTTATACTGTTTATCAGTAGGCAGATCAGGAAGGTCTGATGAAGACCAACTTATTTGGTAGCGGGAAAGCTATATAATTCTCATTTCTCTGGGTTACGAGGCAAAGGTTGAACTTGATGGACTTGTGTCTTTTTTCAACCTAATTTACTATATTACTATGTACATATCCTATTAGAAAGGATCACCTGCAGGGAGTGGACGGAGACCTCAGAATCCTATGATGTGTCCACCCTCTTGAAGCACGATCCATTTCTATAGAGGCTTGTTCCACCCACTTATATTAACTGCATGGAGCTTGATTAATAAACTTTCCAATACGTATCGTGTGATTTATTTTCATTTACACAAGTGACTTGAAGTGATTGCTGGGAAACAGAGGCAAGGAAAGCACATTAAAAGAATGCCAGGCGACACGCTTTTAAAAACCTCTCCAGCAGCGATCAGCAATTGTATATATTTAAAAATAAATTTTAGAGAACAGCAGCATTTATAGCATCATTGTTATTTATGAAAATGTACTAATGTATGGTGGAAAAACTGACAGAATTATAAGAAGACACTTGTTAGAGAGAGAAAAATTCACAGCTCTTGAACAGCATAATATTAATGTCACCACATCACCATTTTAACCCTTTGAGTGCCAGAGGGGTATACGATGCATCGCAAAGCATATCTGATACCCTACTGGCACTCAAAGAGTTAATGGAGGAAGCACACAAATGTAACAAGCCTCCCGCATTAACCCTGTGAGTGCTAAAGGGATAGTAATACTTTGTTTTATCTTCATTTTATTTTGTAGGAATTAAAAAAACCATGAAGAACGATATAAGTCTTATCTCTCAGACCTTTATGGTTTAAGAGATATTCACAAGCAAAGTTTCCCCTCCCGCCCCTTTTACCTAGTGTAAGCCATCTCTTCTCAGATGTGGAATCCAGTCCATAGACCAGACAGATAACAGCAGGGGACAATCTTCTTCCTATGAGAACAGTGAAAGCCCTGCCCCCCTTGACAAGTTTTTCAGGTTATTCCCTTATCTTAATTGAAGATTGTCCCTCTCTGCAGTCTACCTGGGCACCTCCCTTCTGATCTGGCTGAGCAGTGTTACATCAGTAAAAGGGGCGGGAGGGGGATACTTTATCATTGAATTACTCTTGAACTACAACTCTGACAGAATTGATATAACATTCTCCAAAGTCCAAATACTATGATGATTAATTGGAGCTGCTTTTATTATGAAACATTACTATCCCTTTAAAATAGTGATTTGGCTGTCATCTCGCTCTGAGCTGATGCATTCAGTTTACTTCATAATCATGGTAAGCAGACAATGTTATTACCCGAATGTTATTTTGTACTAAGACCTGTTTACTTTCACCTACGACACTGTATAGGTCTCCTGCATTGCTTTTATGTAATATCTCCACAACCGCTTATTCCTACACAATGTGACCCTTGTATTTTCATATTTCTGCAATAAAATTTCTTGAAAAGGGTAATTTGGCCACATTAAACATACATTAGTACAAACATGTTAATTACTTATTTCAAGTTGAGGTTTGGTCAAAATATGTTTAATGCTTTGAGTGCCAAAGTATTTCAAAGCTGGTTAAGTTGGACAAGGCACATCATTTTAGACAAGACCTATCTAATACATTTTGCTAATATGACCAAATCAGCAGTTTAGTGCGGGATACTTGTTAACCCTTTGAGTCCCAATTTGTTGCGTACCCCTCTGGCACTCAAAGGGTTAAATCTTCTTTCTGCAGGACTAAGATCCCGCCATGTGTGCAGTTCGTTAGCATCACACAGTAAAATGTCTGGTCACATTAAATTGGGCAATATCCTATGGCAAGCGTAAGCATATTTTGGACAAACTGTTTAATGAACTTGAAATAAGTGAGTTAATATCCAGGTAATGATGTGTGGAGGGTCCCCTCATTCCTCGCTGCACCTCATACTTTATGGAACTTAGGTTCCCCTTGTATATGCATATTATGATGTCCCAGAGATTTATTTCTTTTGCTGTCAAACATTTCATCAACCTAGTAGACTTTTCATCATATTTTATTACATTTAAGTTATAAATTACAATAGTAGTGTATATATATATATATATATATATATATATATATATCCTATATTATAATTTGATAAATTGTTTGTCAGAAGCTGTCACGTGCAGTAGAGATGGCTGTCTACTCTGCAGTCATGCGCACTACAGACTGCCCGTGCCGCGGGTGATAATGGAGCATGGCTCCGAATTCAGATCTCAGTCCTCGACTACAGTGTGAATTTGGAGCGCCCCACTCTGTATCAGCAGTGGCACAGGCAGTCTCTACTGTGCATGACTGCACCGCGGCCATTACTGGGTGGCACTGTGGCCTGTGTACACGGGCTCTTCAACTAGTATATATATAGATAGATTGTGATGAGATGCGCTCTCTGTATAAAAACATTTAAACCTGGCGCTCATCAAAAAAAGGAAAATACATACAGTTCATAGAGGAATAGATGGCACTCACAGGGGTGATTTTGTTTCAAAGGACAAATGTTGGTTATTTCGACATTTTGGCCAGAGATTGTGGCCTTTATCAAGAATGATATTGATAAAGTCCACAATCTCTGGACGAAACAATCTCTGCAAGTGCTGTCTCTTCCTGTATGAACTGTATATATATATATATATCTATATATATAAAAGAAGACTTTGTGCCTGCCAAAACACACCCAAGGGAGGCATAAAGCAGGAGTTACTACTCCTATTGGGTGATTCAATCATGCAGGGAGTTGGCCCGCCCCCACTATGCAGCCCGCCCACCACTATCAAAGTCAGAAAAAAACAATATGGCCGCCACTTGCTCCTACACCACAGACAAACACACACATGCCTCACTCATACAGCACCAAACTCACACAGACCACCACACAAACACACATGCCCCACTCACACACATGCCCCACTCACACACACCCCACTCACACACACATGTCCCACTCACACACACAGCACCACATACACACACAAAGCCAGAAATAAATATGGCTGACAAACACACACAGTCACTCACCCTGACTCCCAGTGGCCTCAGCAGGACGTGTAGTGCAGCACCAGGAGAACAAAATGGCACTCAAAGGGTTAAGGTAGGGCCTCACTGCTCAATTATTTCTTCACTGTCATCATTTGCCATGCAAGACACAGGACAGACAGCCATCAGGTACACACTTAACCCACTGACTGCCACAGGGTTGTGTATCAAGTCTTACCCCTCAGGGAGTGTGTTCAGACCCCTCACACTGTAAACTTGCATTTCCCTCCCACTTCTCCTCCTTCCCCAGCCTATTACTAACACTTTTACACATTTATGTTAAGCCCCGCCCCCTTTTAACCCAAATTGCCCCATTGCTCTCTCCACATCAGCACCACATGAGGGACTACACAAGTCAAAGTTCACAGGTATTACACACACATGCCCCACTCACACAGCACCATCACACACACACAGCCAGAAAGAAATATGGCTGACACACAGTCACTCACCCTGACTCCCAGTGGCCTCAGCAGGACCTGTACTACAGCCACTGAAGGGTGTGGCAGCACCAGGGGAACAAAATGGCACTCAGAGGGTTAAGGTAGGCCCTCATTGCTCAATTATTTCTTCACTGTCATCATTTGCCATGCAAGACACAGGACAGACAGCCATCAGGTACACACTTAACCCACTGACTGCCACAGGGTTGTGTATCAAGTTTTAGCCCTCAGGGAGTGTGTTCAAACCCCTCACACTGTAAACTTGCATTTCCCTCCCACTTCTCCTCCTTCCCCAGCCTATTACTAACACTTTTACACATTTATGTTAAGCCCCGCCCCCTACTCGTGATTAAGCCCCACCCACTTTTAACCCAGATTGCCCCATTTGTCTCTCCACATCAGCACCACATCAGTCCCCTCTAGGGACTACACAAGTCAGTGTTCCCAGGTATGAATACACTTCCCACTGCTATTTAACTCTGACATGCCTCTCTATACATTAACCATTTGAGTGCCAGAGGGGTGCACAACTCATGAGCGCATGTGTTTCTGCTCATATATGTTGCGTGTGTGTTTGTGTACATCTCTGTTACATATGTGTGTCCACGTGTGCATCTCCGGTGTGTCTGTGTGTGTGAATGTCTTTTGCATGTTTCTGCCGCTCACTGTGTGTATGTGCATACCTCCCAACATTTCACATGGCCAAAGAGGGACACTGTAGTTTTAGGTGATATTGTTGGGGGCGTGGCGGGTGGGTGGGGCATTAGTAAGAATTTTTAGGTTATTTCATGACCTATTACTGGTTATTTATGTAACTGAATAAATGATTTAGTTCAAGACCAAAGTATTTTATTTGCACAGACTAATGTATAAACACATATAGTGAAGTTTATTGCTTTATTGCTGTAGAGCAAACTAATACACACCACACAGTCAGGGCTGGTGCAAGGATTTTTGCCACCCTAGCCAAAACCTAATTTTGCCGCCCATTTCGCTCCGCCCCTTGTGTCCAACCCCTTTATACCCCGCCTACTTATACTCAACCTCTTTTCATGATTATCCTCTCTCTGCCCCCTGAGCCACTCTGCCCCTGATCTGGAGATGCCTGTAAGAGATGCCCCCCACCAGCTCCAACTTGCCCCTTATCAGCTTCACTTTGGCCCACCAGCTCCGCTTTGCCCCTATCAGCTGCACTTTGTCCCCCATCAACTCCAACTTGCCGCCTCAGCTCCAACTTGCCCTCCATCAGCTCCACTATGCCACCATCAGCTCCAACTTACCACCATCAGCTCCACCTTGCCCCCCATCCGCTCCAAGTTGCCCCCATCCGCTCCACTTTGCCCCCCATCTGCTCTAACGTGCCCCCACCAGCTCCATTTTGCCCCCTCTTCAGCTCCATTTTGCCCCCTCAGCTCCAACTTGCCCCCTCAGCTCCACTTTGACCCCCATCCTCTCCAACTTACCCCCATCAGCTCCACCTTGCCCCCACCAGCTTCACTATGCCCCCATCAGCTCCAACTTGCCACCATCAGCTCCACCTTGCCCCCCATCCACTCCAACTTGCCCCCATCAGCTCCACTTTGCCCCCCATCTGCTCTAAAATGCCCCCACCAGCTTCACTTTGCCCCCTCTTCAGCTTCACTTTGCCCCCTCAGCTCCAACTTTCCCCCTCAGCTCCAACTTGCCCCCATCAGCTCCACCTTGCCCCCCATCCGCTCCAACTTGCCCCCACCAGCTCCTACTTGCCCCCACCAGCTCCACTATGCCCTCTCAGTTCCAACATACCCCTATCAGCTCCACTATGCCCCCCAGAAGCTCCAACTTGCCACCATCCGCTCCAACTTGCCCCCCCATCCGCTCCAACTTGCCCCACCAGCTCCACATTGCCCCCCTTCGGCTCCACTTTACCCCCCCTCAGCTCCAACTTGCCCCCATCAGCTCCACTTTGCCCCCCATCTGCTCTAACGTGTCCCCACCAGCTCCATTTTGCACCCTCTTCAGCTCCATTTTGCCCCCTCAGCTCCAACTTGCCCCCTCAGCTCCACTTTGACCCCCATCCTCTCCAACTTACCCCCATCAGCTCCACCTTGCCCCCCATCTGCTCCACTATGCCCCCATCAGCTCCAACTTGCCACCATCAGCTCCACCTTGACCCCCATCCGCTCCAACTTGCCCCCATCAGCTCCACTTTGCCCCCCATCTGCTCTAACGTGCCCCCACCAGTTTCACTTTGCCCCCTCTTCAGCGTCACTTTGCCCCCTCTTCAGCTTCACTTTGCCCCCTCAGCTCCAACTTGCCCCCTCAGCTCCAACTTGCCCCCATCAGCTCCACTTTGACCCCCATCCTCTCCAACTAACTCCATCAGCTCCACCTTGCCCCCCCATCCGCTCCAACTTGCCCCCACCAGCACCTACTTGCCCCCACCAGCTCCACTATGCCCTCTCAGCTCCAACTTTCCCCTATCAGCTCCACTATGCCCCCCAGCAGCTCCAACTTGCCACCATCCACTCCAACTTGCCCCCCCATCCTCTCCAACTTGCCCCAACTGCTCCACTTTGCCCCCCCTTCAGCTCCACTTTGCCCCCCCTCAGCTCCACTATGCCCCCCTCAGCTCCAACTTGCCCCCCATCACATACCTGTAGCTCCCGCTCAGTCTTCTCTTCAGTAATGCAGAGCGCGGCGGGAGATCATGACTCCCAGCGCGCTCTGCATTACTAAAGATCCGACCCAATAAGGGAGCGCTGTAGCAACACAGACCTGACTGTGTTGTGGTTCCCGGCGTGGTGCGTGCGGGCGCAGCTCTTCTCCGCTGCATGCCCGTGCTCCCAGTATGTGTGCGCCCTAGGCCGGCGCCTACCTCTCCTATAGGTGGAACCGGCCCTGAACACAGTCTGACCTCCTAAAAAGAGGGACAACAGGGTGGGAAAGAGGGACAGAGAGATTTGGCCCTCAAAGAGGGACTGTCCCTCCTAAAGAGGGACACTTGGGATGTATGGTATGTGTCTGCCTGTATGTTGCATATGTCTGTGTTTATCAGTGTGTCTGCATTTCACACACGTGCGCCCAATGGTCATAACATGACGGGCAACGCCGTCACACGTTGCTAGTATATATATATATATATATATATATATATACTGGGGGTTAGAGCATTGATGCCCCTCTTCCTAAGTGCCCCTCTTCTAAAGTACCAGCAAGAGTTTAACAACTGAGTTCAACAACGAAGACAACACTCAAGGCACCAGAAATCCTGCATTACCTGTAAGGAGCAGCTGTAGGAAGATAATCAGGAAAGACATGTTCCTCTGGCACCAGGAACTGATTTACCATGTTCACATTTGCTGTTATATGTTCAGTGCTCCCCAGGATTCATATCAGCTTCAACTGATGCTAAGTTGCTCTTGATAAAGTAGTTTGTTATTACGAAATGCGTTGAGAGTTTTTTTAGCTATATGCATATATTTTTCAACATATATTTTTTGAGATCGCTATTATAGTGAAAAGAAAATAAATTTGTGGTGTTTATATATCACCTTGAATGGCTCTTTTTTATTATTTTTACTCTTCATCTCCAGTAAAAATAGTACTCCTGTTTGGGTAGTGTAGGCTTTTTGGGGGGAGTTTGGTGTACTCCCTGCAGGCCTCTATAGCCCTATGTTGGAGAGATCTACGCCTGGGCAAGAGCTTGGTGTTCATCTGCAGTTAACCGTCCTGGGGTTTATACCAGGAAAGCTTGAAAACTTAGAGGCAGTATTGGAAGCCTCAGAAAAGTGTGAGTAAATTTCTAAAGAACACGTGGTGAAGGTGATGGCAGTTGATAAAAGATACTATGCTTAGAGGATCTGGCGCTGTTGTTTTTTCTTCTTTTTGCTTCAACTGTCCCCCTGACTTTCCAAATTACATCCACATCTCCCCCTTTCTCCTCCCCATCACACCTGTCTGCTCTTACACACTACTCCAGATTTTTACCCCTTCTCCCTCTGCTTTCTCTATTCCAAAACAACAATACAAGTCCCTCTCCCATATTTCTGTCCTTTGTCTTATCCATCTACTTGCTGCAGGGGATATTCATCCCAATCCAAGCCCAAACCCCATACCTACCTATTATCAACCATGGTTTGGCATGTCCTCCCCTCACTACCTGAAGGGTTCTAACCCCTCAAATGTCATAAACATTCCTTGTCTTTCACAACCTTTCTCCCCTTCTCCTGTGCTCTGCTGAACACCCGCTCCATAGTTAACAAGACAACCCCCATTCATGATTGTTTCTGTGAGCAATCACAGCAGTTGTTTGCTTTCACAGAAACTTGGTTGTCTGCACAGGACACAGCGGTGGAGGCTGACTCTCTTATGGAGGGTTCTGCTTCTCACACACCCCTCACTCTACTGGTCGGGGTGGGGGGGTAGGTATCCTTCTCTCCTCCCACTGCCACTTCCAAACCCTCTCAATCCCACCATCTGTGCACTTTTCCTCATTTGAAATACATGCAATCCAGCTCTACTACCCTCTGTCAATACGCGTGGCTGTAATATACAGGCCACCTGCTAACACCTCTTCTCCTTCAAACTTTCTCTCAGATTTCGAATCCTGGCTCTCCTTCTTTCTCTCCACTGAAAATCCTGTCCTTATTCTGGGTGATTTTAACTGTCATATTGATGACCTCTCTGTCCCCTGGGCTTCCCGTCTTCTAGAACTAACCTCCTCACTTGATCTCTGGCAGTGAACTGACTGTGCCACTCACAAAGCTGGTCACTGCCTCGATCTTGTCTTTACGAAGAGCCTGGATCTTTCTTCTTTCACAGTTTCCCCATTCCCTCTTTCAGACCACCATCTTATATTCTTCTGTCTCTCCCACTCTGCCCCTTCCCCCATTCCTCCCCCCAACAGACATATAAGGGATACCCGCTCACTTGATCTCTCTGGGATGAGCACCTCACTTAATTCCAACCTTTCCTCTATCTCGGCCATCTCTAACACAGACATTCTTGTTAACGCCTAAAACTCAATCCTATCCTCTGCTATTGATTCCTTTGTTCCACTGAAACTACATCAGATTCGCCAGGTCAATCCACGACCCTGGATCAACTCCCATATCCGATTCCTACGTTCTTGCATTCGTTCTGCTGAACACCTTTGGAGGAAATCATGCTCACATGCAGATTTCATCCGCTTTAAATTTATGCTGTCCTGTCTACATTTTTCTTTATCTAAAGCTAAAAAGGGAACACAACACCACACTGATCCACAACAATAAATCTAATCCTCGCCATCTCTTTGCAGTCTTTGATTCCTTGCTCCATCCTCCCACTGCTTCCTCTCGCCCCATTCACCTGAAACTTTTGCAGAACACTTCAAACACAAGGTGGAATCTATTCAAAAACAGATTCCCACTAGTTCATCTGTCTCTGAACTCTCTCTCCCCAAATCCCCTTCATCATACTTTGATAGTTTTACACCTGTAACAGAAGAAGAAGTTTCTCAGCTTCTCCTATCTACCCACCTCACTACCTGCTCCTTGGACCCTTTGCCCTCCCACTTACTCAAACCACTTGCACCAGTCCTTACACCTATATTAACAAACATTTTCAACACCTCTTTCTCCACAGGCACGTTCCCTTCTTCATTCAAACAGGCACAAATTAACCCCCTACTAAAGAAGACTAACCTGGACCCCTCCTGCCTCTCTAACTATCGACCTGTCTCCCTTCTACCACTTACTTCAAAACCCTTAGAACGCCTTGTCTTCTCCCAAGTAACTAAATTCCTCAGCTCTAACAATATTTTGGACCCTTTGCAGTCTGCCTTCCAATGTGGTCACTCAACTGAGACAGCTCCCTGTAGCGTGGCTAACGATCTACAGACTGCAAAAGCCAAAGGACAATTTTCTATACTTATACTACTTGACTTATCATCTGCCTTTTACATAGTTAACCATTCTCTTTTTTCTCAAATTCTCCACAAACTTGGTTTCTAAAATCAAGCTGCTGCATGGCTTTCCTCTTATCGCTCACAACATTCCTTTTTTGTATCCTCTGGCAATAACACCTCTTCCAAAGTCCCTCTGTCTGTGGGGGTGCCTCAAGGCTCTGTCCTGGGTCCATTGCTTTTTTCACTGTACACCCTTTCATTGGGTGAACTTATTAATTCATTTGGCTTCAAGTACCATCTATATGCTGATGATAGCCAAATTTACATCTCCACTCCTGATCTTTCACCTCAAATCCAGCTACAAATTTCAGACTGCCTCTTGACCATTTCCTCCTGGATGGCACACTGTCAGCTGAAGATAAACATGTCCAAAACTGGCTGCTCATTTTCCCTCCAAAACCTTGCCCAACACCTAGCTTCACCATTATAGTTGATGGAATTGACATTGATACGGTCAGCTCAGCATGCTGCCTTGGGGCCATATTTGATTCGTCTCTTTCCTTCTCCGCCCACATTAACTCCGTGGCTAGATGATCTCGCTTCTTTCTCCTCAACATTACTAAAATCCGCCCATTCCTCTCCCAACAAACTACTAAAACTCTTACATGCTCTCATTCTGTCCCGCTTAGACTATTGCAATATTCTACTAACTGGCCTCCCTGCTACTGATCTTTCACCTTTGCAATCCGTTTTAAACTCTGCTGCACGAATCACCACACTCTCCCGAAAAACTGAACCTGCTGACATAATTCTTAGACATCTGTCATGGCTACCTATTCTAACTCATCACTCACAAAGTCCTTCTTCTCACCTTTAATGCTCTCCACACTGCTAGACAAAAAGAGTTGTGAGGAGCACACATCAAGCACGAACAAGATAAAGTGTCTTGTTCTAGGCATGGTAGCCTGTCAGTGGTGCTACAACTCACATTTTTCACTCCCATGTGCCATTGCAGAGAGGAAATCTCCATGTCAGACTGGTCCCACCCACAGACAGTCCAGCTCCGAAATGTCAGGCAAATCCTGTCCGCACGAGAGAAACGGCAAAACCACAGCTGTACATTTCGGCCTATGTGAGCCTCGTCAGTGTGGTGCAGCCGAATCCCTCTATGCACATGGAAGCAAGGGCCCATGCCTGGGATGCCCTTAAACTTAGGGAGATAAAAAGAGTTGTGAGGAGCACACATCAAGCACGAACAAGATGAAGTGTCTTGTTCTAAGGCATGGTAGCCTCTCAATGGTGCTACAACTCATGTTTTTCACTCCCATGTGCCATTGCAGAGAGAAAATCTCCAAGTCCATATCAGACTGGTCCCGCCCACAGACAGACCAGCTCCAAAATGTCAGGCAAATCCTCTCCGCACGAGCGAAACGGCAAAACCACAGACATACATTTCAGCCTATATGAGCCTCATCAGTGTGGTGCAGCCGATTCCCTCTAGGCACATGGAAGCAAGGGCCCATGCCTGGGATGCCCTTAAACTTAGGGAGACAAAAAGAGTTGTGAGGAGCACACATCAAGCACGAACAAGATTAAGTGTATTGTTCTAAGGCGTGGTAGCCTCTCAATGGTGCCTAAAGGGGAACAGTTGCATCCCACTGACGAGGTCCACATAGACCGAAACGTACATCTAGGGTTGTGCTGTTTCTCTCGTGCGGAGAGGATTTGCCTGACATTTCGGGGCTGGACTGCCTGTGGGTGGGACCAGACTGATATGAATATGGAAATTTCCTCTCTGCAATGGCACATGGGAGCGAAAAACGTGACTTGAGCAGCACCTGAGGGGCCACACATGCCTTGAGCCAACTACTTTATTTTGCTCTTTCTTGGTGTGCGCTCGTCACCTTCTTTTTGTTTGTTGTCTCCCTAAGTGGAAGGGTATCCCAGGCATGGGCCCTTGCTTCTGTGCGCCTAGAGGTGAACAGCTGCATCCCACTGACGAGGTCCACATAGACCGAAACGTACGTCTGGGGTTGTGCTGTTTCTCTCGTGCGGAGAGGATTTGCCTGACATTTCGGGGCTGGACTGCCTGTGGGTGGGACCAGACTGATATGAATATGGAAATTTCTTCTCTGCAATGGAACATAGAACAACCCCCCCCCCCCGTCTTTAAGTCTACCCTGAAATCTTATCTTCTGATGCACCAGGACCATGCACTACCTTTCGCCAAAGCCAGCACTTGACACCCTCTTACACTGTTGTCTGTCTCCTATTACCCATTTAGACTGTAAGCTCCTTGGGGCAGGGACCTCTCTCCTAATGTTTCTATGAATGTGGCACTTATTTTATTCCCTCTTATTTAATGTAACTTACTTCTATTGTAAGGCGCTGCGTACACTGTGTGGCACCATATAAATAAATATATATATATAATAGTAGTCTGCTTGATTTCAGTATAAGCAGTAGTAAGTAATTTTGTTGATTATAGTATATTGGAATAATATACAGTATGCACAGTATAAATTGTAGTAATCTGCTTGATTACAGTATAAGCAGTAGTATGTAACCTGTTTGAGCAAAGTATATATTGGAATATTTATTTATTTATTTATTTATTTATTTAGAAAATGTTTCACCAGGAAAAATACATTGAGATTTCTCTCGTTTTCAAGTACGTCCTGGACAGTTTTCAGTAAAGGGTTACATATTTATACAAATTGAGAAACATTATATATTACATGTTATTATATATACATACACACACATATGAATATACATAGATATGGAATATTAAAATTATATACAGTTACACTCTGTTTTTAGATATAAAGAAGCCTTTAATGTCCTTGATAACAGTATAAATTGCAGTAACCCACTTCATTAAAGGGATAGTAATACTTAAAATGTAAAAAAATATATGTTGTAGGGTTTATCCCCCTGAGTAAAACAAGAGTATTCCCACTGCTGAAAGGTGTTTCATTCAAAAGTTATTAATTTTCAAAGTTGAATTTTTTAGGTGCAATATCACAGTGGCCTGAAATTGTACAGTGGCGCTGTTGCTACACGATCCTATGGACAGCTCTGGTCAATTGACCATAAATCTCCATAGGATGGTGTAGCAACAGCGCCACTGTACAATTTCAGGCCACTGTGATATTGCACCTAAAAAATTCAACTTTGAAAATTAATAACTTTTGAATGAAACACCTTTCAGCAGTGGGAGTACTCTTGTTTTACTCAGGGGGATAAACCCTATAACATATTTTTTTTTACATTTTAAGTATTACTATCCCTTTAAGTATAAATTATAGTAATCTGATTGATTACAGGATAAGCAGAAGTTAGTAATCTCTTTGATCATAGTATATTGGGATAACCCTCTTGATCGCAGTATAAATTGTAATAATTTTCTTGATTACAGTAGAAGCAATAGTAAGCAATCTGTTTTATCATAGTGTATTTTGGAATAACCTACTTGATCACAGTATAAATTTTAGTAACTTGCTTGATCACAGTATAAATTATAGGAATCTGCTTGATTACAGTATAAGCAGAAGTTAGTAATCTCTTTGATCATAGTATATTGTAATAGCCCCTTTGATCATAGTATAAATTGTAATAATTTGCTTGATTACAGTAGACGCAGTAGTAAGCAATCTGTTTTATCATAGTATATTTTGGAATAACCTACTTGATCACAGTATAAATTTTAGTAACTTGCTTGATCACAGTACAAATTATAGTAATCTGCTTGATTACCATATAAACAGAAATTACTAATCTCTTTGAACATAGTATATTGTAATAACCCCTTTGATCATAGTATAAATTGTAATAATTTGCTTTATTACAGTAGAAGCAATAGTAAGCAATCTGTTTTATCATAGTGTATTTTGGAATAACCTACTTGATCACAGTATACATTTTATTAATTATCTTGATAGCAGTATAAATTGTAGTAATCTGCTTGATTACTGTATAAGCAGTAGTAAGTAATCTATTTGATCATAGTATATATTGGAATAACCCACTTAATCGCAGTATAAATTATAGTAATCTGCTCACAGTATAAGCAGTAGTAAATGATCTGTCTGATCACAGTATATATTGGAAATAGGGGTGGGCGAAAGTTGTCACGGTGTTCCCGTGATAAATTTCACGAAAACCACATTGTTTTTTGTGGGAAAATTTTCGCATCTTTGGCCATTGGCCAAAATCTTTCACCATTTTTTCAATGACTAAAATGTTTTCGCTCATTGATTTACATTATTTTCGCACTTCCTCTATAAAAAGGTGATGTTTTCTCTGAAGGCAGACACAATAGACGCAGCTACAGAGCGAGATAGACGTGCTGTGCTGTTCTCTTGTGATATGTAGCAAAGATTGAGGCAGGAGAGGCTCATAGTGACTCCTATCACCACGAGCAGCAAAAAGGAGAACTGGAAGGACCCTCATTATGTGTCCACTGAGTCTGAGGAGGAGGACGTGACTAGCTGTACTCAACCAATGCTGTCCAGTCCCCCTAAATCACCCCAAGGGATCTTGGAGAATTTAATGAGAAGTGAGGGAGAAAAGGGAATGGGAAGGAAGGGAGAAAAGAATTGTACTAATGTGAGAAGGACAGGTCAGCTGCCAGTGCCTGCTGCAATATGTGTTGTCCCTGCTGCCAGTGCCACCATTTCTGATCCTGCAGCCACTAGTGTTGTACCTGCTGCCAGATGTGCTGCCGCTGCTGCCAGTTCCACCATTTCTGTAACTACAACCACTAGTGTTGTACCTGTTGACAGACGTGCTGCCCCTGCTGCCAGTGCCACCATTTCTGTAAGTGCAGCCACTAGTGTTGTACCTGCTGCTAGTGTTGTACCTGCTGCCAGTGCTGAACCTGCTGCCAGTGCTGAACCTGCTGCTAGTGCTGAACCTGCTGCTAGTGCTGAATCTGCTACTAGTACTGAGCCTGCTGCCACCAATACTTTGCCTGCTGCTAGTGTTTCTTGTAGTACTCAGAGGGGGAAGGAGAAAATTATGCCAAGTGTGACAGCAATGGACTCTAAATCACACTTGCCATTCCCAAACAGTCCTGCCACTACTAGTACTACTACTACTAAGGACCAGAAGCCTGTTAGCCTTAGGAGTGAAGGAGGGGGTGATCAACAATATCCTGATATTACTAGTGACTGTGAGACTGAGGAGGAAGACTCTGCGGCTGAACTTGATGTGGTTGGTGTTAGTAGTAGTAGTAATGGTGAAGCAGCCGGAGGGGTAGGGGAAACATTTTACAGCATCCAGACTAGCGGTCAAGGGAGCCCACACCATTCTCCTGACCCTGGGACTGGGAGTCCTCCCCTTCCCTTCACTACAGTGTCCAGGTGGAACATGAACCTGAAGAGGACAGAACTGGCGTTGGGAGAGGTGAGCAGGCTGAGAATTAATACATCACCACCAGCAGGAGCACAGATCAGCTGCCTGTGATGTTATTTCTGCTAGTGTTAGTCTTCTTTCCTCTTCAGGTCAAAAGGCAATGGCAAGTGTGACATTAGGGGACCCTCTGTCACATTGCTCGTCACCTTCTCCAAGCAGCAGCGAGATGTCTGGAATAGAGCAGCAGCAGCAACAACAGCATGTAAGGACTAGTGGTGGTGATGATGGTGGAAGAGACATTGATGACCTTTTTAACAGAAACTTAGAAGGAATGGGAGACAGGAATGAGGATGGACATATCCACCACCACTAGCAAGGACATCTTGGAATTAGAGGAATTTTCAACTGCTCTAATTCCTTCTGATGCTGAGATGTAAGGGTAGCAGGGTGCTGAGGAGCAGGTTAGTGTGCCACAGACCACCATGGACACAGTGGGAATGGGGTCAACAAGCGATGCTGGACTAGGACAGGTTCCACTTGCCAGCAGTAGCAATACTCCTGATCCTAGTTGCAGTGCTGACTCTGAGGCAGTAGCAGCAACATTATCTGCAATGAAGGGGAATGTGGAGGACAAGAAGAAAGAGGCCATTCTTCTCCACCTTTCCCCTTCCCTCTGAAGTCATCATGGGTGTAGGACTATTTTTCTGTTGGGGCAGGCACAGTACAGTCATCAGCAACGGCACTGTGCACAATTTGTGACAAGTAAGTGATAAGGGGAAAGAAGGGAACGCGCCTTGACACAAGCGCCCTGGTATTACACATGAAACGCAGACACCATGACATTTACTCCAAATATGTTAAAGACAAACACCCACCACAGAAATCAAGCACCACTTTTGCTGTCCCTGACTCACCAGAAAGGCAACAAGAGGCGGAGATCAAAGACGAGGAGGAACAGAACAACCCAGACAGAGACTGGAAGTTCCAGGAGGAGTGAAACAACTAGCTCACCATCACCTTCTAGGGTAACTACATCTTCTGCCAATCCTCCTCGTTCATTACCTTCCCCACCAAATTATAGCCACTCTGTTGATGTTAGGATGTGGCAGTTCATCTCTACCCATTGTACACTGTGTGGTGCACTGACCACACATGCCAGTGTGGTGGAGGAGAATTGCAATCAGTGCATCAAGCGGCATCTGAGGCAATTCCATCCTGCAGAATATACTAAGATCATGGCAGGGAGGGTTCATCACTTCTATTAAACTATCAGCAAGTTGTCATGTGTCCTTAGCGGGTGTGGAAAAGGGGTGTAGTGACAGCAGCAGTACTTGGGTTTGGGTGTCATGGTGTTTGGATACAGTTGTGCCCCCAGATGTTATTTACCACACACACATACTGTGCACATTGCAGTTGCTGAGGAGACCCACTGATCCTGCTCTCAGGGGAAAAAATATACTCTAATAACAACACACCCATTATGATTTTGGAGGAGGGGTAGGTGGAGACGATTTAATGGCCAACTTGTTCTTTTCTCCACAAATACTGGGGGCTACTTATTCTGCTGCTACTGCCTCAGGCTCATCACTGGAGCCAGTCATGGCAAATGGAACCTTCATCATCCATCTTCCATGTTACTGCTGTTGTTGATCCCATTCCCTTTCAGATGCCCAATAATCCTGCTGCTTAAACTCAGCAGCAGTAGAAACAGCAGTTGCAACTCAGGACTCAGGAGGACATTTGACAGTGGCCGCTGGCCAACATGACCTGCTGGCATTAGGCCAGTAGGGCATTTTTATTTTTTTCTGAGGGCTTGTGTTTTTAAAAAAAAAAAATGAAAAAAAATAAATAAATAAATACAAACTAGTCCTAAAAAAAAGAAACTATTTTTGGGGGGTTTGTTTCTAAGAAGCCTAAGTGCCATAAATCAATGTTTCCTTAGGGCTTGTGCCAAACAAGCTTAAGTCCTACAAATCAATGTTTCTTCAGGGTTTGGGCCTCTAATAAGTCTAAGTCCTACAAAGGCCTCTAACAACAAATCAAACAAATCATCCTCTACAAAATACTCTATCAAGTCAAGTATCAGTCCACCCCAGTGGCAGCTTATGTCAGGGGGTTCCTGTCTCTATCACTTTACATACAAATTTCTTATTTTATTTTATTGATTTATTTTTTTTATTAACTGTCTCCCCCAATAGCAGTCAAGAAACCCCACCACAGCAAATTTCCTGTTCAAATGATTCATTCATTCACCAACACAGGCAACCCCCTCAGACCCCTTTATACCATCTCTTATGGTTTTTATTTTATTTAGGATTTCTTTTTTATTAAGTGCCCCCCAATCCCAGTAAACAACCCCCCAAAAATCATCCCCTGTTCAACTGATTCTTTCCCTATACCCCACCAACACAGGCACCTTCATGCCCCTTTTATACAATGCCATTGGGAAATAAAATATTATTTGTAATGTGTTGTGTGTAACGTCTATGTTCCCATTGATTTCAATGGGTGAAAAAAGTGGAAAAAAGCTGAAAATTGGCACTATTTGCGGGAAATTTTTTGCCGAGCTAAAAGTGCCAATTTCACCGATTTCAGTTTGAGAAGGAAAGTTTCTCCCATCCCTACTTGGAATAACCCAGACGTGATCACAGTATAAGTCATTGTCACCTGTGTGATCACAGTATAACTTGTAGTAATCTGCTTGATCACAGTATAAGCAGCAGTAAGTAATCTGCCTGATCATATTATATATTGGAATAACTCATTGATAACAATGTAAATTGCAGTAACCCACTTGATCACAGTATAAGCTGTAGTAAATCTTGTATTCAGAAAGGTTCTTATCTTATCTCGGTCCATTTACAGCTAATCTTGGACAATCAATGAATACCCCCCCTAAAAAAAAAATAAATAATAGAGATTTGTTACTGATGCTTCATGAAGTCCGGTATTAAATGCATATACCCCTAGATCATTTCTAGCTGTTAGTGTTCAGTTAATAACTTTATTTCAGTTGCTTTATATTAATAGTCGAAATTGTTTTGGAGGAGACAGTTACAGACAGATGGGGGTGGGGTAATGTAATCGTGCACAGATTTTTTTCACAGCTTATAGTAACTGTTTGTTTATAACAATTTTGCTAATATATTTCTTTGTTACATCGATATAATTCAAGTGAATAATAAACACTGTTTCTATTTTTCTACTTCAACAGATGCCTAAGGACTATAATGCTTTTATAAATCAGGGAAAACATATACAAATCATTCATATCAGATGTCAACATACCAGATGTGCAGCGTGGTTGCGTAACCCCTTGGTTGTGAAGCAGTGAGATGGAGATATCTAAAGTATCTCAGGGGTTAATCAAATCGACTGAGCCTGCACAACCCCTTGAGTGCCAGAGGGGTATGAAAGCATTGCAAAAAGGGGTGGGGGGGACTTTAGAAGCTTATTTCTCTAAAACAATCATGGTTTAAGCAAAGAGACATCACTTATTTTATTTTTTTTCTATGTACAATATTTAACATAGTTAAACTCAAGTATTACTATTCCTTTAAGTAATTTAAGCAATATTTATTATAGGCTGAAAAAAAGTGGAGTAATTCTGGACCAAACCAGCTACACCATAGGAAAAACATAAAATAATACAGTTAATTTAAATTGAGACTCTTAGGCCCTTGAAGGCTAAAGAGATCTTGATTTGCTGGAGAGATCTTTACATATTTATGCCGAGACTCCTTGATCCACCTCTTTAGACTAAATTGCTCAAGAGGCCTCATGTGAAGGTAGGCCCGTGGACTTCCTCAGTAGAATCTGACAGAAGACCCAGGATGGACATCAGTTGTTTCTGGAACATCATTTGAGAAGCTTTGAGAACATTGGTCTGTTGTAGTCAATTGTTTTTTTTTTTTTGTCTGAACGAAGTAAAGTATTTTCTTCTATAGGTTTGAGGATAAAACTCAAAAATCTCTTCTGGAACCAGTTGTGACTTCCCAAGATTGACCAGCTACCTCAGACACTGGATTACTGAAGTAATTTATTTAAGATGATCTTTGAACAGCTTAAGAATAGAGGCTTCTAGTAGGTAGACACCTAGATAGTTAATGACATGGACAGCTGTAACTTTTGTGAAAGCTCAGACGGTGAGACACTGAAGCTGAAAACTGAAAAATGAAGATAATTTGTTTTCTGGCAGTGTTTGATGGCATTTCTTAAGTAACCGATGATAACTTTCATGAAGAGCCTTTGCCAATGCATGTTAGCCTTGAAGTCTTATATAAAGGGATGAAGGATGTGTGAAAAGACAAAAACATGTTTTCACAGCAATCTGTTATAGAAAACTGGCAATTTCCTGCATTTCTAGTGAAAATTTCCAGCCACAGAAAATACATAAAATTTTGGTATTTTCTCCAATGCCAATACATTTTCCCTTAGAACTTTGCCATTTTTTGCCTATGCTTTCGATGGCCGCAATAACTTTCAGTACTACTGCTGATGAGGGTTGAAGTATAAACAGCGGAAAGTAAAAGTAACATATGCCTTGAGAAATGTGTTAGCAGACTGAGTCCCTTCATCCTTTGCTGTTGACACTAACCAGTGCCACCTGCTTGTACAACTCTCACACAGGCATCCTTGAAAAAATAACTGCAGATTGGGATATGCCAACAGGGTGCAACACATAACATCAATTCTTTAAAATCTTTGTTCTCAAAAAAAAAGAGCAGCATGCCAACCATCACAATTTTGAAAGCTTATTCTATGGGCGTACATTTGGATAATTTTTTTGTGCAGAATTTGACTCCTTTGTAAGAATTCAGAGATAGCAATACAGAGTGGAAGAACTTTCTTGCTTTAACAACATGACTTGTGGCAGTGGAGGTGGCGATGGTGGCAGCGGCAGGTGAGGGTACCTTCTGACTTGTACATCCTCCAACAAACTCTCTCATACTCCTTAAAGGGATAGTAATACTTCATTTTAACTTTATTTTATTTTGTAGGCATTAAAAAAACATGAAGAATGATATAAGTCTTATCTCTGAAACCTTTATGGTTTAAGAGATATTCACAAACAAAGTATCCCCCCCCTGTTCAACCAGATCAGAAGGGAGATGCCCAGGTAGACTGCAGAGAGGGACAATCTTCAATTAAGATAATGGAAAAAGCTGAAAAACTTATCAAGGGGGGAAGGGCTTTCATTGTTTTCATACAAAGAAAATTGTCCCCTTCTGTTATCTGTACTGTCATACAACCAGACTCACATCTGAGAAGAGATTGTTTACACTAGGTAAAAGGGGCGGGGAGGGGAACTTTGCTTGTGAATATCTCATAAACCATAAAGGTTTGAGCGATAAGACTTATATCATTCTTCATGTTTTTTTAATGCCTACAAAATAAAATAAAGTTAAAACGAAGTGTTACTATCCCTTTAATGCTTTGCATTTGCATAACAGCAGCAGGAGCCATGGGTGCTAGTGTAAATAAATAAATATTGGCACAGTCACTGACACATCTACAGCATTACTTTTATGTGCCCCAGAGCCCTGTGAACCTGTAGGAGTGCTTATGATGTTGCTAGTTGTGGCACCTCTGATATGTTGATGGTGTGTCTCCAAATCAAACCTGTGGTTGTGGTTCAGGTGGGATTTCAATGAGGAGGTACTTAAGTAGGAGCCTGATTTACACTACTCACGTGCTTTTTGCTGTAGACTTCATAGACTAAGTTGATTCTCAGGGGTTACCACCACTACTGGGCTAGACATTGATGCAATTGTACGAGTTGGAATCCAAGGTACTGCCGTTCTAGCAGCAGCAGAAACACATACCATAGCTAGGGTTGTGGCTATTGTTGACCTGTGTTGCTAAACACTCAGCAATAGTTTGTGTAGCTGGGTAAGGGTTGGAAGTAGAAGGAATAACAGGATCATTGGGTATTTTTAGGCATCTTTACTTGTCCAGAGTCAGACTTTTCAATTGAATTCTCAAATAGTTCATGATTACAGTTTTCAGTGGTAGAAAACTGAGCATTTTCCTTTCAGCTAAGTTTTGGCCATGTCAATGTCTCTCTCACTGTCAGAGGAGGGTGCTGGAGGCTTATATTCTAGATCAACATCATCCTCAATAATCCTCAACATTTCCCACCACTTCTTCTCCTCTATTTTTATATTCGTTTAGGTTTTTTGACATCTCACTACAATTTCTTTTTACTTTTCAGAACATTTGGTACTACTTTCAGGACAGGTGATGTAGCTATTAATCTTACTGTCCACCACAGCAGTTGGTTGAGCTACTACACCTTCAGGTGCTATGCCATCAACACTAAAATAAGACTTTTTGTTCCCATAAGTGTTTTTATATGGTTTATTAATACCTCTGGAGGGGGAAGAACGTTTTATGTCACTTTCACAAACAGCCTCCACAGAAAGAGAAAGATCACCATTGTGTATTACTTATGCTACAGCAATAATGGCTTCAATCAATTTTTGGATTACCACTTACTGAGCATTGTACCTACTCCTTCTACTCCCTCTACCACTGCCCCTAGTATGTTTGCTGGACATCATCAAAGTAGTGTGGACTGTAGCAATAAAGTACACAACAGAACTGTTTGTGTGTGATTATGTCTTGTCCTTTACAAAACACTGTATCGTATGATTATCTCTCTAGTATCTGTCACAGTCAGCCTCAGTCAAAGCACATGTCAGGGTCCCTGTCTCTGTTACCTACCAGTCAAAATATATTTTTGTCCCTAACTGACCCTACAGGTACAACTGCTTCTGCCCCCTTTGCCTGTAGCTAGTGTGAAGAAGAGTCACCTGTACTTGTCTGTCTCTTGAGTCTCAGCCAGGTTAGGAAGGAACTTGGGGCACCTGTCTGTCTTGTCTCAGTCAAGTACAATTTTGGGGTATTCTGGGTAAATCCCCTTTTTCCATTCACACTCCCCCAGACACCCCTCTCACAGAGAACAACTTGAATGCACACAACTTCACTTTCTTTTCTTATCATTTCTAGCTCCAGCAATATGCTGTGTTCTCTGTATCAAACACAGAAATGACATGTTGTGGTAACCTGTCACCCCTTTTATACTATCCCAGTGGGAAAAGAAAGGAAACAATCCATGTGGGAGAAAATTCATATTTATCATTGATTTCAATGCAATGAGGAAGGTGGAAAAAAAGCAGAAAATTGGCACTTTACAATGGAATTTCCCACTCCACGGGAAACACAGCTCCCTATGTGTTTTGGTAGTAAAAACACTTGCTCATATGTACCTCTCCTCCTAGAATCACCTTGGTATAGAAACTGCAAGTTTGGTATCTACAAAGTCTTGATTGGCTTGAAGAAGGAAAGATAAGTACTGCTGACAACTTTTGCAAATAGGAACATACAGGTAAGCCTCATACCATTCTGTTGTAGCCATGATATCTCTTACATCCAAGATGTTTAATGTGGACTTTATATTTTCTATCCTGAAACAGTCTATATAGAGAAACTGATTCAGGAAAATTAGACTGGCAATGTGTGTCATATGTCTCTCTCTTCTGGAATTATCTTGGTACACAAAGACTTTGGTATCTGCAAAATCTTGAATAGCTTGAAGAAGGAAATACCTCTTAGACTGCTCAGTGGAACTAGAACAAATCAGTGAGAAGGAAGATAATTGAATATTATTGTTTAACCTTGCTTGAACATTGTAAAGTGGCTATGAATGGAACCCAGAAGCAGGACTGACAGAGAACAAAAAATAATGGGGAAATCACAACAATGAGGAACCCCAGCGAAATGAGAGACTCCTCCAACAAGGGCTGGGCGAGTGAAGGCTAGGGATCGGCGCTTGGGTGCGTGGCTGGTGAGCGTAGGTCCACCTGCACATTGTTTTGCTGCAGCCTGAGCTGGATAAAGTTGCTGGCCGCAAAGCCAGATGACCCCCTCCAGTTCAGCTGAAGAAGGCCCAGGACAACACACTACAGGGAGAATGTACCACCACCAGCCCCAGGGAGAGTCAGATATCACAATTTAACAATGATAAAAGAACTCACCAACTTAAAGGGGAGATTCTGAAGATGAAACATCCAGGAGAGGCAAACAGGAGATGGAGTAAGGTTGACTGGAGATCCTAAGCACACTAGAAAGCTGAGCTGTAGAGGACACAGAGGCTCACTGAAGACCCATGGATACTGTGCAGACTGATGCTAGAGAGCAGAGACTGGAGCAGGATGACAGAGAGGAAGAAAGGACCCAAGCTGGGAACAGCAGGCAGACACTACAGGAGCTAGGGAGCGATGCAGGCCTAACCTGACACAGAGGACCAGAAAGCCTGTACGGGTGGTCCTAGAAGAACCGCTGGAGATAAGCAGAGATCAGTTGAGGACAACAGGAATCAGCCGCCGACTCCGACCACAGGGGCAGAATTACTGAGCGCCGGACACTAGCCGTGGTCTCGTCAAATAGCCCAACGTCATGACTCCGACCACAGTGGCCTGAAATTGTACAGTGGCGCTGTTGCTACACCATCCTATGGAGATTTATGGTCCTGAGACCAGAGCTGTCCATAGGATCGTGTAGCAACAGCGCCACTGTACAATTTCAGGCCACTGTGATATTGCACCTAAAAAATTCAACTTTGAAAATTAATAACTTTTGAATGAAACACCTTTCAGCAGTGGGAGTACTCTTGTTTTACTCAGGGGGATAAACTCTACAACATATTTATTTTTACATTTTAAGTATTACTATCCCTTTAAAAGCTCCATTTAAATGGAAAGTTTTATTTCGCTAATTGATACAGTTGGTTTGCCACAGTCTATCCGTGATACTAACTAAATATTACTTTCGGGTACCACTCCTATTAGAATGGATACATGGGGTCATTAGACTTTTCTGTCTACATTAAGGTAAGTGGAGTTTATTATTAGACTGTGTTACTTTTCCTTTAAGGTAAGAAGGGATTATTATTAGGATGCGTTAATGTTCATTTAACCCTTTTGGTGTCAGAATGCTGTTGAATGTATTGCAAGTAAAATCTGGCACTTAAAGGATTAAATTGCCATAAAAAAATGCTGAAAATGTGACACGGATCATTTTCTTTATTGTAATTTGAGTGAATGCCGCTACGCATGACTGGGAATTATTTATGAAAAGCTAAAAAAAAAAAGCAAACAGATCAGTTTTTCTTATTAAAATACTCATCTCATCCTGATTGCAGTGACCGAATGTTTGTAGATTGATGACCTACTTGTAATGTCTCTTAGCTGGAACATAATAGGAGAAGGATAATGGAAGGAGAAGCAGAACGATATTATTCCCTAGACATAAACCTTCCTTTACATAATCTGTCCATGTTCCAGTGCTGTTGGGAACGCTTGTTCATAGAGGTAATAATAATAAAATTCAATGCAGGTATCATAAGCACAAATAGAAATAAACATTTATTGCATTACAGGCAATAATTTGGTCCCGTCTGTCTCATAAAAAAGACAAAATATAAAAAAAAGACCAAAAAAAAACCAGCTGGATGAAACATAAAGTTTTTTTTTTTCATATACATTTTAGAAATGTTTTGTTTGGTTGTTGTTTAATTTTTAAGATCCAATATGTGGTTTAATCACTCCATAACGGAACACTAACTTCTTTCAGTAATAAAACCAGTTCTTACCTTGATCTGGGTTAGAATCTTAAGGACCGCTATGAGTCAGATCTACAAGGATTAGCTCCCCAAACTAACATCCACAGAGGTAGACATGATACTTTGTTGCAAGACTCCAAACTTCTCTCTCACTAAAATGTTTTTAGGAAGAAATGAAGGAAAACTTCAGTGGGGGAGGGGTTTGGTCTCCTGGAGTCCAACAACAAAGAAGAATGTCCACCTCCATGAGCTTGACCTCAAGTAGTAGATTCATTTTGGATAACCAATTTTCAGTGTTGTACCTGTGCACAGCCTTTTTTTTTTGCATTTTTGCACCTGTCACTCATTCCTATGTGTGTTTATAAGCCTCTTTTTCACTCCTGACATTACTGTGCCTAGTCTTCTGTCCCTGTGCTTCGTGATCTTGCTGTTTGGATTACTATCTGTGTTTGGACCGGCTTGTCTGACTACCCCACTTGTTTTCTGTGATTGACCTGGCTTGTTCGATTACTTTTCATATCTCCTGTGATTGACCTGGCTTGTTCGATTACTCTGCATATCTCCTGTGGTTCACCTGGCTTGTAAAACTAACTCTGCTGCCTCCTCTGTTCAACCCAGCTTGTACAACTACCCAGCAACTTCTCTGTGTTTTACCCGGCCTGTTCAACTAACCCTGCTGTCTCCAGTGTTTGGCCCAATCTTTACAACTAACCCTGATGTCTCTCTGTGTTAGACTCGGGGTATATGACTACCCAGCAATCTCTCTGTGTTTAACACGACCTGTATGACTAACTCTGCTGTCTCCTATGTTTGATCCGGCCTGTATAGCTAACTCTGCTGTCTCCTGTGTTCAGCCCAGCCTGTACCACTAACCCTGCTACTTCTTAGTGTTCAACTGGCTTGTACATCCAGATACTGCCAGGGGACTCTTGTTGCTGTCCTTATGCTTGTGGCCTTCTCTGTGTCCTCACCCAGTCTGGAACTCAAGGTGCAGTCAATCTTTGGAAAGATGTCCACCTCCTGGTGGCCTCACTAGCCAACCTAGCCCTATAGTCACGCACTCTAGCCAGCAGTCTCCCTTATAGGAATGTTTATGCTACTACTGCTTGGTTATCCAGATAATCCTCTGGTGGGTGATATCCAGCTTCACGGCTGGCATCTTTACATGGCCGAGTCCACAGCATGGCCAAACAGTAAAAACCATCAGTCACCAGCTCTGCTCTCTAGTCTCCACCTCCTAGCACTCGATCTCCTGTAGGAAACAGTCAAGTTGTAACCCCAATCCAGGCAGAGTTGATTTATAGTGGCATTATGGTTTGTTTGACCAGACTACGGTAAGTTATCTTAATAGGTGTTCATATTACACTTTGGATGCCAGTGTGGTGAATAAGCTACTGCAGTTCTCTGCTTGTGACACTGGTAACCAAGAGACAATATAAAATCAGGAAGTGAGGAGGTTTGAGATAAAATGCAGGATCTCTCCCCTCCCCAGTTCCAATAACAATCAGGTCTCTGTTCAGCATGGCATCTCAGGACACATTCAATATATTGTACAACACTGGCATCCTTGAGAGGAGCATCAACACCAGATTACAGAAGGAAAATTGCTGCTGGATCAGTGGTTCTCAACCCATGTCCTCAGTGGCCACTAACAGGACAGGACTTAGGAATTTCCCTGCTGGAGCACAGGTGTATTTTTCAGAGGCTCATTCACATTGATTAACTCACCTGTGGTCTAAAAATTAAATCTTTAATTCATGTCATGTTAGTGTCCACTGAGGACACGGGTTAAGAACCGCTGTGCTGGAGGATCTACCACTGAGAGCTGATTCGGTGGATCAAGAGGACTTTGTGGACAGTATAGTGGGCACAGTTTCTCTGGATACAAGGTGTAGAGACCTCAGAGATGCTTAAAGCCCAAGATGGGCAGTATGTCTGTGTATATACTGAAGATTTCTATGCTGATTGCTTGCATTTGCTACACTTAGATGTAATTCTTTTGCGTCTCTGCATTTGTAATTGCATCTTTTATTAGAGCAACTATTTAGTGATCAAGGTACTCTATTCCTAGCTGCACACAGAGAAACATTGCCATCATTGTGTCTTCTATTACAGGGAATCAATACTCGCTGATCATCCATTCATTAACTCTTAATTCCCCTCGGCTTCCCATTCATCATTTTAGTTTGATAGACTGTATACAATTTTGGTTATTCTTTTTTTTCATGTTCATTCATCATCATTTATTATTGTATATTGTAATATATATGCATTTGTCCCTATTTATATTTATGTTGGCATTTTATATTCTATTGATTGAGATGTGTATCTGTATGCTATTGTGTGTAGATAGGTACTTTTATGATTATCCTGTCTAATTTAGCATCTCTCACTCTCACGGTTGTACTGTTGGTTTTTTTCCATGATTGTAAGTTGTTTTTGCAATATGTTCAAGCTATTTTAAAATCTTTAATCTTACCTATCACACCAAGGCACCAATTTTAGACAAGTCCTATATAATGCATTTTTTTCATATCAAATGACTGTCAAACTGCTTCATATTAAAGGCTCTAACTACTGTGGTCACATGATCCATCTTCTTTGTCTGGAGGCTCACTCACATGTAACTGTCAGCTAACCAGTCTATAGTGATCATTGTCTTACTCTTTACCCATATTCATTAAAGGAGCAGTAAACTTTTTTTATGAAAAAATATATATTGTAGGGATTTTCCTACTGAGTAAAATAAGGGTACTCCCACTGCCGAGAGATTTATATTTCCAGAGTTATTACAGTTTAAACCCATGTTTTTTTTTACATTAGCAGTGCCCTCTATTGGTCAAATTCCAATTAGATTTCCTATTAGCTTCTAATGGAGAGGAAAGTCAGAAAAGTCAGAGACATACAGTTCTCCATAGAATGTGATAGAAACTGCCTGTCACTTCCTGTCAGTTAGAACTATCAGGAAGTAAACACAGTAAATTCACTTCCTGTCAGTTAGAACTATCAGGACGTAAACACACAATAAATTCACTTCCTGTCAGTTAGAACTATCAGGAAGTAAACACAGTAAATTCACTTCCTGTCAGTTAGAATTATCAGGACGTAAACACAGTAAAGTCAGTTCCTGTCAGTTAGAACTATCAGGAAGTAATCACAGTAAATTCACTTCCTGTCAGTTAGAACTATCAGGAAGTAAACACAGTAAATTCACTTCCTGTCAGTTAGAACTATCAGGAAGTAAACACAGTAAATTCACTTCCTGTCAGTTAGAACTATCAGGACGTAAACACAGTAAAGTCAGTTCCTGTCAGTTAGAACTATCAGGAAGTAATCACAGTAAATTCACTTCCTGTCAGTTAGAACTATCAGGAAGTAATCACAGTAAATTCACTTCCTGTCAGTTAGAACTATCAGGAAGTAAACACAGTAAAGTCACTTCCTGGTTATTTAAACTGCTATAATCCTATATAATAATTCGCTAATTCGCGTGTAGAGACTGCCCGCGACGTGGCTGATACAGAGCTAGGCGCTCTGACTGTAGCACGCGCAGCAGTGTCTACTGAGCATGTTGCGGCGTTACACACGAATTAGCGACTGGGTGGCAGTGGCACTGTGGCTCATGTAACGGGCTGTTCAACTAGTTTTTTAATAAAACATCTGACAGTGATGGGAGTGACCTTGTTTTATTCAGCAGGAAAAGCTCTGTAAAATATGTGTTTTCGTAAAAAAAGTTTACTGCTCCTTTAAGCACTACCCACCCAATGTGTTTTGTCATTATGTTAACAGTTAACACTGATTTTATTATGCTTATAACTTCTGAACGTATTGAAAAATAAAGGTGAAATATGAAAATTCAAGTGTCAGTGACATAGTAACATAGTAATTTTTTATTAGTAATTTAGGTTGAAAAAAAGACTTGTGTCCATCTAGTCCAACCCTTTTCCTATTCCTGTTTACCATCGTTGATCCAAAAGAAGGCAAAAAAAACCCTCAATACAGCAATTTCAAATTCTGCCTTGAATGGGGGGAAAAATTCCTTCTTGATTCCAAATGACAATCAGATTTCTTCTTGGATCAACAAGCCCCAACTAAATATTAATTAACTAAACCCTGCAGTGTCGTTCCAAATATGCTGGATAAAATAAAAGCATGAGGATTGAGCAAATATACTACAATTTATTGTGCTTTAATGAAAAATTAGAGAGGATAGCAGAAAAATCTACTGTATGGGGTTATTTAAAATCTGGCGTGAAGATTGATCTTCATTGGGTTATATCATTTTTACATCCAGCTTTTTATCTGCAAAATGTAGTTATTTTATGTCAAGTGCCTAAAATTTAATCCTAAACTTGCATTTTAATGCCTCCGGGGACTATCCTCTACAGGTACATTTTGTTTAATTGTTTTTTTTTTAACTTAATTAAAGAATATGCAGAAGTACAATCATAATATAAACATCAAAACGAAGCATACAAATTAAAGTAAAATGCAACGACTTAGAACATATCTAAGTTATTGGCTTGAAAATAAAAAAATAAGAAAAAAACAAGACTGAAATATGAATATTAGATGCGTAAGAAAGAGATCAGATGATTAAAGTATATGCAGCAAATGAAACACTGATGATCCCTAAGGGTCACATTTACAGTGATTGCTAGAAACACTTGTGAGGCGATGGAGGAGAAATTAACCTATATTAGAATATTGAACTGAAAATAATACATAGGCATTACTAAACTATCACTTTTACCATGGTTAATTGTTTTTTGCTGATATAATACTGTTAACCTTTTGAGTGCCAGAGGGGTACACAATGCATTGCAGAGCAATGCGTTGCGTACCCCTCTGGCACTCAAAAGGTTAATGTATTGAAATACGTACCCACTGGTCTTCTGTTCAGACTGGTCATTACCTTGTCTCTGTCTATTTAAAGACAACGCAGAACAATCACTTCTTAGACACCCAATCAAATTACCTGTGATAAAAGGAACTCTGGAGCCACCGCGAAGCACATATAAAACTAGGTGCCAAAAGACAAATTGAAAATTGCTGCAGACGCTGCATGATGTGCAGGATATTTAAATGTATATAACCCCAGTTCATTTATTTTTCTTTAAAGGGATAGTAATACTTAAAGGGATAGTAATATTTCATTTTATCTTTATTTTATTTTGTAGGCATTAAAAAAACATGAAGAACGATATAAGTCTTATCTCTCAAACCTTTATGGTTTATGAGATATTCACAAGCAAAGTTTCCCTGCCCTCCCCTTTTACTGATGTAACACTGTTCAGCCAGATCAGAAGGGAGGTGCCCAGGTAGACGGCAGAGAGGGACAATCTTCAATTAAGATAAGGGAAAAACCTGAAAAACTTCTCAAGGGGGGCAGGGCTTTCATTGTTCTCACAGTAAGAAGATTGTCCCCTGCTGTTATCTGTCTGGTCTATGGACTGCATTCCACATCTGAGAAGAGATGTCTTACACTAGGTAAAAGGGGCGGGAGGGGAAACTTTGCTTGTGAATATCTCTCAAACCATAAAGGTTTGAGAGATAAGACTTATATCGTTCTTCATGTTTTTTTAATGCCTACAAAATAAAATAAAGATAAAACGAAGTATTACTATCCCTTTAAGTATTACTAATCCCTATAGTAAAGTCCTATTAAAAATAAATTTATTGTCCCCAGTATCATCTCTCAAACCTTTATGGTTTGAGATATAATGACTCCTAATGTTGCCCTCTCCCTCCCCCTTCCCCGTAGTCAGCATTGTAGCTGACTGAAGGGAAATCCGTTCACAGATCATCAGGAGGCTCTGCAGCAGAGCCGCAATCCCGTTAATAAAAAAATAATCACTAAACCTGTCTTCTACGTGTGCTTGCAAACCAATCACAAACCAAGCACAAACCAAGCACACGTAGGAGACCATTTCAGTGAAAGTTTTCTTTTTTATTAATGCGATCGCGGCTGTGCTGGAGAGCCGTCTGACAGTCATACGACTTACTTCCCTGCAGTCAGCTAGAATGCTGACTACAGGGAAGGGGGAGGGAGAGGGCAACTTTAGGAGAGATTATCTCTCAAACCATAAAGGTTTGAGAGATGACACTGGGGGCAATACATTTATTTTTAATAGGACTTTAATATAGGGATTAGTAATACTTAAGTATTGCTATCCCTTTAACATACCAGATTAGACTACACGTAAATGACACAAAAAAAGACTGTAGATGCATTAAAAAAAAAAAAAAAAAAAAAGCATTAGATCAGAAGCAGAAACTATCAGTTTCTAGTTTGTAGAGTAGAACTTTTACTCTTTTACTCCACAACACCCCGGTGCTTTGTTGGTTGTTTTTTTTATTTATTTATTTATGTATTTATTTATTTAAATTCGGCAATAGAGACAGTAAGAATTGAATAACAACTGTATTGTTACAATGTTTCAAAACAGAAAAACACATAACAGTCAAAAACAGAATAGATGATGTTGCGTAACGTTCGGGAAGTAATCCATATATCGCTAAGAAACAATATGATTCTATATCTGTTTTAAAAGAAGACTAGTGAGATGAACAAGAGGAAAGGCAGAAAGTGAGGAAATTAAATGTATGGGGTTACGGTTTGGGGCCTATCCTGACTGGTGAAGTAAGAGTGACGTATGAGGTAGGCTTTTAGTTAGGGGAAATGAATAGAGGTTGTCTAGGGAAAAAGCCAATCCCTAGGATGGCGCCAAACAATCAGGTCAATGTTGTTAGTGAGGGTGATAACCAGGGTGGGAGAGAGAGAGAAAAAAAAAAGGAAGGGGTTGGATGGGCAGGTAGTTGGTAAGTTGTGTGCTTGTTTCTTAAAGGGATGGCAATATTTCATAATAAAAGCAGCTCTAATTAATCATCATAGTATTTGGACTTTGGAGAATGTTATTCAATTCTGTCAGAGTTGTAGTTCAAGAGTAATTGAATGATAAAGTATCCCCCTCCCGCCCCTTTTACTGATGTAACACTGCTCAGCCAGATCAGAAGGGAGGTGCCCAGGTAGACTGCAGAGAGGGACAATCTTCAATTAAGATAAGGGAGAAACCTGAAAAACTTGTCAAGGGGGGCAGGGCTTTCATTGTTCTCATAGGAAGAAGATTGTCCCCTGCTGTTATCTGTCTGGTCTATGGACTGGATTCCACATCTGAGAAGAGATGGCTTACACTAGGTAAAAGGGGCGGGAGGGGAAACTTTGTTTGTGAATATCTCTCAAAACATAAAGGTTTGAGAGATAAGACTTATATCATTCTTCATGTTTTTTTAATGCCTACAAAATAAAATAAAGATAAAATGATGAATTACTATCCCTTTAATTCTCCAGGAGAATCGAGCTCTGTATATAACTAAACCAGTCTAGGATGCTGGCGTTTAATTGTTACTGCAGAGTTTTTTTATTGTTTGAAAGCAAGAACAGTAAGGCCAGAGGTAAAGGAAAGATTATCAGCATCCCATAGGATATTGTCACGCTTACCCTGACTGCAATCATTATAAAATGTCTCTCTGTTTGATGAAATACAGTTAAATATGTGGGGAGCAAGTCTGGACATTGATCGACTGTAAAATAACAGCAAGCCATTGTACTGCTGCGGTATAATTACACTGCAGACGCTTAGCCATATTAATGAGGACAGCCCAATGAAGTGTGCCTCATACATTCAGATGTATGTCTATGGATGCATACAAGAGCAACTAATTTCTGCCTGCCAGTGATGTTAATTACAGCAGGAGCGCACATGCACAGCTAAATTGCTGTGTTTCTATAATAACAACTGCATTTGTCACAACAGCCTCTGATTGTGCCACTCATTGGCCTGAAATCCTGGGAATGCTGAGCTGCTGTTGGATGCCTTATTTTCTCACTGCAGAGTACGAATGGCATCTGAATAGCTGGGTTTAATCTTTCCGGCTTCCTAATGAAGCATTTTGTCTAATGTATTTAAAACCTGAAGGAAAATGCTCAACTTTTTGATGAGTCCAGTTTGCTGATGTTGCAGCACATTAGACCGAAATGCATTTTGTGGTATGAACTAACTTGTCTTCCCCTTCTCATCCCTTTGATTACAGTTCGTTCAGTAGCAGATCAGAAAGTGCATCTAAAGTAAACTCTTCTCATACCCTAATGGTTTATGCGCTGTCATCCTCCTATATAATAATTTGCTAAATCGTGTGTAACGCCCGACATGCGCAGTAGACACTGCTGCGCGTGCGGCAGTCATGCACAGTAGAGACTGCCTGCACCGCGGCTGATACAGAGCTGGGTGCTCCGAAGGATCGTCCAGCTCTGTATCAGCAGTGGCGCGGGCAGTCTACACTGTGCGTGATTGCCCCGCGACCGGCTGCCAGAGGCACTGTGGCCCGTGTAACGGGCTGTTCAACTAGTTAACCAATAAAAGGGATAGTAATGTTTCACAATAAAAGCAGCTCCAATTAATCTTCATAGTATTTGGGCCATAGAGAGCGTTATTTCAGTACTGTCAGAGTTGTAGTACAAGAGTAATTGAATGATAAAGTATCCCCTCCTGCCCCTTTTACCTAGTGTAACACTGATCACCTCAGAGCATCAAGACTGTCCGGATGGATCGCAGAGAGGGATAATCTTCAGTGATCATAAGGAAAAACATGTCAAGGGGGGCAAGGTTTTCCTTATGATCACAGTAAGAAAATTGTCCCTTGCTGTGACCTGTCCGATCAAGAGACTAGATTCCGCATCTGTGGTGAGCAGTGTTACACTAGGTAAAAGGGGCGGGAGGGGGATACTTTATCATTAGTGTTGAGCGAGCGTGCTCGGCCGATGCTCGGATCGGCTCGAGCATCGCTCTGCTCGGCACATGGCGGTACTCGTCGAGTACCGCCATGTGCTCGTCCGCCATGTTCGGGTGGCGGGGATCTGTGCCGGAGGAGGCACAGATCTGAAGACGCTCCGCTGGACCACCAGGGACTTGAAGGTACAGGGGCATTGCGGAGATGAAGGGGGACAGTGTGGAGATGAAGGGGGACATTGTGGAAGAGGGGCATAGAGGAGATGAAGGGGGACATTGTGGAAGAGGGGCATAGCGGAGATGAAGGGGGACATTGTGGAAGAGGGGCATAGCGGAGATGAAGGGGGACATTGTGGAAGAGGGGCATAGCGGAGATGAAGGGGGACATTGTGGAAGAGGGGCATAGCGGAGATGAAGGGGGACATTGTGGAAGAGGGGCATAGAGTCTATGCCCCTCTTCCACAATGTCCCCCTTCATCTCCGCTATGCCCCTCTTCCACAATGTCCCCCTTCATCTCCTCTATGCCCCTCTTCCACAATGTCCCCCTTCATCTCCGCTATGCCCCTCTTCCACAATGTCCCCCTTCATCTCCTCTATGCCATAGAGGAGATGAAGGGGGACATTGTGGAAGAGGGGCATAGCAGAGATGAAGGGGGACATTGTGGAAGAGGGGCATAGAGGAGATGAAGGGGGACATTGCGGAGATGAAGGGGGACATTGCGGAGATGAAGGGGGGCATTGACCAGGCACCCTCCCCTCATCAGAGCAGGGGGTGCCTGGTGTAATGCTCGTGTCGCCCCATTCTATTCAATGGGGCTCGGGTGCTCGGCCGAGCACTCGAGCCTCAGGGGGTGCTCGGTCAGAGCACCCGAGCACCCGAGCATCGGGGTGCTCGCTCAACACTATTTATCATTCAATTATTCTTGAACTACAACTCTGACAGTATTGAAATAACACTCTCCATGGCCCAAATACTGTGAAGATTAATTGGAAATGCTTTTATTTTGAAACACTACTTCCCCTTTAAGGATCAGAGGGCTGTGCAATGCATTGCTTCACCCCACTGGTCCTGAAAGGATTAAACATGAAATAATAGAGACCTTTAATAGTATCTAACTGGTTCCTCCATCTCTGTCATAGGTGATAGAGAAAGCAACCCTCAGTCTCCCATTTTCCTTACTGGTTTCCTGCTGAAAGCTGTGCTGTGTCTGTGGCTGACACTCCTGACGAGGAGGTGAAATCAGTGCTTAGAAACCCGGCATGGGTGGACAAGGTGATGTCCTCCTTCTTCTGCTTGACTACAACCATTGACTATCAGGGGATGGTGGGAGCTGAAGTGGCAGTTTTCATCTTCCAGACACAGGTTGGCTTTCAGCAGAAATCAGGTAGGCAGAATGGGAGCCTAAGAGATGTTGTCTCTATCACCTTGGATGGAGGTTGAGGCACCAGTTAGATGCTACTGAAGGCACCATTATTTCTTGTTTAAATGGGAGAGTTTATCTTTGATGCACATTCTGATCTGCTAATGTGGTGTTGTTGTATATATGAGAGTTTTTATGAATGTGTGTGTGATTTTGGCAATTACAGAATATGTGAAGTCAAAAACGACTGTCACTTTAAAATACTCCGTTATGCAGACACGTGACTAGTGATGGGCAAAATGATTCTTCTCAATAATTAAACAATGGCACTTCATGCTGTGCTGGAACGTTTTCATAAAAAATGCCCCCCCCCCCCCGCCCCGCACATATACTTTTTTCCACCTTGAGCATTGCATTGAAATAAATGATAAAAATTAATTTTCCTCTCATTGAGTGTTTCTGGGGGATATTCAGGTGCTAGAACCCATGGCAAAATTCCACAGCTGATTTAAACAGAGCGTTTTAACCCTTAGAATGCCAGAAAGATCTCCAGTGCATTGTGATGCAATGCATTGGAGACCTCTGTCTGGAATTGAAGGGGTTAAAAGCCCGATTTAAATCAGTGGGGATAAGGGGAATTTGTATTTCCTCCTAAGGATGGAGTTGGTTTACCCCAGAATTGTACATATTGCCCCTGTGTGCCGTGTGAACTTGTGTACTACTACTTGCGTATTGTTTTGTATTTGTATTGTTATGGTTCTCTTGTGGTCTCATATGACAAAAAGAAATGATTATCAAGAGGTTATAAAATAAATCATGTCCAGCATTTTGTAGGTTTTTGATGAAACTCCAAAGAGCAAGCACCCAGCGACATGGTTAATGCACTGTGGGGACATGGTTAATGCACTGTGGGGACATGGTTAATGCACTGTGGGGACATGGTTAATGCACTGTGGGGACATGGTTAATGCACTGTGGGGACATGGTTAATGCACTGTGGCCACATTACATTTTTTTTTTTGCGATGTTTTAACAGTGATGTTAACACTGAACCGAACCCACGTACTCCAGTCCTGAGACAGGCAGTGAGTGACTATCAGTGTCAGCCTGGTTGATGTGTGATGCTGCTGGGCCGGCTGCTGCAGTGCTAGCGTGAGCGTCTGACTCTGGCCTCCTTCTTGCTCTAGTTTGCGATGCGTGGCTTGCGCGCTAATGCCCTGCTGCCTGCTCCACTCCAGGAATCTGCCCCAGAGACTCTGAGCAACAGCGCCTCACCACATGGCACACACAACCAATGAGAGAGGAGTATCAAAGCACTCTTCTCTCATTGGCTGCAGTGCGACATGCTAGGAGAGGAAAGCGATGGATGGCGGGGCACATCTAATGCCATCCGTAGCTTTATATATTCAATTCACGGCAGCATGGCATCCATTAAATTCAGCACTGGCAGCATGACATCCATTACATTCGGCAGCATACATTCGGGGCTACACACTGCCAGACACTGGGCCACAACATTCAGGGCTGACCAACACTACACTCGGGGCTTCAGCCCCCTTAGCGCCCCCCAGTGACGCCACTGGGAGTCTTGTTTGCAGACAAATTGTTCTCTGTGTGGGAAGACTGGTAACTGGGGGAGGGGGTGAAGGAAGAAAGGAGCTTCACCAAAAAACCCTAAAATCTTTATGGACTGAGAAGTGAGACAGACAGGTGGATCCTATAATCTAGACCTGTAACAGTAGTACTTGTCCCTCAATGACCTGAAATCGACGCTATAGAGATATTTCACTCACGATCCAAAAGCTAAATATGTTGTTATCTGATGTCTGTGTAAGAAGCATGTGAGCGGAGGCAGAACTTTATTTTATTTTTATTTCATTCTCTTTTTCTCTAATTTGCTTCCACTTTCATTCCCACCTACTCAACATCCTATATAATAATTCGCTATATCGTGTGTAACGCCGCGACATGCGCAGTAGACACTGCCCGCTCCGCGGCTGATACAGAGCTGGGTGCTCTGAAGGAGCGTCCAGCTCTGTATCAGCCATGGAGCGGGCAGTCTCTACTGCGCGTGACTGGGTGGCAGTGGCACTGTGGCCCGTGTAACGGGCTGTTCAACTAGTTAAACAATATGCCAGGACATTCCGGGGTTTTATATTATAGGGGCAGAAAACAGAACCATTCTCACAGGAAAATCTGTGGTGTTAGTGAAAAAGTGAAAAGTCTGTGGGTTCCACAATAGGTGAGAATCCTGTGGAAAAAAAGAGGAAAAGTGCACATTTTTCATGGAAATTCACACAGGAACAAAATGGAACTTTTTTGCCAATCTCTGCTGATGATCAATGACTCTACCGCTCCCCTTGAACACCTAAGTATTGGGGAAAATGTTTAATAGGGATGGGCAAAAATCTCATTTTCTTTTTGTAGGAATTTTCATGGAAAAACATAATTTCATTATTTTCCCGGAAACTTCTGCAGAAATAAAGCCCATTAAGACCACCTTTTCACTGAAGTCAATGAGACTAATGTGTGAACTTACCGGTTTTGGCCTACGTTTTCTCTTGCCATGACAGTCAGAATTTAAATGGCTACACTGGAATAACAAAGGTAACATGAAGTTTTAATTACTGTTTAGCACAGAGCTTTCCAAACTTTTCATGTTGGTGACACACTTCTTAGACATGCCTCATTTTGCGACACAGTAATTCATTTTTACTAGCAAATTGAAGGTTAAACTAACCCCTTACAAGAGATACGAACACATATATGAATTGTAATAACGAAATGTATGGGGACACAACATATCTCATGAAAACCTTTCATTTATATTTTTAAAAATATATGGTTTGATAATAACATACATTTCCAAGATTGTTGTCATTTATGAGTAAAAATATGTAAATATGTGCAAGAATTTAAAAAATTTGAATAACACCAATAACTACTTCTTACCATTTTAATGAGATGTATGAAGTTGATGGGATGAACACAGCTTTGTAATATTTGGTGGCATATTAGCTGAAGAAAATAACAGCACCAACACTCTACTCCCACAGTGATAAAGTGAGAGAAAAAATTTTGTCGAGCGGTGATCGAGCTGAGGTTGAGACGGTGTTCTATCAAAAAACTGGACCCACGGAATTTCTCGAACGCGTCACTTCCTCTGTTTCGACTCAATTACGCATACTGTGCATGTGCAGTACCTATATGATCCCTTGACCGTGGTGAGCACACACGGATACAACAGAAGGGGAACATAATAGTGCACCATAGTAATCGGCACCTTTGCTGCATAAAAATGCATGCAAGGTCACATAGACTCAGAGGTTTATCGTTACGTTCTCGTGACATACCTACACACTGCAGCAGACACACTAACGTGTCACGACATACAGTTTGGAAAGCTCTGCTTTAACACTTCTGGGCTCTGTCTTCCCAGTTTTACTCTCTGTCTCCCCTGTCACTCCCTTTCTGCTTTCCATCATTCCCACACTCCCGCCGCTCCCTCGCTCTTGTGTTTTCCCTGCTCCCCTCTCCATTGTGTTCATACGATATTCAGTGGGAATTGAATCCACTGGATGAGACATTTTCTCTGAGTACTATGAACTGATTAACAAAACAAACTGCTGATATTTCACTCATCTCCACTGAGGATACATAGGGCAGATGCACAGTTGGAAATTTTGAACAGCAGTGTCTTTGAATCACACCTTATACACCTGTATTCTGAAATGTAACTTGTAAGTTAGCGTTGTGCCTGCTGAGTAACAAGAACAGCTTCCCACACACGAATGCCTCTTTGTGTTAATGAAAAATGTTCTGATCAAAAGAATGCAACATATATATGATTTATAATCCCTTTTGTTCTTTAGACACGTGCACCTCCCACCAGCAGAGGAAATAAAGGAGAACATTAACCTCTAATCTGAAAAAGATGAGGATCATAAATGTCAAGTTCGTAAGAAAAGAGGGGGGCAAAATGAAACCATAGAGAGAGTGGTTATATAAATCTATTAATATGAAATCACGTGTGATAAAACAGTCTTGTTTCACAAATACACAGGGCGAATGTGAGCCGTTATTGTATAAAGGACACAGGGTTAGGATTAGGACTGGGATGAAGGACTGCTGTTTAAAGAGAGGAACATACGTATAATGACAACTGTAGAGAAATTCGGGGAGAAATGACTAGAAATAGAAACGGTTTCAAAAAATGACTTATAATCTGCTCCCAAAATGAATTACTTGACTGCCTGTCACAAAAAACACCCACGCTTAGAGTGCAAATAAAAAAAAAATATATAAATAGTATGTCAGTACTCCAGCAAATTCATCACAATAGAAATGTGCAAATATATTTATTAGATTAGAACTGACAGCATCTAATGATCCCCTCTACAGCCAAAAATTACTAGCGGCCCTCCTGCCTTTGTTCAAGAGAATCAGGCAGAGAGCGTAAGCCCAAGTAACCCTCTGCTGGTGCTTAAATGGTTAAGATTGCTGCATGCAGGTGTTAGTTCTCCTTTAATAAGATTTTACCTTATAATAAAACTATTTCTTAAATAATAATAATAATAATAGTTCTCTTTTAATAAGCCTCTGTCTCTCCTTTATGGATCTATTCCTTCCACGTGCCAACGCATTTCACAATCTGTGCTAATTTTTTCATCGGAGGTGCATGGGTCCAGTTATACCTGACAAGCTCTACTCCAACTGGAAGGCATCTTTCTTATTTAAATGTTATACATATATATTTATACATTGCCGTTATATTCATCAGTCACCAGGAGCACACCATAATTCATCATATTATAGAGAACAAATCTAAAAAAGGATATAATATCCTTGATGTTATAGATACCATAATAAAACCTCTCCTTATCTCTATATCAATATAAATTGTTAGGCTGCGAAGCTCCAAGTGTGTGTAACAGCACATGCGCAGTAGAAACTGGCTGAATGATGCATTCATGAGCATTAGAGACTGGCTGAACAATGCAGTCATGCGCATTAGAGCTTGCCGGAATGATGCAGTCATGTGCAGTAGAGACTGGCTTAACGATGCAGTCATGCGTATTAGAGACTGCCAGAACGATGCAGTCATGCGCAGTAGAGACTGGCTGAACGATGCAGTCATGCGCAGTAGAGACTGCCAGAACGATGCAGTCATGCGCAGTAGAGACTGGCTGAATGATGCAGTCATGCACAGTAGAGACTAGCAGAATGATACAGTCAAATGCAGTAGAGACTGCCCGAACAATGCAGTAATGCGCAGTAGAGACTGCAAGAATGATGCAGTCATGCACAGTAGAGACTGGTTGAACGATGCATTCATGGGCAGTAGAGACTGGTTGAATGATGCAATTATGCGCAGTAGAGACTGCCAGAACGATGCAGTCATGCGCAGTAGAGACTGGCTGAACGATGCAGTCATGCGCAGTAGAGACTGCCAGAACGATGCAGTCATGCGCAGTAGAGACTGGCTGAACGATGCAGTCATGCACAGTAGAGACTGGCTGAACGATGCAGTCATGTGCAGTAGAGACTGCCTGTGTGATGCAGTCATGAGTAGTAGATACTGCCCGAACGATGCAGTCATGCACAGTAGAGACTGGCTGAACGATGCAGTCATGCGCAGTAGAGACTGCCAGAAGGATGCAGTCATGCACAGTAGAGACTGGCTTAACGATGCAGTCATGTGCAGTAGAGACTGCCTGTGTGATGCAGACATGAGTAGTAGATACTGCCCGAACGATGCAGTCATGTGCAGTAGAGACTGGTGGAACGATGCAGTCATGCGCAGTAGAGACTGGTGGAACGATGCAGTCATGCGCAGTAGAGACTGATGGAACGATGCAGTCATGCGCAGTAGAGACTGGTGGAACGATGCAGTCATGCGCAGTAGAGACTGGTGGAACGATGCAGTCATGTGCTGTAGAGACTGGCAGAACGATGCAGTCATGCACAGTAGAGACTGGTGGAACGATGCAGTCATGCACAGTAGAGACTGGCTGAACGATGCAGTCATGCACAGTAGAGACTGGCTGAACGATGCAGTCATGTGCAGTAGAGACTGCCTGTATGATGCAGTCATGAGTAGTAGATACTGCCCGAACGATGCAGTCATGTGCAGTAGAGACTGGTGGAACGATGCAGTCATGCACAGTAGAGACTGGCTGAACGATGCAGTCATGCGCAGTAGAGACTGCCAGAAGGATGCAGTCATGCACAGTAGAGACTGGCTTAACGATGCAGTCATGTGCAGTAGAGACTGCCTGTGTGATGCAGACATGAGTAGTAGATACTGCCCGAACGATGCAGTCATGTGCAGTAGAGACTGGTGGAACGATGCAGTCATGCGCAGTAGAGACTGATGGAACGATGCAGTCATGCGCAGTAGAGACTGATGGAACGATGCAGTCATGCGCAGTAGAGACTGGCAGAACGATGCAGTCATGCACAGTAGAGACTGGTGGAACGATGCAGTCATGCGTAGTAGAGACTGTCCGAACGATGTAGTCATGCGCAGTAGAGACTGGTGGAACGATGCAGTCATGTGCAGTAGAGACTGGTGGAACGATGTAGTCATGCACAGTAGAGACTGGTGGAACGATGCAGTCATGTGCAGTAGAGACTGGTGGAACGATGTAGTCATGCACAGTAGAGACTGGTGGAACGATGCAGTCATGTGCAGTAGAGACTGGTGGAACGATGTAGTCATGCGCAGTAGAGACTGGTGGAACGATGTAGTCATGCACAGTAGAGACTGGTGGAACGATGCAGTCATGTGCAGTAGAGACTGGTGGAACGATGTAGTCATGCGCAGTAGAGACTGGTGGAACGATGCAGTCATGCGCAGTAGAGACTGGTGGAACGATGCAGTCATGCGCAGTAGAGACTGGTGGAACGATGCAGTCATGCGCAGTAGAGACTGATGGAACGATGCAGTCATGCGCAGTAGAGACTGGCAGAACGATGCAGTCATGCACAGTAGAGACTGGTGGAACGATGCAGTCATGCGTAGTAGAGACTGTCCGAACGATGTAGTCATGCGCAGTAGAGACTGGTGGAACGATGCAGTCATGTGCAGTAGAGACTGGTGGAACGATGTAGTCATGCGCAGTAGAGACTGGTGGAACGATGCAGTCATGCGCAGTAGAGACTGGTGGAACGATGCAGTCATGCGCAGTAGAGACTGGTGGAACGATGCAGTCATGCGCAGTAGAGACTGATGGAACGATGCAGTCATGCGCAGTAGAGACTGGCAGAACGATGCAGTCATGCACAGTAGAGACTGGTGGAACGATGCAGTCATGCGTAGTAGAGACTGTCCGAACGATGTAGTCATGCGCAGTAGAGACTGGTGGAACGATGCAGTCATGCACAGTAGAGACTGGTGGAACGATGTAGTAATACGCAGTAGAGACTGGTGGAACGATGTAGTAATGCGCAGTAGAGACTGGCTGAACATGCTGATCCGGAGGGGGGCTCTCTGAACGGCTCACGCCTGTCTCTGCTCCCAGCTCTGGGGCAGCAGCCGAGACCACTTGGATGCACTTTAGCCCGTGTACACTGGCTTTCATACTAGTAATAAATAAAAAATAGAATTATGTGATTGTGTTTGCAGACTTAGAGAAGATGGAAGAAAAATCCACATCCCCCGGTCACAAATATACTTCCTAATAATATTCCCCTACTAACCGTATTATGCCCAAGTAATCCTAAAAGCTCCTAAGAATTTCGTCCTTGGACAATTGTTTATGAGATAACATCTTCAATCAGCTCTGAATCTCTTGTCCGTGGAGGCAGACATGACAGTTGCTCACAGAACCACAGCATACAAAGTGTGCCCACTGTACTTGGCAGTCTTAATCCTTTAAGGACCAGAGGGATATCAAACACATTGCTTAACAATGCATATCTCACCCTGCTTTGGTCTTTAAAACTAACTTCTCCTTGTGATACGCCAGTGGGGTGCAAGATACAACATCAGTTCTATGAAACATCTTTCTTCAACAAAAAAAGGACAGCATGTCAACTGCCAACATTTGGCAAGTTTGCCTTTCCAGTGATATATTGTGTATGTTTTACTTCTTTCTCATAACTCCGGATTGGTCGGCCATCAGAACACCGAAGACTAACTGCGTAACTTCATTGTTTGTGGCTGTGGGTATGGGGACTAGGGATGGGAGAAAGCTTTTGCCTCAAACCAAAATAGCAGAAAAATGGCACTTCCCACCTAGTATGAAATTTCCTACGAAAATTGCTGTTTTCTGCTTTTTTTTCACCTAGCTCATTACATTTAAATCAATGGGAAGACTGAAATTACATCTAACACATGGCAAAGTTCCATTAATTTCCTGCAGGCATAGTATTAGAGGGGTCTGAGGTCCCACAGCATGCCCTTCTGCGTCTGTGCCACAGCATGCCCTTACGTGTTTGTGCCACAGCATGCCCTTCTGCGTCTGTGCCACTGCATGCCCTTATGTGTTTGTGCCACAGCATGCCCTTATGTGTTTGTACCACAGCATGCCCTTATGTGTTTGTGCCACAGCATGCCCTTATGTGTTTATACCACAGCATGCCCTTATGTGTTTGTACCACAGCATGCCCTTATGTGTTTGTACCACAGCATGCCCTTCTGCGTTTGTACCACAGCATGCCCTTATGTGTTTGTACCACAGCATGCCCTTATGTGTTTGTGCCACAGCATGCCCTTATGTGTTTGTGCCACAGCATGCCCTTATGTGTTTGTGCCACAGCATGCCCTTATGTGTTTGTACCACAGCATGCCCTTATGTGTTTGTACCACAGCATGCCCTTATGTGTTTGTACCACAGCATGTCCTTATGTGTTTATAGCACAGCATGCCCTTATGTGTTTGTACCACAGCATGCCCTTATGTGTTTGTACCACAGCATGCCCTTATGTGTTTGTACCACAGCATGTCCTTATGTGTTTGTACCACAGCATGTCCTTATGTGTTTGTACCACAGCATACCCTTATGTGTTTGTGTCACAGCATGCCCTTATGTGTTTGTACCACAGCATGCCCTTATGTGTTTGTACCACAGCATGTCCTTATGTGTTTGTACCACAGCATGCCCTTATGTGTTTGTACCACAGCATGCCCTTATGTGTTTGTACCACAGCATGCCCTTATGTGTTTGTACCACAGCATGCCCTTATGTGTTTGTACCACAGCATGCCCTTATGTGTTTGTGCCACAGCATGCCCTTCTGTGTTTGTACCACAGCATGCCCTTATGTGTTTGTGCCACAGCATGCCCTTCTGTGTTTGTACCACAGCATGCCCTTCTGTGTTTGTACCACAGCATGCCCTTATGTGTTTGTACCACAGCATGCCCTTATGTGTTTGTACCACAGCATGCCCTTATGTGTTTATACCACAGCATGCCCTTATGTGTTTGTACCACAATATGCCCTTCTGTGTTTGTACCACAGCATGCCCTTATGTGTTTGTACCACAGCATGCCCTTATGTGTTTGTACCACAGCATGCCCTTATGTGTTTGTACCACAGCATGCCCTTATGTGTTTGTGCCACAGCATGCCCTTCTGTGTTTGTACCACAGCATGCCCTTCTGTGTTTGTACCACAGCATGCCCTTATGTGTTTGTACCACAGCATGCCCTTATGTGTTTGTACCACAGCATGCCCTTATGTGTTTATACCATAGCATGCCCTTATGTGTTTGTACCACAATATGCCCTTCTGTGTTTGTACCACAGCATGCCCTTATGTGTTTGTACCACAGCATGCCCTTATGTGTTTGTACCACAGCATGCCCTTATGTGTTTGTGCCACAGCATGTCCTTATGTGTTTGTACCACAGCATGCCCTTATGTGTTTGTACCACAGCATGCCCTTATGTGTTTATACCACAGCATGCCCTTATGTGTTTGTACCACAGCATGCCCTTCTGTGTTTGTGCCACAGCATGCCCTTCTGTGTTTGTACCACAGCATGCCCTTCTGTGTTTGTACCACAGCATGCCCTTATGTGTTTGTACCACAGCATGCCCTTATGTGTTTGTACCACAGCATGCCCTTATGTGTTTATACCACAGCATGCCCTTATGTGTTTGTACCACAACATGCCCTTCTGTGTTTGTACCACAGCATGCCCTTATGTGTTTGTGCCACAGCATGTCCTTATGTGTTTGTACCACAGCATGCCCTTATGTGTTTGTACCACAGCATGCCCTTATGTGTTTGTACCACAGCATGCCCTTCTGTGTTTGTACCACAGCATGTCCTTATGTGTTTGTGCCACAGCATGTCCTTATGTGTTTGTGCCACAGCATGCCCTTATGTGTTTGTGCCACAGCATGTCCTTATGTGTTTGTACCACAGCATGCCCTTATGTGTTTATACCACAGCATGCCCTTATGTGTTTGTACCACAGCATGTCCTTATGTGTTTATACCACAGCATGCCCTTATGTGTTTGTACCACAGCATGCCCTTATGTGTTTGTACCACAGCATGCCCTTATGTGTTTGTACCACAGCATGTCCTTATGTGTTTGTACCACAGCATGCCCTTATGTGTTTGTACCACAACATGCCCTTATGTGTTTGTACCACAGCATGTCCTTATGTGTTTGTACCACAGCATGTCCTTATGTGTTTGTACCACAGCATGTCCTTATGTGTTTGTACCACAGCATGCCCTTATGTGTTTGTACCACAGCATGTCCTTATGTGTTTGTACCACAGCATGCCCTTATGTGTTTGTACCACAGCATGCCCTTATGTGTTTGTACCACAGCATGCCCTTATGTGTTTGTACCACAGCATGTCCTTATGTGTTTGTACCACAGCATGTCCTTATGTGTTTGTACCACAGCATGCCCTTATGTGTTTGTACCACAGCATGTCCTTATGTGTTTGTACCACAGCATGCCCTTATGTGTTTGTACCACAGCATGTCCTTATGTGTTTGTACCACAGCATGTCCTTATGTGTTTGTACCACAGCATGCCCTTATGTGTTTGTACCACAGCATGCCCTTATGTGTTTGTACCACAGCATGCCCTTATGTGTTTGTACCACAGCATGCCCTTATGTGTTTGTACCACAGCATGTCCTTATGTGTTTGTACCACAGCATGTCCTTATGTGTTTGTACCACAGCATGCCCTTATGTGTTTGTACCACAGCATGCCCTTATGTGTTTGTACCACAGCATGCCCTTATGTGTTTATACCACAGCATGTCCTTATGTGTTTGTACCACAGCATGTCCTTATGTGTTTGTACCACAGCATGTCCTTATGTGTTTGTACCACAGCATGCCCTTATGTGTTTGTACCACAGCATGCCCTTCTGTGTTTGTACCACAGCATGCCCTTATGTGTTTGTACCACAGCATGCCCTTATGTGTTTGTACCACAGCATGTCCTTATGTGTTTGTACCACAGCATGTCCTTATGTGTTTGTACCACAGCATGCCCTTATGTGTTTGTACCACAGCATGCCCTTATGTGTTTGTACCACAGCATGCCCTTATGTGTTTATACCACAGCATGTCCTTATGTGTTTGTACCACAGCATGTCCTTATGTGTTTGTACCACAGCATGTCCTTATGTGTTTGTACCACAGCATGCCCTTATGTGTTTGTACCACAGCATGCCCTTCTGTGTTTGTACCACAGCATGCCCTTATGTGTTTGTACCACAGCATGTCCTTATGTGTTTGTACCACAGCATGCCCTTATGTGTTTGTACCACAGCATGCCCTTATGTGTTTGTACCACAGCATGCCCTTATGTGTTTATACCACAGCATGTCCTTATGTGTTTGTACCACAGCATGTCCTTATGTGTTTGTACCACAGCATGTCCTTATGTGTTTGTACCACAGCATGCCCTTATGTGTTTGTACCACAGCATGCCCTTCTGTGTTTGTACCACAGCATGTCCTTATGTGTTTATACCACAGCATGTCCTTATGTGTTTGTACCACAGCATGTCCTTATGTGTTTGTACCACAGCATGCCCTTATGTGTTTGTACCACAGCATGCCCTTATGTGTTTGTACCACAGCATGTCCTTATGTGTTTGTACCACAGCATGCCCTTATGTGTTTGTACCACAGCATGTCCTTATGTGTTTGTACCACAGCATGCCCTTATGTGTTTGTACCACAGCATGCCCTTATGTGTTTGTACCACAGCATGTCCTTATGTGTTTGTACCACAGCATGCCCTTATGTGTTTGTACCACAGCATGTCCTTATGTGTTTGTACCACAGCATGTCCTTATGTGTTTGTACCACAGCATGTCCTTATGTGTTTGTACCACAGCATGCCCTTATGTGTTTGTACCACAGCATGCCCTTATGTGTTTGTACCACAGCATGCCCTTCTGCGTTTGTACCACAGCATGCCCTTATGTGTTTGTACCACAGCATGCCTTTATGTGTTTGTACCACAACATGCCTTTATGTGTTTGTACCACAGCATGTCCTTATGTGTTTGTACCACAGCATGTCCTTATGTGTTTGTACCACAGCATGTCCTTATGTGTTTATAGCACAGCATGCCTTTATGTGTTTGTACCACAACATGCCTTTATGTGTTTGTACCACAGCATGTCCTTATGTGTTTGTACCACAGCATACCCTTATGTGTTTGTACCACAGCATGCCCTTATGTGTTTGTACCACAACATGCCTTTATGTGTTTGTACCACAGCATGCCCTTATGTGTTTATACCACAGCATGCCCTTATGTGTTTGTACCACAGCATGCCCTTATGTGTTTGTACCACTACATGTCCTTATGTGTTTGTACCACAACATGCCTTTATGTGTTTGTACCACAGCATGCCCTTATGTGTTTGTACCACAGCATACCCTTATGTGTTTGTACCACAGCATGCCCTTATGTGTTTGTACCACAACATGCCTTTATGTGTTTGTACCACAGCATGCCCTTATGTGTTTATACCACAGCATGCCCTTATGTGTTTGTACCACAGCATGCCCTTATGTGTTTGTACCACTACATGTCCTTATGTGTTTGTACCACAACATGCCTTTATGTGTTTGTACCACAGCATGCCCTTATGTGTTTGTACCACAGCATGCCCTTATGTGTTTGTACCACAACATGCCTTTATGTGTTTGTACCACAGCATGCCCTTATGTGTTTATACCACAGCATGCCCTTATGTGTTTGTACCACAGCATGCCCTTATGTGTTTGTACCACAACATGCCCTTATGTGTTTGTACCACAACATGCCCTTATGTGTTTGTACCACAGCATGTCCTTATGTGTTTGTACCACAACATGCCTTTATGTGTTTGTACCACAGCATGCCCTTATGTGTTTGTACCACAACATGCCTTTATGTGTTTGTACCACAGCATGCCCTTATGTGTTTATACCACAGCATGCCCTTATGTGTTTGTACCACAGCATGCCCTTATGTGTTTGTACCACAGCATGCCCTTATGTGTTTGTACCACAGCATGCCCTTATGTGTTTGTACCACAACATGCCTTTATGTGTTTGTACCACAGCATGCCCTTATGTGTTTGTACCACAGCATGCCCTTATGTGTTTGTACCACAGCATGCCCTTATGTGTTTGTACCACAGCATGCCCTTATGTGTTTGTACCACAACATGCCCTTATGTGTTTGTACCACAGCATGTCCTTATGTGTTTGTACCACAACATGCCTTTATGTGTTTGTACCACAGCATGCCCTTATGTGTTTGTACCACAACATGCCTTTATGTGTTTGTACCACAGCATGCCCTTATGTGTTTATACCACAGCATGCCCTTATGTGTTTGTACCACAGCATGCCCTTATGTGTTTGTACCACAGCATGCCCTTATGTGTTTGTACCACAGCATGCCCTTATGTGTTTGTACCACAACATGCCTTTATGTGTTTGTACCACAGCATGCCCTTATGTGTTTGTACCACAGCATGCCCTTATGTGTTTATACCACAGCATGCCCTTATGTGTTTGTACCACAACATGCCTTTATGTGTTTGTACCACAGCATGCCCTTATGTGTTTGTACCACAGCATGCCCTTATGTGTTTGTACCACAGCATGCCCTTATGTGTTTGTACCACAACATGCCCTTATGTGTTTGTACCACAGCATGCCCTTATGTGTTTGTACCACAGCATGCCCTTCTGTGTTTGTACCACAGCATGTCCTTATGTGTTTATACCACAGCATGCCCTTCTGTGTTTGTACCACAGCATGCCCTTATGTGTTTATACCACAGCATGCCCTTATGTGTTTGTACCACAGCATGCCCTTATGTGTTTGTACCACAGCATGTCCTTATGTGTTTGTACCACAGCATGCCCTTATGTGTTTGTACCACAACATGCCCTTATGTGTTTGTACCACAGCATGTCCTTATGTGTTTGTACCACAGCATGCCCTTATGTGTTTGTACCACAGCATGTCCTTATGTGTTTATACCACAGCATGCCCTTCTGTGTTTGTACCACAGCATGCCCTTATGTGTTTGTACCACAGCATGTCCTTATGTGTTTGTACCACAGCATGCCCTTATGTGTTTGTACCACAGCATGCCCTTATGTGTTTATACCACAGCATGTCCTTATGTGTTTATACCACAGCATGCCCTTATGTGTTTGTGCCACAGCATGTCCTTATGTGTTTGTACCACAGCATGCCCTTATGTGTTTGTACCACAGCATGTCCTTATGTGTTTATACCACAGCATGCCCTTATGTGTTTGTACCACAGCATGTCCTTATGTGTTTGTACCACAGCATGCCCTTATGTGTTTATAGCACAGCATGCCCTTATGTGTTTGTACCACAGCATGTCCTTATGTGTTTGTACCACAGCATGTCCTTATGTGTTTGTACCACAGCATGCCCTTATGTGTTTGTGCCACAGCATGCCCTTATGTGTTTGTACCACAGCATGCCCTTATGTGTTTGTACCACAGCATGTCCTTATGTGTTTATAGCACAGCATGCCCTTATGTGTTTGTACCACAGCATGCCCTTATGTGTTTGTGCCACAGCATGCCCTTATGTGTTTGTACCACAGCATGCCCTTATGTGTTTGTACCACAGCATGCCCTTATGTGTTTATACCACAGCATGCCCTTATGTGTTTATAGCACAGCATGCCCTTATGTGTTTGTACCACAGCATGCCCTTATGTGTTTATAGCACAGCATGTCCTTATGTGTTTATAGCACAGCATGCCCTTATGTGTTTGTACCACAGCATGCCCTTATGTGTTTGTGCCACAGCATGCCCTTATGTGTTTGTACCACAGCATGCCCTTATGTGTTTGTACCACAACATGCCTTTATGTGTTTGTACCACAGCATGCCCTTATGTGTTTGTACCACAGCATGCCCTTATGTGTTTGTACCACAGCATGCCCTTATGTGTTTGTACCACAGCATGCCCTTATGTGTTTGTGCCACAGCATGCCCTTATGTGTTTGTACCACAGCATGCCCTTATGTGTTTATACCACAGCATGTCCTTATGTGTTTGTACCACAGCATGCCCTTATGTGTTTGTACCACAGCATGCCCTTATGTGTTTATACCACAGCATGTCCTTATGTGTTTGTACCACAGCATGTCCTTATGTGTTTATACCACAGCATGTCCTTATGTGTTTATACCACAGCATGCCCTTATGTGTTTGTACCACAGCATGCCCTTATGTGTTTGTACCACAGCATGTCCTTATGTGTTTGTACCACAGCATGCCCTTATGTGTTTGTACCACAGCATGCCCTTATGTGTTTATACCACAGCATGTTCTTATGTGTTTGTACCACAGCATGCCCTTATGTGTTTGTACCACAGCATGTCCTTATGTGTTTGTACCACAGCATGTCCTTATGTGTTTGTACCACAGCATGTCCTTATGTGTTTGTACCACAGCATGTCCTTATGTGTTTGTACCACAGCATGCCCTTATGTGTTTATACCACAGCATGTTCTTATGTGTTTGTACCACAGCATGCCCTTATGTGTTTGTACCACAGCATGCCCTTATGTGTTTGTACCACAGCATGTCCTTATGTGTTTGTACCACAGCATGTCCTTATGTGTTTGTACCACAGCATGTCCTTATGTGTTTGTACCACAGCATGCCCTTATGTGTTTGTACCACAGCATGCCCTTATGTGTTTATACCACAGCATGTCCTTATGTGTTTATACCACAGCATGCCCTTATGTGTTTGTACCACAGCATGCCCTTATGTGTTTGTACCACAGCATGCCCTTATGTGTTTGTACCACAGCATGCCCTTATGTGTTTATACCACAGCATGTTCTTATGTGTTTGTACCACAGCATGCCCTTATGTGTTTGTACCACAGCATGCCCTTATGTGTTTGTACCACAGCATGCCCTTATGTGTTTGTACCACAGCATGCCCTTATGTGTTTGTACCACAGCATGCCTTATGTGTTTGTACCACAGCATGCCCTTATGTGTTTCTACCACAGCATGCCCTTATGTGTTTGTACCACAGCATGCCCTTATGTGTTTTTACACAGCATGTCTTATGTGTTTATACCACAGCATGCCCTTATGTGTTTGTACCACAGCATGCCCTTATGTGTTTATACCACAGCATGTCCTTATGTGTTTGTACCACAGCATGCCCTTATGTGTTTGTACCACAGCATGCCCTTATGTGTTTGTACCACAGCATGCCCTTATGTGTTTATACCACAGCATGTTCTTATGTGTTTGTACCACAGCATGTCCTTATGTGTTTGTACCACAACATGCCCTTATGTGTTTGTACCACAGCATGCCCTTATGTGTTTGTACCACAGCATGCCCTTATGTGTTTATACCACAGCATGTTCTTATGTGTTTGTACCACAGCATGTCCTTATGTGTTTGTACACAGCATGCCCTTCTGTGTTTGTACCACAGCATGCCCTTATGTGTTTGTACCACAGCATGTCCTTATGTGTTTGTACCACAGCATGCCCTTATGTGTTTGTACCACAGCATGCCCTTATGTGTTTTACCACAGCATGTTCTTATGTGTTTGTACCACAGCATGTCCTTATGTGTTTGTACCACAGCATGCCCTTATGTGTTTGTACCACAGCATGCCCTTATGTGTTTATACCACAGCATGTCCTTATGTGTTTGTACCACAGCATGTCCTTATGTGTTTGTACCACAGCATGTCCTTATGTGTTTGTACCACAGCATGCCCTTATGTGTTTGTACCACAGCATGCCCTTATGTGTTTGTACCACAGCATGTCCTTATGTGTTTGTACCACAGCATGCCCTTATGTGTTTGTACCACAGCATGTCCTTATGTGTTTGTACCACAGCATGCCCTTATGTGTTTATACCACAGCATGTCCTTATGTGTTTATAGCACAGCATGCCCTTATGTGTTTGTACCACAGCATGTCCTTATGTGTTTGTACCACAGCATGCCCTTATGTGTTTGTACCACAGCATGCCCTTATGTGTTTATACCACAGCATGTTCTTATGTGTTTGTACCACAGCATGCCCTTATGTGTTTGTACCACAGCATGTCCTTATGTGTTTGTACCACAGCATGTCCTTATGTGTTTGTACCACAGCATGCCCTTATGTGTTTGTACCACAGCATGTCCTTATGTGTTTGTACCACAGCATGCCCTTATGTGTTTGTACCACAGCATGCCCTTATGTGTTTGTACCACAGCATGCCTTTATGTGTTTGTACCACAGCATGTCCTTATGTGTTTGTACCACAGCATGCCCTTATGTGTTTGTGCCACAGCATGCCCTTATGTGTTTGTACCACAGCATGCCCTTATGTGTTTGTACCACAGCATGTCCTTATGTGTTTGTACCACAGCATGTCCTTATGTGTTTGTACCACAGCATGCCCTTCTGTGTTTGTACCACAGCATGTCCTTATGTGTTTGTACCACAGCATGCCCTTATGTGTTTGTGCCACAACATGTCCTTATGTGTTTGTACCACAGCATGCCCTTATGTGTTTGTACCACAGCATGCCCTTATGTGTTTATACCACAGCATGCCCTTATGTGTTTGTGCCACAGCATGTCCTTATGTGTTTGTACCACAGCATGCCCTTATGTGTTTGTACCACAGCATGTCCTTATGTGTTTGTACCACAGCATGCCCTTATGTGTTTGTACCACAGCATGCCCTTCTGTGTTTGTACCACAGCATGTCCTTATGTGTTTGTACCACAGCATGCCCTTATGTGTTTGTGCCACAACATGTCCTTATGTGTTTGTACCACAGCATGCCCTTATGTGTTTGTACCACAGCATGCCCTTATGTGTTTGTACCACAACATGTCCTTATGTGTTTGTACCACAGCATGTCCTTATGTGTTTGTACCACAGCATGTCCTTATGTGTTTATACCACAGCATGCCCTTATGTGTTTGTACCACAGCATGTCCTTATGTGTTTGTACTACAGCATGCCCTTCTGTGTTTATACCACAGCATGTCCTTAGTGTTTGTACCACAGCATGCCCTTATGTGTTTGTACTACAGCATGCCCTTCTGTGTTTATACCACAGCATGTCCTTATGTGTTTGTACCACAGCATGCCCTTATGTGTTTATACCACAGCATGCCCTTATGTGTTTATACCACAGCATGTCCTTATGTGTTTGTACCACAGCATGCCCTTATGTGTTTATACCACAGCATGTCCTTATGTGTTTGTACCACAGCATGTCCTTATGTGTTTGTACCACAGCATGTCCTTATGTGTTTGTACCACAGCATGCCCTTATGTGTTTGTACCACAGCATGTCCTTATGTGTTTGTACTACAGCATGCCCTTATGTGTTTGTACCACAGCATGCCTTATGTGTTTATACCACAGCATGCCCTTTTGTGTTTGTACTACAGCATGCCCTTATGTGTTTGTACCACAGCATGCCCTTATGTGTTTGTACCACAGCAATGTCCCTTATGTGTTTGTACTACAGCATGCCCTTATGTGTTTGTACCACGCATGCCCTTATGTGTTTATACCACAGCATGCCTTATGTGTTTGTACTACAGCATGCCCTATGTGTTTGTGCCACAGCATGCCCTTATGTGTTTATACCACAGCATGTCCTTATGTGTTTGTACCACAGCATGTCCTTATGTGTTTGTACCACAGCATGTCCTTATGTGTTTGTACCCACAGCATGCCCTTATGTGTTTGTACCACAGCATGTCCTTAGTGTTTGTACCACAGCATGCCCTTATGTGTTTATACCACAGCATGCCTTATGTGTTTATACCAGCATGTCCTTATGGTTTGTACACAGCATGCCTTATGTGTTTATACACAGCATGCCCTTATGTGTTTTACCACAGCATGCCCTTATGTGTTTGTACCACAGCATGTCCTTATGTGTTTGTACCACAGCATGCCTTATGTGTTTATACCACAGCATGCCCTTATGTGTTTGTACCACAGCATGCCCTTATGTGTTTGTACTCACAGCATGCCCTTATGTGTTTGTACTACAGCATGCCCTTATGTGTTTGTACCCACCATGCCTTATGTGTTTATACTACAGCATGCCTTCTGTGTTTGTACCAAGCATGCCCTTATGTGTTTGTACCCAGCATGCCTTATGTGTTTGTACCACAGCATGTCCTTATGTGTTTGTACCACAGCATGTCCTTATGTGTTTGTACCACAGCATGCCCTTATGTGTTTGTACACAGCATGTCCTTATGTGTTTGTACCACAGCATGCCCTTATGTGTTTGTACCACAACATGCCCTTATGTGTTTGTACCACAGCATGTCCTTATGTGTTTGTACCACAGCATGCCTTATGTGTTTGTACCACAGCATGCCTTATGTCGTTTGTACCACAGCATGCCCTTATGTGTTTGTGCCACAGCATGTCCTTATGTGTTTGTACCACAGCATGCCCTTATGTGTTTGTACCACAACATGTCCTTATGTGTTTGTACCACAGCATGCCCTTATGTGTTTATACCACAGCATCCCTTATGTGTTTGTACCACAGCATGCCCTTATGTGTTTGTACACAGCATGCCCTTATGTGTTTGTACCACAGCATGTCCTTATGTGTTTGTACCACAGCATGTCCTTATGTGTTTGTACCACAGCATTGCCCTTATGTGTTTGTACCACAGCATGTCCTTATGTGTTTATACCACAGCATGTCCTTTAGTGTTTGTACCACAGCATGCCCTTATGTGTTTGTACCACAGCATGCCCTTATGTGTTTGTACCACAGCATGTCCTTATGTGTTTGTGCCACAGCATGCCCTTATGTGTTTGTGCCACAGCATGCCCTTATGTGTTTGTACCACAGCATGCCCTTATGTGTTTGTACCACAGCATGCCCTTATGTGTTTGTACCACAGCATGTCCTTATGTGTTTGTACCACAGCATGCCCTTATGTGTTTGTACCACAGCATGCCCTTATGTGTTTGTGCCACAGCATGCCCTTATGTGTTTGTACCACAGCATGCCCTTATGTGTTTGTACCACAGCATGCCCTTATGTGTTTGTACCACAGCATGTCCTTATGTGTTTGTACCACAGCATGCCCTTATGTGTTTGTACCACAGCATGCCCTTATGTGTTTGTGCCACAGCATGTCCTTATGTGTTTGTACCACAGCATGTCCTTATGTGTTTATACCACAGCATGTCCTTATGTGTTTGTACCACAGCATGTCCTTATGTGTTTGTACACAGCATGCCCTTATGTGTTTGTACCACAGCATGTCCTTATGTGTTTATAGCACAGCATGCCTTTATGTGTTTGTACCACAGCATGCCCTTATGTGTTTGTACCACAGCATGTCCTTATGTGTTTGTACCACAGCATGCCCTTATGTGTTTGTGCCACAGCATGCCCTTATGTGTTTGTACCACAGCATGCCCTTATGTGTTTGTACCACAGCATGTCCTTATGTGTTTATAGCACAGCATGCCCTTATGTGTTTGTAACGACAGCATGCCCTTATGTGTTTGTGCCACAGCATGCCCTTATGTGTTTGTACACAGCATGCCCTTATGTGTTTGTACCACAGCATGCCCTTATGTGTTTATACCACAGCATGCCCTTATGTGTTTATAGCACAGCATGCCCTTATGTGTTTGTACCACAGCATGCCCTTATGTGTTTTATAGCACAGCATGTCCTTATGTGTTTATAGCACAGCATGCCCTTATGTGTTTGTACCACAGCATGCCCTTATGTGTTTGTACCACAGCATGTCCTTATGTGTTTATACCACAGCATGCCCTTATGGTTTGTGCCACAGCATGCCCTTATGTGTTTGTACCACAGCATGCCCTTATGTGTTTGTACCACAGCATGCCCTTATGTGTTTGATACCACAACATGCCTTTATGTGTTTGTACCACAGCATGCCCTTATGTGTTTGTACCACAGCATGCCCTTATGTGTTTGTACCACAGCATGCCCTTATGTGTTTGTGCCACAGCATGCCCTTATGTGTTTGTACCACAGCATGCCCTTATGTGTTTTACACAGCATGTCCTTATGTGTTGTACCACAGCATGCCCTTATGTGTTTGTACCACAGCATGTCCTTATGTGTTTGTACCACAGCATGCCCTTATGTGTTTGTACCACAGCATGCCCTTATGTGTTTATACCACAGCATGTCCTTATGTGTTTGTACACAACATGCCCTTATGTGTTTGTACCACAGCATGCCCTTATGTGTTTATACCACAGCATGTCCTTATGTGTTTATACCACAGCATGCCTTCTGTGTTTGTACCACAGCATGCCCTTATGTGTTTGTACCACAGCATGTCCTTATGTGTTTGTACCACAGCATGCCCTTATGTGTTTGTACCACAGCATGCCTTATGTGTTTATACCACAGCATGTCTTATGTGTTTGTACCACAGCATGTCCTTATGTGTTTGTACCACAGCATGCCCTTATGTGTTTGTACCACAGCATGCCCTTATGTGTTTGTACCACAGCATGTCCTTATGTGTTTGTACCACAGCATGCCCTTATGTGTTTGTACCACAGCATGCCTTATGTGTTTGTACCACAGCATGCCCTTATGTGTTTGTACCACAGCATGTCCTTATGTGTTTTGTACCACATCATGCCCTTATGTGTTTGTGCCACAGCATGCCCTTATGTGTTTGTACCACAGCATGCCCTTATGTGTTTGTACCACAGCATGCCCTTATGTGTTTGTACCACAGCATGCCCTTATGTGTTTGTACCACAGCATGCCCTTATGTGTTTGTACCACAGCATGCCCTTATGTGTTTGTACACAGCATGCCCTTATGTGTTTATACCACAGCATACCCTTATGTGTTTGTACCACAGCATGCCTTATGTGTTTATACCACAGCATGTCCTTATGTGTTTGTACCACAGCATGCCCTTCTGTAATGTGTTTGTACCACAGCATGCCCTTCTGTGTTTGTACCACAGCATGCCCTTATGTGTTTGTACCACAGCATGTCCTTATGTGTTTGTACCACAGCATGCCCTTCTGTGTTTGTACCACAGCATGCCCTTATGTGTTTGTACCACAGCATGCCCTTATGTGTTTGTACCACAACATGTCCTTATGTGTTTGTACCACAGCATGCCCTTATGTTTTTGTACCACAGCATGTCCTTATGTGTTTGTACCACAGCATGTCCTTATGTGTTTGTACCACAGCATGCCCTTATGTGTTTGTACCACAGCATGTCCTTATGTGTTTGTACCACAGCATGTCCTTATGTGTTTGTACCACAGCATGCCCTTATGTGTTTGTACCACAGCATGCCCTTATGTGTTTGTACCACAGCATGCCCTTATGTGTTTGTACCACAGCATGTCCTTATGTGTTTGTGCCACAGCATGCCCTTATGTGTTTGTGCCACAGCATGCCCTTATGTGTTTGTACCACAGCATGCCCTTATGTGTTTGTACCACAGCATGCCCTTATGTGTTTGTACCACAGCATGTCCTTATGTGTTTGTACCACAGCATGCCCTTATGTGTTTGTACCACAGCATGCCCTTATGTGTTTGTGCCACAGCATGTCCTTATGTGTTTGTACCACAGCATGTCCTTATGTGTTTATACCACAGCATGCCCTTATGTGTTTGTACCACAGCATGTCCTTATGTGTTTATACCACAGCATGTCCTTATGTGTTTGTACCACAGCATGCCCTTATGTGTTTGTACCACAACATGCCCTTATGTGTTTGTACCACAGCATGTCCTTATGTGTTTGTACCACAACATGCCCTTATGTGTTTGTACCACAGCATGCCCTTATGTGTTTGTACCACAACATGCCCTTATGTGTTTATACCACAGCATGTCCTTATGTGTTTGTGCCACAGCATGCCCTTATGTGTTTGTACCACAGCATGCCCTTATGTGTTTGTACCACAGCATGTCCTTATGTGTTTATACCACAGCATGTCCTTATGTGTTTGTGCCACAGCATGCCCTTATGTGTTTGTGCCACAGCATGCCCTTATGTGTTTGTACCACAACATGCCCTTATGTGTTTGTACCACAGCATGCCCTTATGTGTTTGTACCACAACATGCCCTTATGTGTTTGTACCACAGCATGCCCTTATGTGTTTGTACCACAACATGCCCTTATGTGTTTGTACCACAGCATGCCCTTATGTGTTTGTACCACAGCATGTCCTTATGTGTTTGTACCACAGCATGCCCTTATGTGTTTGTACCACAGCATGTCCTTATGTGTTTGTACCACAACATGCCCTTATGTGTTTGTACCACAACATGCCCTTATGTGTTTATACCACAGCATGTCCTTATGTGTTTGTACCACAGCATGCCCTTATGTGTTTATACCACAACATGTCCTTATGTGTTTGTACCACAGCATGCCCTTATGTGTTTGTACCACAACATGCCCTTATGTGTTTATACCACAGCATGTCCTTATGTGTTTGTACCACAGCATGCCCTTATGTGTTTGTACCACAACATGCCCTTATGTGTTTGTACCACAGCATGCCCTTATGTGTTTGTACCACAACATGCCCTTATGTGTTTGTACCACAGCATGCCCTTATGTGTTTGTACCACAACATGCCCTTATGTGTTTGTACCACAGCATGCCCTTATGTGTTTGTACCACAGCATGTCCTTATGTGTTTGTACCACAACATGCCCTTATGTGTTTGTACCACAGCATGTCCTTATGTGTTTGTACCACAGCATGCCCTTATGTGTTTGTACCACAACATGCCCTTATGTGTTTGTACCACAGCATGCCCTTATGTGTTTGTACCACAGCATGTCCTTATGTGTTTGTACCACAGCATGCCCTTATGTGTTTGTACCACAGCATGCCCTTATGTGTTTATACCACAGCATGTCCTTATGTGTTTGTACCACAGCATGTCCTTATGTGTTTGTACCACAGCATGCCCTTATGTGTTTGTACCACAGCATGCCCTTATGTGTTTGTACCACAGCATGTCCTTATGTGTTTGTACCACAGCATGCCCTTATGTGTTTGTACCACAGCATGCCCTTATGTGTTTGTACCACAGCATGCCCTTATGTGTTTGTACCACAGCATGCCCTTATGTGTTTGTACCACAGCATGCCCTTATGTGTTTGTACCACAGCATGCCCTTCTGTGTTTGTACCACAGCATGCCCTTATGTGTTTATACCACAGCATGCCCTTATGTGTTTGTACCACAGCATGTCCTTATGTGTTTGTACCACAGCATGCCCTTATGTGTTTATACCACAGCATGTCCTTATGTGTTTGTACCACAGCATGCCCTTATGTGTTTATACCACAGCATGCCCTTATGTGTTTGTACCACAGCATGTCCTTATGTGTTTGTACCACAGCATGCCCTTATGTGTTTGTGCCACAGCATGTCCTTATGTGTTTATACCACAGCATGCCCTTATGTGTTTGTACCACAGCATGTCCTTATGTGTTTGTACCACAGCATGTCCTTATGTGTTTATACCACAGCATGTCCTTATGTGTTTATACCACAGCATGTCCTTATGTGTTTGTACCACAGCATGCCCTTATGTGTTTGTACCACAGCATGCCCTTATGTGTTTATACCACAGCATGCCCTTATGTGTTTGTACCACAGCATGCCCTTATGTGTTTGTACCACAGCATGCCCTTATATGTTTGTACCACAGCATGCCCTTATGTGTTTGTACCACAGCATGCCCTTATGTGTTTGTACCACAGCATGCCCTTATGTGTTTGTACCACAGCATGCCCTTATGTGTTTGTACCACAGCATGCCCTTATGTGTTTGTACCACAGCATGCCCTTATGTGTTTGTACCACAGCATGTCCTTATGTGTTTGTACCACAGCATGCCCTTATGTGTTTGTACCACAGCATGCCCTTATGTGTTTGTACCACAACATGCCCTTATGTGTTTGTACCACAACATGCCCTTCTGTGTTTGTACCACAGCATGCCCTTCTGTGTTTGTACCACAGCATGCCCTTATGTGTTTATACCACAGCATGCCCTTATGTGTTTGTACCACAGCATGCCCTTATGTGTTTGTACCACAGCATGCCCTTATGTGTTTGTACCACAGCATGCCCTTATGTGTTTGTACCACAGCATGTCCTTATGTGTTTGTACCACAGCATGTCCTTATGTGTTTGTACCACAGCATGCCCTTATGTGTTTGTACCACAGCATGCCCTTATGTGTTTGTGCCACAGCATGCCCTTATGTGTTTGTACCACAGCATGCCCTTATGTGTTTGTACCACAACATGCCCTTATGTGTTTGTACCACAACATGCCCTTATGTGTTTGTACCACAGCATGCCCTTATGAGTTTGTACCACAGCATGTCCTTATGTGTTTGTACCACAACATGTCCTTATGTGTTTGTACCACAGCATGTCCTTATGTGTTTGTACCACAACATGTCCTTATGTGTTTGTACCACAGCATGTCCTTATGTGTTTGTACCACAACATGCCCTTATGTGTTTGTACCACAGCATGCCCTTATGAGTTTGTACCACAGCATGTCCTTATGTGTTTGTACCACAACATGTCCTTATGTGTTTGTACCACAGCATGCCCTTATGTGTTTGTGCCACAGCATGCCCTTATGTGTTTGTACCACAGCATGCCCTTATGTGTTTGTACCACAACATGCCCTTATGTGTTTGTACCACAACATGCCCTTATGTGTTTGTACCACAGCATGCCCTTATGTGTTTGTACCACAACATGTCCTTATGTGTTTGTACCACAGCATGCCCTTATGAGTTTGTACCACAGCATGCCCTTATGTGTTTGTACCACAGCATGCCCTTATGTGTTTGTACCACAGCATGCCCTTATGTGTTTGTGCCACAACATGCCCTTATGTGTTTGTACCACAGCATGCCCTTATGTGTTTGTACCACAACATGCCCTTATGTGTTTGTACCACAGCATGCCCTTATGTGTTTGTACCACAGCATGCCCTTATGTGTTTGTACCACAGCATGACCTTATGTGTTTGTACCACAGCATGCCCTTATGTGTTTGTACCACAGCATGCCCTTATGTGTTTGTACCACAGCATGCCCTTATGTGTTTGTACCACAGCATGCCCTTCTGTGTTTGTACCACAGCATGCCCTTATGTGTTTATACCACAGCATGCCCTTATGTGTTTGTACCACAGCATGCCCTTATGTGTTTGTACCACAGCATGTCCTTATGTGTTTGTACCACAGCATGTCCTTATGTGTTTGTACCACAGCATGCCCTTATGTGTTTGTACCACAGCATTCCCTTATGTGTTTGTACCACAGCATGCCCTTATGTGTTTGTACCACAGCATGCCCTTATGTGTTTGTACCACAGCATGCCCTTATGTGTTTGTACCACAGCATGCCCTTATGTGTTTGTACCACAGCATGCCCTTATGTGTTTGTACCACAGCATGCCCTTATGTGTTTCTACCACAACATGTCCTTATGTGTTTGTACCACAGCATGTCCTTATGTGTTTATACCACAGCATGTCCTTATGTGTTTGTACCACAGCATGTCCTTATGTGTTTGTACCACAGCATGCCCTTATGTGTTTGTACCACAGCGTGTCCTTATGTGTTTATACCACAGCATGCCCTTCTGTGTTTGTACCACAACATGCCCTTATGTGTTTGTACCACAGCATGCCCTTATGTGTTTATACCACAGCATGCCCTTATGTGTTTGTACCACAGCATGTCCTTATGTGTTTATACCACAGCATGCCCTTCTGTGTTTGTGCCACAGCATGCCCTTATGTGTTTGTACCACAGCATGTCCTTATGTGTTTATACCACAGCATGCCCTTATGTGTTTGTACCACAGCATGTCCTTATGTGTTTATACCACAGCATGCCCTTCTGTGTTTGTGCCACAGCATGCCCTTATGTGTTTGTACCACAGCATGCCCTTATGTGTTTGTACCACAGCATGTCCTTATGTGTTTATACCACAGCATGCCCTTCTGTGTTTGTACCACAACATGCCCTTATGTGTTTGTACCACAGCATGCCCTTATGTGTTTATACCACAGCATGCCCTTATGTGTTTCTACCACAGCATGTCCTTATGTGTTTATACCACAGCATGCCCTTATGTGTTTGTGCCACAGCATGCCCTTATGTGTTTGTACCACAGCATGTCCTTATGTGTTTGTACCACAGCATGCCCTTATGTGTTTGTACCACAACATGTCCTTATGTGTTTGTACCACAGCATGTCCTTATGTGTTTGTACCACAGCATGCCCTTATGTGTTTGTACCACAGCATGCCCTTATGTGTTTGTACCACAGCATGTCCTTATGTGTTTGTACCACAGCATGCCCTTCTGTGTTTGTACCACAGCATGCCCTTATGTGTTTATACCACAGCATGTCCTTATGTGTTTATACCACAGCATGCCCTTATGTGTTTGTACCACAGCATGCCCTTATGTGTTTGTACCACAGCATGTCCTTATGTGTTTGTACCACAGCATGCCCTTATGTGTTTGTACCACAACATGTCCTTATGTGTTTGTACCACAGCATGTCCTTATGTGTTTATACCACAGCATGCCCTTATGTGTTTGTACCACAGCATGTCCTTATGTGTTTGTACCACAGCATGTCCTTATGTGTTTGTACCACAGCATGCCCTTCTGTGTTTGTACCACAGCATGCCCTTATGTGTTTATACCACAGCATGTCCTTATGTGTTTATACCACAGCATGCCCTTATGTGTTTGTACCACAGCATGCCCTTATGTGTTTGTACCACAGCATGTCCTTATGTGTTTGTACCACAGCATGTCCTTATGTGTTTGTACCACAGCATGCCCTTATGTGTTTGTACCACAACATGTCCTTATGTGTTTATACCACAGCATGTCCTTATGTGTTTATACCACAGCATGCCCTTATGTGTTTGTACCACAGCATGTCCTTATGTGTTTGTACCACAGCATGTCCTTATGTGTTTATACCACAGCATGCCCTTATGTGTTTATACCACAGCATGTCCTTATGTGTTTGTACTACAGCATGCCCTTATGTGTTTGTACCACAGCATGCCCTTATGTGTTTGTACCACAGCATGCCCTTATGTGTTTGTACCACAGCATACCCTTATGTGTTTGTACCACAGCATGCCCTTATGTGTTTGTACCACAGCATGCCCTTATGTGTTTGTACCACAACATGTCCTTATGTGTTTGTACCACAGCATGCCCTTATGTGTTTGTACCACAGCATGCCCTTATGTGTTTGTACCACAGCATGCCCTTATGTGTTTGTACCACAGCATGTCCTTATGTGTTTGTACCACAGCATGCCCTTATGTGTTTGTACCACAGCATGCCCTTATGTGTTTGTACCACAGCATGCCCTTATGTGTTTGTACCACAGCATGCCCTTATGTGTTTGTGCCACAGCATGCCCTTATGTGTTTGTACCACAGCATGCCCTTATGTGTTTGTGCCACAGCATGCCCTTATGTGTTTGTACCACAGCATGCCCTTATGTGTTTGTACCACAGCATGTCCTTATGTGTTTGTACCACAGCATGCCCTTATGTGTTTGTACCACAGCATGCCCTTATGTGTTTGTACCACAGCATGCCCTTATGTGTTTGTACCACAGCATGTCCTTATGTGTTTGTACCACAGCATGTCCTTATGTGTTTGTACCACAGCATGCCCTTATGTGTTTGTACCACAGCATGTCCTTATGTGTTTGTACCACAGCATGCCCTTATGTGTTTGTACCACAGCATGCCCTTATGTGTTTGTACCACTGCATGCCCTTATGTGTTTGTGCCACAACATGTCCTTATGTGTTTGTACCACAGCATGCCCTTATGTGTTTGTGCCACAGCATGCCCTTATGTGTTTGTGCCACAGCATGTCCTTATGTGTTTGTACCACAGCATGCCCTTATGTGTTTGTACCACAGCATGTCCTTATGTGTTTGTACCACAGCATGCCCTTATGTGTTTGTACCACAGCATGCCCTTATGTGTTTGTACCACAGCATGCCCTTATGTGTTTGTACCACAGCATGTCCTTATGTGTTTGTACCACAGCATGCCCTTATGTGTTTGTACCACAGCATGTCCTTATGTGTTTGTACCACAGCATGTCCTTATGTGTTTGTACCACAACATGCCCTTATGTGTTTGTACCACAGCATGCCCTTATGTGTTTATACCACAGCATGTCCTTATGTGTTTGTACCACAGCATGTCCTTATGTGTTTGTACCACAGCATGCCCTTATGTGTTTGTACCACAGCATGCCCTTATGTGTTTGTGCCACAGCATGTCCTTATGTGTTTGTACCACAGCATGCCCTTATGTGTTTGTACCACAGCATGCCCTTATGTGTTTGTACCACAGCATGCCCTTATGTGTTTGTGCCACAGCATGCCCTTATGTGTTTGTACCACAGCATGCCCTTATGTGTTTGTACCACAGCATGCCCTTATGTGTTTGTGCCACAGCATGCCCTTATGTGTTTGTACCACAGCATGACCTTATGTGTTTGTACCACAGCATGCCCTTATGTGTTTGTACCACAGCATGCCCTTATGTGTTTGTACCACAGCATGCCCTTATGTGTTTGTACCACAGCATGTCCTTATGTGTTTGTACCACAGCATGCCCTTATGTGTTTGTACCACAACATGCCCTTATGTGTTTGTACCACAGCATGCCCTTATGTGTTTGTACCACAGCATGCCCTTATGTGTTTGTACCACAGCATGCCCTTATGTGTTTGTACCACAACATGTCCTTATGTGTTTGTACCACAGCATGCCCTTATGTGTTTGTACCACAGCATGCCCTTATGTGTTTGTACCACAGCATGCCCTTATGTGTTTGTGCCACAGCATGCCCTTATGTGTTTGTACCACAGCATGCCCTTATGTGTTTGTACCACAGCATGCCCTTATGTGTTTGTACCACAACATGCCCTTATGTGTTTGTACCACAACATGCCCTTATGTGTTTGTACCACAGCATGCCCTTATGTGTTTGTGCCACAGCATGCCCTTATGTGTTTGTACCACAACATGCCCTTATGTGTTTGTACCACAGCATGCCCTTATGTGTTTGTACCACAGCATGCCCTTATGTGTTTGTACCACAGCATGCCCTTATGTGTTTGTACCACAGCATGCCCTTATGTGTTTGTACCACAGCATGTCCTTATGTGTTTGTACCACAACATGCCCTTATGTGTTTATACCACAGCATGTCCTTATGTGTTTGTACCACAGCATGCCCTTATGTGTTTATACCACAACATGTCCTTATGTGTTTGTACCACAGCATGCCCTTATGTGTTTCTACCACAACATGCCCTTATGTGTTTATACCACAGCATGTCCTTATGTGTTTGTACCACAGCATGCCCTTATGTGTTTGTACCACAACATGCCCTTATGTGTTTGTACCACAGCATGCCCTTATGTGTTTATACCACAACATGTCCTTATTTATTAGTACCACAGCATGCCCTTATGTGTTTGTACCACAACATGCCCTTATGTGTTTATACCACAGCATGTCCTTATGTGTTTGTACCACAGCATGCCCTTATGTGTTTGTACCACAACATGCCCTTATGTGTTTGTACCACAGCATGCCCTTATGTGTTTGTACCACAACATGCCCTTATGTGTTTGTACCACAGCATGCCCTTATGTGTTTGTACCACAACATGCCCTTATGTGTTTGTGCCACAGCATGCCCTTATGTGTTTGTACCACAGCATGTCCTTATGTGTTTATACCACAGCATGTCCTTATGTGTTTGTACCACAACATGCCCTTATGTGTTTGTACCACAGCATGTCCTTATGTGTTTGTACCACAGCATGCCCTTATGTGTTTGTACCACAACATGCCCTTATGTGTTTGTACCACAGCATGCCCTTATGTGTTTGTACCACAGCATGTCCTTATGTGTTTATACCACAGCATGCCCTTATGTGTTTGTACCACAGCATGCCCTTATGTGTTTGTACCACAGCATGCCCTTATGTGTTTGTACCACAGCATGCCCTTATGTGTTTGTACCACAGCATGCCCTTATGTGTTTGTACCACAGCATGCCCTTATGTGTTTGTACCACAGCATGCCCTTATGTGTTTGTACCACAGCATGTCCTTATGTGTTTGTACCACAGCATGCCCTTATGTGTTTGTACCACAGCATGCCCTTATGTGTTTGTACCACAGCATGCCCTTATGTGTTTGTACCACAGCATGCCCTTATGTGTTTGTACCACAGCATGCCCTTATGTGTTTGTACCACAGCATGCCCTTATGTGTTTGTACCACAGCATGCCCTTATGTGTTTGTACCACAGCATGTCCTTATGTGTTTATACCACAGCATGCCCTTATGTGTTTGTACCACAGCATGCCCTTATGTGTTTGTACCACAGCATGTCCCTTATGTGTTTGTACCACAGCATGTCCTTATGTGTTTGTACCACAGCATGCCCTTATGTGTTTGTACCACAGCATGCCCTTATGTGTTTGTACCACAGCATGCCCTTCTGTGTTTGTACCACAGCATGCCCTTATGTGTTTGTACCACAGCATGCCCTTATGTGTTTGTACCACAGCATGTCCTTATGTGTTTGTACCACAGCATGCCCTTCTGTGTTTGTACCACAGCATGCCCTTATGTGTTTGTGCCACAGCATGCCCTTATGTGTTTGTGCCACAGCATGACCTTATGTGTTTGTGCCACAGCATGCCCTTATGTGTTTGTACCACACCATGCCCTTATGTGTTTGTGCCACAGCATGTCCTTCTGTGTTTGTACCACAGCATGTCCTTATGTGTTTGTACCACAGCATGTCCTTATGTGTTTGTACCACAGCATGTCCTTATGTGTTTATACCACAGCATGCCCTTATGTGTTTGTGCCACAGCATGCCCTTATGTGTTTGTACCACAGCATGTCCTTATGTGTTTATACCACAGCATGTCCTTATGTGTTTGTACCACAGCATGTCCTTATGTGTTTATACCACAGCATGCCCTTCTGTGTTTGTGCCACAGCATGCCCTTATGTGTTTGTACCACAACATGCCCTTATGTGTTTGTACCACAGCATGCCCTTATGTGTTTGTACCACAGCATGCCCTTATGTGTTTATACCACAGCATGTCCTTATGTGTTTGTACCACAGCATGCCCTTATGTGTTTGTACCACAGCATGCCCTTATGTGTTTGTACCACAGCATGTCCTTATGTGTTTGTACCACAGCATGTCCTTATGTGTTTGTACCACAGCATTCCCTTATGTGTTTGTACCACAGCATGTCCTTATGTGTTTGTACCACAGCATGCCCTTATGTGTTTGTACCACAGCATGCCCTTATGTGTTTGTACCACAGCATGTCCTTATGTGTTTGTACCACAGCATGCCCTTATGTGTTTGTACCACAGCATGTCCTTATGTGTTTGTACCACAGCATGCCCTTATGTGTTTGTACCACAGCATGCCCTTATGTGTTTGTACCACAGCATGCCCTTATGTGTTTGTACCACAGCATGTCCTTATGTGTTTGTACCACAGCATGTCCTTATGTGTTTGTACCACAGCATGCCCTTATGTGTTTGTACCACAGCATGTCCTTATGTGTTTGTACCACAGCATGCTCTTATGTGTTTGTACCACAGCATGTCCTTATGTGTTTGTACCACAGCATGCCCTTATGTGTTTGTACCACAGCATGCCCTTATGTGTTTGTACCACAGCATGCCCTTATGTGTTTGTACCACAGCATGTCCTTATGTGTTTGTACCACAACATGCCCTTATGTGTTTATACCACAGCATGTCCTTATGTGTTTGTACCACAGCATGTCCTTATGTGTTTGTACCACAGCATGTCCTTATGTGTTTGTACCACAGCATGTCCTTATGTGTTTGTACCACAGCATGTCCTTATGTGTTTGTACCACAGCATGTCCTTATGTGTTTGTACCACAGCATGTCCTTATGTGTTTGTACCACAGCATGCCCTTATGTGTTTGTACCACAGCATGTCCTTATGTGTTTGTACCACAACATGCCCTTATGTGTTTATACCACAGCATGTCCTTATGTGTTTGTACCACAGCATGTCCTTATGTGTTTGTACCACAGCATGTCCTTATGTGTTTGTACCACAGCATGTCCTTATGTGTTTGTACCACAGCATGTCCTTATGTGTTTGTACCACAGCATGCCCTTATGTGTTTGTACCACAGCATGTCCTTATGTGTTTATACCACAGCATGTCCTTATGTGTTTGTACCACAGCATGTCCTTATGTGTTTGTACCACAGCATGCCCTTATGTGTTTGTACCACAGCATGCCCTTATGTGTTTGTACCACAGCATGTCCTTATGTGTTTGTACCACAGCATGCCCTTATGTGTTTGTACCACAGCATGCCCTTATGTGTTTGTACCACAGCATGCCCTTATGTGTTTGTACCACAGCATGTCCTTATGTGTTTGTACCACAGCATGCCCTTATGTGTTTGTACCACAGCATGTCCTTATGTGTTTGTACCACAGCATGTCCTTATGTGTTTGTACCACAGCATGCCCTTATGTGTTTGTACCACAGCATGCCCTTATGTGTTTGTACCACAGCATGCCCTTATGTGTTTGTACCACAGCATGTCCTTATGTGTTTGTACCACAGCATGCCCTTATGTGTTTATACCACAGCATGTCCTTATGTGTTTGTACCACAGCATGTCCTTATGTGTTTGTACCACAGCATGTCCTTATGTGTTTGTACCACAGCATGTCCTTATGTGTTTGTACCACAGCATGCCCTTATGTGTTTGTACCACAGCATGCCCTTATGTGTTTGTACCACAGCATGTCCTTATGTGTTTATACCACAGCATGTCCTTATGTGTTTGTACCACAGCATGCCCTTATGTGTTTGTACCACAGCATGCCCTTATGTGTTTGTACCACAGCATGCCCTTATGTGTTTGTACCACAGCATGTCCTTATGTGTTTGTACCACAGCATGCCCTTATGTGTTTGTACCACAGCATGCCCTTATGTGTTTGTACCACAGCATGCCCTTATGTGTTTGTACCACAGCATGTCCTTATGTGTTTGTACCACAGCATGCCCTTATGTGTTTGTACCACAGCATGCCCTTCTGTGTTTGTACCACAGCATGCCCTTATGTGTTTATACCACAGCATGCCCTTATGTGTTTGTACCACAGCATGCCCTTATGTGTTTGTACCACAGCATGCCCTTATGTGTTTGTGCCACAGCATGTCCTTATGTGTTTGTACCACAGCATGCCCTTATGTGTTTGTACCACAGCATGTCCTTATGTGTTTATACCACAGCATGTCCTTATGTGTTTGTACCACAGCATGTCCTTATGTGTTTGTACCACAGCATGCCCTTATGTGTTTGTACCACAGCATGCCCTTATGTGTTTGTACCACAGCATGTCCTTATGTGTTTGTACCACAGCATGCCCTTATGTGTTTGTACCACAGCATGTCCTTATGTGTTTGTACCACAGCATGCCCTTATGTGTTTGTACCACAGCATGCCCTTATGTGTTTGTACCACAGCATGTCCTTATGTGTTTGTACCACAGCATGTCCTTATGTGTTTGTACCACAGCATGCCCTTATGTGTTTGTACCACAGCATGCCCTTATGTGTTTGTACCACAGCATGTCCTTATGTGTTTGTACCACAGCATGTCCTTATGTGTTTGTACCACAGCATGCCCTTATGTGTTTGTACCACAGCATGCCCTTATGTGTTTGTACCACAGCATGCCCTTATGTGTTTGTACCACAGCATGCCCTTATGTGTTTGTACCACAGCATGTCCTTATGTGTTTGTACCACAGCATGCCCTTATGTGTTTGTACCACAGCATGCCCTTATGTGTTTGTACCACAGCATGCCCTTATGTGTTTGTACCACAGCATGTCCTTATGTGTTTGTACCACAGCATGCCCTTATGTGTTTGTACCACAGCATGTCCTTATGTGTTTGTACCACAGCATGTCCTTATGTGTTTGTACCACAGCATGTCCTTATGTGTTTGTACCACAGCATGCCCTTATGTGTTTGTACCACAGCATGTCCTTATGTGTTTGTACCACAGCATGTCCTTATGTGTTTATACCACAGCATGTCCTTATGTGTTTGTACCACAGCATGCCCTTATGTGTTTGTACCACAGCATGCCCTTATGTGTTTATACCACAGCATGCCCTTATGTGTTTGTACCACAGCATGTCCTTATGTGTTTGTACCACAGCATGCCCTTATGTGTTTGTACCACAGCATGCCCTTATGTGTTTGTACCACAGCATGCCCTTATGTGTTTGTACCACAGCATGCCCTTATGTGTTTGTACCACAGCATGCCCTTATGTGTTTGTACCACAGCATGCCCTTATGTGTTTGTACCACAGCATGCCCTTATGTGTTTGTACCACAGCATGCCCTTATGTGTTTGTACCACAGCATGCCCTTATGTGTTTGTACCACAACATGCCCTTATGTGTTTGTACCACAACATGCCCTTCTGTGTTTGTACCACAGCATGCCCTTCTGTGTTTGTACCACAGCATGCCCTTATGTGTTTATACCACAGCATGCCCTTATGTGTTTGTACCACAGCATGCCCTTATGTGTTTGTACCACAACATGCCCTTATGTGTTTGTACCACAGCATGCCCTTATGTGTTTGTACCACAGCATGTCCTTATGTGTTTGTACCACAGCATGTCCTTATGTGTTTGTACCACAGCATGCCCTTATGTGTTTGTACCACAGCATGTCCTTATGTGTTTGTACCACAGCATGCCCTTATGTGTTTGTACCACAGCATGCCCTTATGTGTTTGTGCCACAGCATGCCCTTATGTGTTTGTACCACAGCATGCCCTTATGTGTTTGTACCACAACATGCCCTTATGTGTTTGTACCACAACATGCCCTTATGTGTTTGTACCACAGCATGCCCTTATGAGTTTGTACCACAGCATGTCCTTATGTGTTTGTACCACAACATGTCCTTATGTGTTTGTACCACAGCATGCCCTTATGTGTTTGTACCACAGCATGCCCTTATGTGTTTGTACCACAACATGTCCTTATGTGTTTGTACCACAGCATGCCCTTATGAGTTTGTACCACAGCATGCCCTTATGTGTTTGTACCACAGCATGCCCTTATGTGTTTGTACCACAGCATGCCCTTATGTGTTTGTGCCACAACATGCCCTTATGTGTTTGTACCACAGCATGCCCTTATGTGTTTGTACCACAACATGCCCTTATGTGTTTGTACCACAGCATGCCCTTATGTGTTTGTACCACAGCATGCCCTTATGTGTTTGTACCACAGCATGCCCTTATGTGTTTGTACCACAGCATGCCCTTATGTGTTTGTACCACAGCATGCCCTTATGTGTTTGTACCACAGCATGCCCTTATGTGTTTGTACCACAGCATGCCCTTATGTGTTTGTACCACAGCATGCCCTTCTGTGTTTGTACCACAGCATGCCCTTATGTGTTTATACCACAGCATGCCCTTATGTGTTTGTACCACAGCATGCCCTTATGTGTTTGTACCACAGCATGTCCTTATGTGTTTGTACCACAGCATGTCCTTATGTGTTTGTACCACAGCATGCCCTTATGTGTTTGTACCACAGCATTCCCTTATGTGTTTGTACCACAGCATGCCCTTATGTGTTTGTACCACAGCATGCCCTTATGTGTTTGTACCACAGCATGCCCTTATGTGTTTGTACCACAGCATGCCCTTATGTGTTTGTACCACAGCATGCCCTTATGTGTTTCTACCACAACATGTCCTTATGTGTTTGTACCACAGCATGTCCTTATGTGTTTATACCACAGCATGTCCTTATGTGTTTGTACCACAGCATGTCCTTATGTGTTTGTACCACAGCATGCCCTTATGTGTTTGTACCACAGCATGCCCTTATGTGTTTGTACCACAGCATGTCCTTATGTGTTTATACCACAGCATGCCCTTCTGTGTTTGTACCACAACATGCCCTTATGTGTTTGTACCACAGCATGCCCTTATGTGTTTATACCACAGCATGCCCTTATGTGTTTGTACCACAGCATGCCCTTATGTGTTTGTACCACAGCATGCCCTTATGTGTTTGTGCCACAGCATGCCCTTATGTGTTTGTACCACAGCATTCCCTTATGTGTTTGTACCACAGCATGTCCTTATGTGTTTGTATCACAGCATGTCCTTATGTGTTTGTACCACAGCATGTCCTTATGTGTTTGTACCACAGCATGCCCTTATGTGTTTGTACCACAGCATGTCCTTATGTGTTTATACCACAGCATGCCCTTATGTGTTTGTACCACAGCATGTCCTTATGTGTTTGTACCACAGCATGCCCTTATGTGTTTGTACCACAGCATGCCCTTATGTGTTTGTACCACAGCATGCCCTTATGTGTTTGTACCACAGCATGCCCTTATGTGTTTGTACCACAGCATGTTCTTATGTGTTTGTACCACAGCATGCCCTTATGTGTTTGTACCACTGCATTCCCTTATGTGTTTGTACCACAGCATGCCCTTATGTGTTTGTACCACAGCATGCCCTTATGTGTTTGTACCACAGCATGTTCTTATGTGTTTGTACCACAGCATGCCCTTATGTGTTTGTACCACTGCATTCCCTTCTGTGTTTGTACCACAGCATGTCCTTATGTGTTTGTACCACAGCATACCCTTATGTGTTTGTACCACAGCATGCCCTTATGTGTTTGTGCCACACCATGTCCTTATGTGTTTGTACCACAGCATGCCCTTATGTGTTTGTACCACAGCATGCCCTTATGTGTTTGTACCACAGCATGCCCTTATGTGTTTGTACCACAGCATGCCCTTATGTGTTTGTACCACAGCATGCCCTTATGTGTTTGTACCACAGCATGCCCTTATGTGTTTGTACCACAGCATGCCCTTATGTGTTTGTACCACAGCATGCCCTTCTGCGTTTGTACCACTGCATGTCCTTATGTGTTTGTACCACAGCATGCCCTTATGTGTTTGTACCACAGCATGCCCTTATGTGTTTGTACCACAACATGCCCTTATGTGTTTATACCACAGCATGTCCTTATGTGTTTGTACCACAGCATGCCCTTATGTGTTTGTACCACAGCATGCCCTTATGTGTTTGTGCCACAGCATGCCCTTATGTGTTTGTACCACAGCATGCCCTTATGTGTTTGTACCACAGCATGCCCTTATGTGTTTGTACCACAGCATGCCCTTATGTGTTTGTACCACAGCATGTCCTTATGTGTTTGTACCACAGCATGCCCTTATGTGTTTGTACCACAGCATGCCCTTATGTGTTTGTACCACAGCATGCCCTTATGTGTTTGTACCACAGCATGTCCTTATGTGTTTGTACCACAGCATGCCCTTATGTGTTTGTACCACAGCATGCCCTTATGTGTTTGTACCACAGCATGTCCTTATGTGTTTGTACCACAGCATGCCCTTATGTGTTTGTACCACAGCATGTCCTTATGTGTTTGTACCACAGCATGCCCTTATGTGTTTGTACCACAGCATGCCCTTATGTGTTTGTACCACTGCATGCCCTTATGTGTTTGTGCCACAACATGTCCTTATGTGTTTGTACCACAGCATGCCCTTATGTGTTTGTACCACAGCATGCCCTTATGTGTTTGTGCCACAACATGTCCTTATGTGTTTGTACCACAGCATGCCCTTATGTGTTTGTACCACAGCATGCCCTTATGTGTTTGTGCCACAACATGTCCTTATGTGTTTGTACCACAGCATGTCCTTATGTGTTTGTACCACAGCATGCCCTTATGTGTTTGTACCACAGCATGCCCTTATGTGTTTGTACCACAGCATGTCCTTATGTGTTTATACCACAGCATGTTCTTATGTGTTTGTACCACAGCATGCCCTTATGTGTTTGTACCACAGCATGCCCTTCTGTGTTTGTGCCACAACATGTCCTTATGTGTTTGTACCACAGCATGCCCTTATGTGTTTGTACCACAACATGCCCTTATGTGTTTGTACCACAGCATGCCCTTATGTGTTTGTACCACAGCATTCCCTTATGTGTTTGTACCACAGCATGCCCTTATGTGTTTGTACCACAGCATGTCCTTATGTGTTTGTACCACAGCATGCCCTTATGTGTTTGTACCACAGCATGCCCTTATGTGTTTGTGCCACAGCATGTCCTTATGTGTTTGTACCACAGCATGCCCTTATGTGTTTGTACCACAGCATTCCCTTATGTGTTTGTACCACAGCATGCCCTTATGTGTTTGTACCACTGCATGCCCTTATGTGTTTGTACCACAGCATGCCCTTATGTGTTTGTACCACAGCATGCCCTTATGTGTTTGTGCCACAGCATGTCCTTATGTGTTTGTACCACAGCATGTCCTTATGTGTTTGTACCACAGCATGCCCTTATGTGTTTGTACCACAGCATACCCTTATGTGTTTGTACCACAGCATGTCCTTATGTGTTTGTACCACAGCATGTCCTTATGTGTTTGTACCACAGCATGTCCTTATGTGTTTGTACCACAGCATGCCCTTATGTGTTTATACCACAGCATGTCCTTATGTGTTTGTACCACAGCATGCCCTTATGTGTTTATACCACAGCATGCCCTTATGTGTTTATACCACAGCATGTCCTTATGTGTTTATACCACAGCATGCCCTTATGTGTTTATACCACAGCATGCCCTTATGTGTTTGTACCACAGCATGTCCTTATGTGTTTGTACCACAGCATGTCCTTATGTGTTTGTACCACAGCATGTCCTTATGTGTTTGTACCACAGCATGTCCTTATGTGTTTATACCACAGCATGTCCTTATGTGTTTGTACCACAGCATGCCCTTATGTGTTTGTACCACAGCATGTCCTTATGTGTTTGTGCCACAACATGTCCTTATGTGTTTATACCACAGCATGCCCTTATGTGTTTATACCACAGCATGCCCTTATGTGTTTGTACCACAGCATGTCCTTATGTGTTTGTACCACAGCATGTCCTTATGTGTTTGTACCACAGCATGCCCTTATGTGTTTGTACCACAGCATGTCCTTATGTGTTTGTGCCACAACATGTCCTTATGTGTTTGTACCACAGCATGCCCTTATGTGTTTGTACCACAGCATGCCCTTATGTGTTTGTACCACAGCATGTCCTTATGTGTTTGTACCACAGCATGTCCTTATGTGTTTGTACCACTGCATGCCCTTATGTGTTTGTACCACAGCATGCCCTTATGTGTTTGTGCCACAACATGTCCTTATGTGTTTGTACCACAGCATGCCCTTATGTGTTTGTACCACAGCATGCCCTTATGTGTTTGTGCCACAACATGTCCTTATGTGTTTGTACCACAGCATGCCCTTATGTGTTTGTACCACAGCATGCCCTTATGTGTTTGTACCACAGCATGTCCTTATGTGTTTGTACCACAGCATGTCCTTATGTGTTTGTACCACAGCATGCCCTTATGTGTTTGTACCACAGCATGTCCTTATGTGTTTGTACCACAACATGCCCTTATGTGTTTGTACCACAGCATGCCCTTATGTGTTTGTGCCACAGCATGCCCTTATGTGTTTGTACCACAGCATGCCCTTATGTGTTTGTACCACAGCATGTCCTTATGTGTTTGTACCACAGCATGCCCTTATGTGTTTGTACCACAGCATGCCCTTATGTGTTTGTACCACAGCATGTCCTTATGTGTTTGTACCACAGCATGTCCTTATGTGTTTGTACCACAGCATGTCCTTATGTGTTTGTACCACAGCATGTCCTTATGTGTTTGTACCACAGCATGCCCTTATGTGTTTGTACCACAGCATGCCCTTATGTGTTTGTACCACAGCATGTCCTTATGTGTTTGTACCACAACATGCCCTTATGTGTTTGTACCACAGCATGCCCTTATGTGTTTGTGCCACAGCATGCCCTTATGTGTTTGTACCACAGCATGCCCTTATGTGTTTGTACCACAGCATGTCCTTATGTGTTTGTACCACAGCATGCCCTTATGTGTTTGTACCACAGCATGCCCTTATGTGTTTGTACCACAGCATGCCCTTATGTGTTTGTACCACAGCATGCCCTTATGTGTTTGTACCACAGCATGCCCTTATGTGTTTGTACCACAGCATGTCCTTATGTGTTTGTACCACAGCATGCCCTTATGTGTTTGTACCACAGCATGTCCTTATGTGTTTGTACCACAGCATGCCCTTATGTGTTTGTACCACAGCATGCCCTTATGTGTTTGTACCACAGCATGCCCTTATGTGTTTGTACCACAGCATGTCCTTATGTGTTTGTACCACAGCATGCCCTTATGTGTTTGTACCACAGCATGCCCTTATGTGTTTGTACCACAGCATGTCCTTATGTGTTTGTGCCACAGCATGTCCTTATGTGTTTGTACCACAGCATGCCCTTATGTGTTTATACCACAGCATGCCCTTATGTGTTTGTACTACAGCATGCCCTTATGTGTTTGTACCACAGCATGCCCTTATGTGTTTGTACCACAGCATGTCCTTATGTGTTTGTACCACAGCATGCCCTTATGTGTTTGTACCACAGCATGTCCTTATGTGTTTGTACCACAGCATGCCCTTCTGTGTTTGTGCCACAGCATGCCCTTATGTGTTTGTACCACAGCATGCCCTTATGTGTTTGTACCACAGCATGCCCTTATGTGTTTGTGCCACAGCATGCCCTTATGTGTTTGTACCACAGCATGACCTTATGTGTTTGTTCCACAGCATGCCCTTATGTGTTTGTACCACAGCATGCCCTTATGTGTTTATACCACAGCATGCCCTTATGTGTTTGTACCACAGCATGCCCTTATGTGTTTATACCACAGCATGCCCTTATGTGTTTGTACCACAGCATGCCCTTATGTGTTTGTACCACAGCATGCCCTTATGTGTTTGTGCCACAGCATGTCCTTATGTGTTTGTACCACAGCATGCCCTTATGTGTTTGTACCACAGCATGCCCTTATGTGTTTGTACCACAGCATGCCCTTATGTGTTTGTGCCACAGCATGCCCTTATGTGTTTGTACCACAGCATGCCCTTATGTGTTTGTACCACAGCATGCCCTTATGTGTTTGTGCCACAGCATGCCCTTATGTGTTTGTACCACAGCATGACCTTATGTGTTTGTTCCACAGCATGCCCTTATGTGTTTGTACCACAGCATGCCCTTATGTGTTTGTACCACAGCATGCCCTTATGTGTTTGTACCACAGCATGTCCTTATGTGTTTGTACCACAGCATGCCCTTATGTGTTTGTACCACAACATGCCCTTATGTGTTTGTACCACAGCATGCCCTTATGTGTTTGTACCACAGCATGCCCTTATGTGTTTGTACCACAGCATGCCCTTATGTGTTTGTACCACAACATGTCCTTATGTGTTTGTACCACAGCATGCCCTTATGTGTTTGTACCACAGCATGCCCTTATGTGTTTGTACCACAGCATGCCCTTATGTGTTTGTACCACAACATGTCCTTATGTGTTTGTACCACAGCATGTCCTTATGTGTTTGTACCACAGCATGCCCTTATGTGTTTGTACCACAGCATGCCCTTATGTGTTTGTGCCACAGCATGCCCTTATGTGTTTGTACCACAGCATGCCCTTATGTGTTTGTACCACAGCATGCCCTTATGTGTTTGTACCACAACATGCCCTTATGTGTTTGTACCACAACATGCCCTTATGTGTTTGTACCACAGCATGCCCTTATGTGTTTGTGCCACAGCATGCCCTTATGTGTTTGTACCACAACATGCCCTTATGTGTTTGTACCACAGCATGCCCTTCTGTGTTTGTGAGAGGAAGAGAGAGCAGCACATTTGTCAGCTAGTGAAAACAGGCTAATAAAAAGGAGTTGCAGCTTATTTTAGGGTACCTAATAGGGAAGACATTGTTTTCTCTGCATAAAGGGTGTCTGGGGTCACTCTGGTGGACAGGAAAGGAGAAAGAAGATTGACCCCAAATACAGCAACATCTTGTATGACTGTCTGGGAAGACACAGGAGGCCGTGATCCAAGGTCCTTTCTGATCTGACTATTATCTCTGTGTTGGTGGTGGAGTCCTGGAAAAGAATCAGTTGAACAAGGGATGTTTTTTGGGTTTTTTTGCTAAATGAGAAGGGGGACAATTAGTTAATAAAATAAATAAAATTAAAAAAGAAAGTAAAAAATTGGTACATAACATGACAGAGACAGGGACCCTGAAATAAGCTGTGACTGAGGCAGACTGATACGTTTGTCCGCACCACTACTATAAAATGATGGTGCCTACAGGAAATTAACGTGGAAGGAAATTGGGAGGAAAGACTCCCAAAAAAAGAAACCTGTATTTATAGCACTCATATACAGTTAAAAGACATTTATTAGTATTTCATCTCAAATCTTTAATGGGGATTAAAGAAAGCAGCAAAAATTGACAAAAGAAAAAAGGAAACATTTCTAAAATCAAAGTTGTACAGACTGAATATAGGGGGGGTTATTCATGTAATGTCTTAGTAGACGTATGGGTTAAATATCATCATCTTATGTACGATGATGTTGTGAGTCTCACAGTATTATTGTTTGGTAGTTTACACTTCTAGTATACAGTGTTTCAACTTGTCTCATCTGTTATGCTGATGACATTTCATAACAAATGTAAACTACCAAGCAATAATACAATGCAAAACATCCCACTCCATCAGTTCAACAGCAATTTACTGAGCTACTTGCAGTGGTGGAGTGTATGTACTGATATGAGCTACAGTGATATTACACTCTAATATCAAGACTATCAGGCTGTCTCAGGTTGATCCCAGGTAGGAAACCAGTGGTTCCATCATTTTGATTGATTTACCTGGGCTTTCTAAAGCAGTGATTCTCAGCTCCAGTCCTCGGGGCACACCAACAGGTCATGTTTTCAAGATATCCATAATTAATCACAGGTGAGTCAATCACAATGACTGAGCCACTAACTACTCACCTGTGATTAAGCAGGAACAACCTGTAAACCTGCACTGTTGGTGCGCCCCGAGGACTAACAGTGAGAAACGCTGTTCTAAAGGATATCTTTAAATCTAACTTGTAGTTGTGTCCTGAGAACTGGATCTGAGAATCACTCCTCTAGTAAATACCCCAAAGTGTAGCCCCTGAAGTATTCCCCAAATGTAAAGCAATGTCTGCAAGACCTTAGAGAGGTTAACCCTTTTGGGGCAAAGGGGTATGTCACACATTACATGTGTGCATTTATTTAAAAATGAATGCAAAATTTAAAGGAACACTAATGTCCCATAAAATGTTTTTCTTGTTTTGTAAAGTTTAAAAAATAAATTATGTGGCACAAATCCCTTCTCTCAAACCTTTACGGTTGTGCTGACTGCAGGAGATCCCTGGGACCAGCCAGCGGCTCTGCAGCAGAGCCGAAATCCCCATACTAAAAAATAATTACTTCATTGGAACAGTCTACAAAGTGTGCCTGGTTCTTTTTAAATATCGCTATTTCGGCTCTGTTAAAGAGCCGCCTTGTGTCGGCCGACAGGGATCTCCTACTGTCAGCTTTACAGCCGAAATCGTGAGAGGGGGGAGAGGGGAACTTTAGATGCGAATATCTCTCAAGCCATAAAGGTTTGAGAGATAGGATTTGCACCACATAATGTATTTTTTTTAATCTATAAAACAACAAAACATTTTCTGGGACATTACTGTTCCTTTAATGAATATAATGAATATATATTTTGTGACATTCTGATTTAATTAAGCACCGAACGACACAGAACTCTCAATATCAAAAACACAAACAACATACTCAATACTGTCGTGCTCATTCATTCACTCATTTATCCATTCACATGTACATTCACACTCTTACACACATTCACAACAGGGTTAGCATTTACCTTGATGTTGAACGTTCAGCGGTGTCTGCGTCACCCCGGTCCTTCAGCATCTGTACCTAAAAAAAGATTTTTAAAAAGTCACTACTAGTCTGCCACCACCTTCCCCTCCACCGCTGCTTAAAATAAAGAACCCCAACCCTGTACCTTGTTTGTGCCAGAATAAGGAAAAATGAACAGGGAATGATTGGCTAGATGGAGGGATGATGTGACACATGTCTGTGACCCTTCCACTAGATACTGAGATGACTGAGGGGCATGTTCCATGCCCTGCGCAACCCCCACAGTCCAAGCTAATAGAAGCTTGGGAACTCATTGGAACAGAGGTGGCCACATAATAGCCAATCCCTGTTCCATTTTGTCTCACTCAGACTTAGGAAACGGCCTGAGTAGGATAAAAGGGTGGTTGTGGGAGGGGGAGACTTTATTTTAGGTGGCAGAAGAGGGAAAAGTGGTGGCAGGCTAGTAGGTTTTTTTAATACTTAACATTTTTTTAGGTGCAGATTAGTGATGAGCGAGCATGCTCGGCCGAAGCTCGGTTCAGCTCGAGCATCGCTCTGCTCGGCACATGGCGGTACTCGTACGAGTACCGCATGTGCTCGCCCGCCATGTTCGGGTCTCCTCCCCGCACGTTTCGCGGCTGCTGCGCAGCCAATAAACGTGCGGGGAGGCTCTGACATCAGTGTAATGCCAGCAGCCAACACTGATTGGCTGGCCAGAACCCGTGATCGGGTGCGCTTAGGCAGGGAAAGTCAGTGTAGGGAGAATAAAATTGTTGAAACTCTTTCAAGACCCAAAAGTCCTTTTTAGGACTGTTGTGTGTGGGGGCAGCATTTATATTTTGTTTGGGGGGGCACAATTTGCTTTTTTTTGTGGGGGGGATATTTGTAAGGTGACATATAATACTAGATGCACAGGAAGTCAGTGTAGGGAGAATAAAATTGCTGAAACTCTTTAAAGACCCAAAAGTCCTTTTTAGGACTGTTGTGTGTGGGGGCAGCATTTAATTTTTTTTGGGGGTGGCAGAATTTCATTTTTTTGTGGGGGGGGACATGTTCTAAGGTGACATTGTACTAGGTGCACAGGGACAAATATTTCACAGTGCAGTGACAAGCTGACATATTCTGTTAGGTGCACAGGGCCAATGATTTTACAAGGCAGCGACAAAAAGGGCCATTTTAAACGTGTGCCTAGCCATAGATTATTGTCACATTCTGTTTAGTGTGCAAATTCACAAATTAACGTCACATATTCCGTTCACTGTGCCTAGCCGCAGATTAGCGTCACATTCTGTTTCGTGTGCCTAGCCGCAGATTAGCGTCACATTCTGTTTCGTGTGCCTAGCCGCAGATTAGCGTCACATATTGTTTAGTGTGCCTAGCCGCAGATAAACGTCACATATTGTTTAGTGTGCCTAGCCGCAGATTAGCGTCACATATTGTTTAGTGTGCCTAGCCGCAGATTAGCGTCACATTCTGTTTCGTGTGCCTAGCCGCAGATTAGCATCACATTCTGTTTCGTGTGCCTAGCCGCAGATTAGCGTCACATATTGTTTAGTGTGCCTAGCCGCAGATTAACGTCACATATTGTTTAGTGTGCCTAGCCGCAGATTAGAGTCACATATTGTTTAGTGTGCCTAGCCGCAGATTAGCGTCACATTCTGTTTCGTGTGCCTAGCCGCAGATTACCGGCATATATTCCGTTTAATATGAAGAAGGCGGGTAAAAAGGGACGGGGAAGTGGACGTGATCCTGATAGTTCAGGGCGCGGGTCAGGACTCGTAGAAACTGTGCCTGGTGCCAGAGCACAAGAAAGAAAGACATCCACCATACCTAGCTTCATGTCTCAGTTTACAGGGCGTCGCAGGACATCACTCTCGAGGTCAGACCACTGCGAACAGGTGGTCGGTTGGATTTCAGCTGATACTGCTTCCAGTCGGTTAAGCACCACCCTGTCTTCCACCAAGTCCACTCTCAGTAGCCAAGAGTCTGGTCAACATAATCCTCACCCTGATCATCCTTCCTCCCACCATAGAGGGTCTGGCCAAAGAAGTGATCCCACACTGGGATATAGTGAGGAGCTCTGCTCATCACCAATCCTTGATTTGAACCTCTCTCCAAGCACGCTTGCAGCGGAACATGAGATCTTGTGCCCTGATTCACAACCTCTAGAGGGTACCCAATCACAAGAAGATGACAGAGGGGAACGGCATTTAAGGTCAAAGGAAGTGGATGATGATGATGAGACACAGTTGCCATCAAATCAACCACAATTACTGTCTCAAGACCTTGATGAGGAGGATGATACACAGTTGTCAATGACTGAGGATGTGGTGGGATCAAGAAATGAGGAGGATGATCAGAGTGAGGAAGTGGAGGAGGACTTGGTGGACGATGAGGTCACTGACCCCACCTGGGAAGGTGGAAAGCCGAGCGATGACAGCAGTCCTGAGGGTGAGCCATCTGCAGCACCGCAACAGGCTGGAAGAGGCAGTGGTGTGGCTAAAGAAAGAAGGCGGACCGCACCAAACCGGCCCGCAAATGTTCCACGGAGCACCCCCTTGCGTAAATCTCCCTTGCCAAGGGCTAGGTGTTCCGTGGTATGGCGTTTTTTTAAGGAAAGTGCGGACGACAAAAGAATTGTAGTTTGCAACCTGTGCCACACCAGAATGAGCCGAGGCATGAACACTAGCAACCTCACCACCACCAGCATGATCCGACACATGGCATCCAAGCACCGTAATAAGTGGGAGGAACGCCCGGATCGCCAATCTGTGTCTGCAGGCCACACCACTGCCTCCTCTTCCCCTGTTTTCGGTGCCGGCCAATCGCCTGTCGAAGGCGCAGGCCCGCATACCTCCCGCCCTGCACCTGTACCATCTGAAGCACCATCAGCGACCACATCCACTTCCCTGTCCCAGCGCAGTGTCCAAATGTCGTTACCCCAGGCATTTGAGCGCAAGCGAAAATACCCAGCCACCCACCCACAGGCCATAGCACTAACCTCACACCTTTCCAAATTACTGGCCATCGAAATGCTGCCATTTAGGCTTGTGGACACTGAGTCCTTCCGCAGCCTGATGGCAGCAGCTGTCCCTCGGTACGCAGTCCCCAGCCGCCACTACTTTTCCCGGTGTGCCGTCCCCGCCTTACACCACCATGTGTCCCTCAACATCACCCGTGCCCTGACCAACGCAGTTACTGGGAAGGTCCACTTAACGACTGACACATGGACAAGTGCTTGTGGCCAGGGACGCTACATTTCCCTGACGGCACACTGGGTGAATGTCGTGGAGGCTGGGAGCGACTCGGACCCTGGGATGGCACAGGTGCTACCCACGCCGAGGATTGCGGGCCCTACCTCCATCAGGGTTTCCGCCAGCACCTACGTTATTGGCTCCTCCTCCTCCTCCTCCGTTTCCACCTCCGAATTCTCTGCGCGCAGCGCCACTCACCCATCAGCCGGTAGCTGGAAGCAGTGTAGCACTGCAGTGGGGAAGCGTCAACAGGCCGTGCTGAAGCTGATCTGCCTTGGGGACAAACAGCACACGGCCTCAGAGCTGTTGCAGAGGATTAGTCACCAGACCGAGCATTGGCTCTCGCCACTCAACCTGCAACCAGGCATGGTTGTGTGTGATAATGGGCGTAACTTGGTGGCGGCTTTGGAGCTCGGCAAGCTCACACACGTACCATGCCTAGCGCATGTATTTAATTTAGTGGTTCAGCGATTTCTAAAAACCTACCCCAATTTGCATGATCTCTTGACCAAGGTGAGCCGCGTGTGTGCACATTTCCGTAAGTCATCTAGAGCTTCAGCCGGCCTGTTGACGCTGCAGCAGCGCTTACAATTGCCAGCTCACCGGCTGCTGTGTGACGTGAGCACGCGCTGGAACTCCACCTTCCACATGTTGGCCCGGCTTTGTGAGCAGCAGAGGACAGTAGTGGAGTACCAGCTGTTACACGGTCGTCGCCTCTCCGTTCAACTTCCTCTAATCAGAAGTGAGGAGTGGGAATGGATGTCAGACCTCTGTGAGGTTTTACGCAATTTTGAGGAATCGACACAGATGGTGAGCGGCGATAACGCTATTATCAGTGTAACCATCCCACTTCTGTGTCTACTGAAACGCTCGCTGCTCACAATTAAAACCGACGCTTTCCATGTGGAAGAGGTGTAAATGGGGGAGGAAGAGCTTACACAAGGTGATAGCCAGAGCACCCTCACTTCGTCTTCTCAGCGACAATTGGAGGAGGCGGAGGAGGAGGAGGAGGAGGAAGACACGGTTGCCTCCGCTACAGAGGGTAGCCATGGAACTTTATTTCCATCTCTTCTGCGTGGGTGGGCAGAAGAGGAGGAAGAGGATGAGGAGATTGAGAGTCATCCTCCTGGTGAGGACAGCGAAATCTTGCCTGTTGGTACTCTGGCACACATGGCTGACTTTATGTTAGGCTGCCTTTCCCGTGACCCACGCGTTATACGCATTTTAGACAACACGGATTACTGGGTGTTCACCCTTCTGGACCCCCGCTACAAAGAGAATTTCTCATCTCTCATTCCTCCGGTGGAGAGGACAAGCAAAATGGTGCAATACCAGAAGGTTCTTGTCGAAAAATTGCTCCAAAATTTTCCATCTGACAACGCTGGCGGCAGAGTACGTGCTACCTTAGCCAACCGAGAAGGGGAGAAAAGGGGAGCACACAGCAGTTCCGACAAAGGCAGGGCAACACTCTCCAAGGCGTGGGACACCTTCATGACACCCCGCCAGCACCCTCACCCTGATGCGCGGCCTAGTGTCACAAGGAGGGAAAAGTTTTGGAAGATGGTGAAGGAGTACGTAGCAGACCGTGTCAGCGTCCTCAATGATCCCTCTGTGCCTTACAACTACTGGGTGTCCAAGCTGGACACGTGGTATGAACTGGCACTCTACGCCTTGGAGGTGCTGGCCTGCCCTGCCGCCAGCGTTCTGTCTGAGCGGGTATTTAGTGCTGCTGGTGGCATCATAACAGATAAGCGTATCCGCCTTTCCACCGAAAATGCTGATAGGTTGACACTTATAAAAATGAACAAGGCCTGGATTTCCCCTGACTTCTCCACTCCACTGGAGGAAAGCCCCGGTTGAACATAAAGTCACTTTAGATATGTTATTTACAATGATGGGAATACTCTGTATTCCCATTCACCCCTTCCACCCAAAAAACGGGTATATGGTTGACTCTTAATCTTCTCATCCTCCTCCTCCTCTTCCATATGCCCTGTGATATAATTTTTATATAGGGCCAGCTCACCAGCGGGCCCTGTGATATAATTTTTATATAGGGCCAGCTCACCAGCGGGCCCTGTTTGACAATTTTTGTATAGGTCAGCTCACCAGCGGGCCTTCTCATATAATGTTTTATTGGGTCAGCTCTCTAGCGGGCCCTCTCATATAATGTTTTATAGCGTCAGCTCACTAGCGGGCCTTCGCATATAATGTTTAGGATGGTCAGCTCCGCAGCAGACCCTCACCCATAATGTTTTAGATGGTCGGCTCAGCAGCAGACCCTCATTCCTAATGTTTTAGATGGTCAGCTTAGCGGCATGCCCTTGCCCCTAATGTTTTAGAGGGTCACCAGCAGGCCATTAATCCTAATTTTTCAAGGGTGTATATGATGCCCTCTTTTATGTGTAATAAAGGGTGTATTGGAGTGACATTTCAGTCTAATTTTTGGCAGCCCTTTCACTTAGTGCATAGGCTTTATGAGTGTTGGACCACTACCTGAACTATTGTACCACAATGTGAATGAGGACCTCCATTTTGTGATATACAGGTTGTATCGGAGTGCCTCAGGTCCTCCCATTGAATTAAATAGGGCTGGGGTGTTCGACAGAGCAGAAGGTAGTTCTTGGCTTCATCCACTAAGTCACTTCGTCAATTTTACTCAATGTATCAGACCCCACTGTTCCGACTATAAATTTTGGACTTAACAAGGGCAAACGGACATGTTGTAAAACCTGTGGTAGCTGCGGCCTCCGTTCCTGAATGCTGTACCTTACCCGGGCCATAACCACGTTGAACACCTGCTTTACGCTGCGCACGTTTCCCTCTTAATCATGGCCCCAGTTCCGAAAAATCGATGAAATTTTTTGCAGAATTTGCAGATGATATACAAGTAAATATACAGCAAATACTGTTTGGTAACAATTTTTCGCCTAAAATCGTTTTTATCTTCCTTTTTGTGTGTTTTACGGTCAGTCTGTAAAAATGGCGTACTACGGGCGAAACATCGTTCCCAGCAGCGACGTTGGAGTCCAAGATGCATTCAGACATCCTCCCTATGCTGTCCCTGAACCATTTCTGTGGTGTTTCCATCATTTTCTGACCTTTTCCTATGAACCAGGCACCCTCCCCTCATCAGAGCAGGGGGTGCCTGGTGTAATGCTCGAGTCCTCCCATTGACTTCAATGGGGCTCGGGTGCTCGGCCGAACACTCGAGCCTCCGGGGACTCTCGGCCAGAGCACCCGAACACCCGAGCATCGGGGTGCTCGATCATCACTAGTGCAGATCCTGGAGGACCACAGTGTGTAGGTCACAGATAAGTGTTATCAAGATAAGTGCTATCGTTGGCAGGGGGAGACTTGGAATTCAAATGAACAAATTTAATTTATTAATGCAAAGTTTCTAAAACAAATTCTGACTAATAGAATGGGAGAGGGTGGGAGTTCAACGCATTGCGAAGTACACCCCTCTGGTTGTTAAACAGTTAACCCTTTGCATGCTACAGATGTATCCAACACTTGTATACAACACATTGCGTTGCAATGTGTTGGATAACTCCGTAGCACTCAAAGGGTTAAACACTGTTTAGTGCAGTTTGAATAAATCATGATGCTTCTAACATTTCCTCTCTGTTCTATTCCCAACTGATCAATACAAATACGGAAAGATGGAGATCCTTGTGGCTTTAAAGGGATAGCAATGTTGAACCCCTCTGCTCTGCTAAAGAGCCGCCTGACAGGGATCTCCTACTGTCAGCTTTACAGCCGACTTCAGGAGAGGGGAACTTTAGATATGAATATCTCTCAAACCATAAAGGTTTGAGAGATAGGATTTGCACCAAATATATATATTTTTTTTAATCTAAAAAACAACAAAACATTTGCTGGGACATTACTGTTCCTTTAATGAATATCTCATGTTTTGTGACATTTCCAGGACCGTCACAGCTGTCCAGCAGTTAAGGACCAGTGACGATCCTGACATGTCATGGAATTCAGGGTGCATTCTTGCACTGGTCCTTAACCCCTTCGCGTCCTGTGACGTACCCGGACCGTCACGCTGGTCCTGGTACATCACGTACTTTTACTCACCGCGCTCCTGCAGGAGCGCGGTGAGTAATACTGTGGACTGAAATTGATCGCTCCAAGACCGGAGCGATTTCTTTCAGTCCTCCTTTCGATGTGCCGCCCCACATGATCAGTCACGTGGGACAGCACGTCGAACGCGTCTATCTGGTCCTTAAAGGACCAGACACCGCGGGATCGTCGGACCCTAAGGTGTTAAAGAGTTCAATTTAACTGTATTTATTATTGTAGGCATTGAAAAAATAAGTACATCTGTGTAAGTCATATCTCTCAAACCTTTATGGTTTGAGAGATATAATTTGCTAAGGTTCATCCCTCCAGCTGCTTCACAAAAGTCTGCCATCTAGCTGACAGGATCAGCCTGCTGCTCTTCAGCAGAGCCGAAATAGAGCTATTTCTAAATAAATACTTCATTGGAACGGTCTACAAAGTGTGCTTGCAAACCAGGCACACTTTGTAGACCGTTCCAATGAAGTATTTATTTTGAAATAGCGCAATTTTGGCTCTGCTGAAGAACCGCTGGCAGGTCAAATGACCGGAATCTGCTGCTGTCCCATAGAGCACTGAAACAGCCTGGAGGAGGGAACTTTAGCGCGTTATATCTCCCAAACCATAAAGGTATGAGAGATAAGACTTACATCGTTGTACTTATTTTTTAATGCCTACAATATTAAATGAAGTTACATTTAAACATTACTATTCCTTTAATAAATGTATAGACAAACAATCCTGCTGAAATATGGAAGTCAGTGTTTGTGTCCTAAATTTACCGGGATTATTTTTAGCGAACACATTATATCCATCTGGCTGCACACAACAGAATTACTGAGGTTTCTATCATGCCACTTTACCACTGAAAACAGCATACAGCAAATGCAACTCCAAGTGAATATATAGGTACATTATATCCATTATTATTAACCCATCGAAAACCAGAGGTGTGTGCAGCACATTGCAAAGAAATAAGGTGCACATCCCTCTGGTTCTTGATGGGTTAAGGATTTTTATAAGAGTGCAAGAAGAATGGATTAGCACTCAAAAATACAATGTTGCAATGTGCATACCATAACCTAATAAATGTATATTTATAACTCCCAACTACCCCGATTTCCTGGGACAATCTCTGGTTCAGGCTTCCAGTCCCTAGATCTTATTATTCCCGTTTTTGTCCCTGGTTTTAAAATGTAATCTAAACCCCATATTCTATGTGCTGGTAATTAAAAGATTAATTGGGTAAGAGCTTCCTTGCAGCTCAATATTGCCTATGTATATGTCATGTAGTATTGTCACGCTCTCGTCTGTTGTCCCTCCTCTCTTGATCTCTCATTGGCTGCCTCTAATTTATCTACCTGCTTGATTCTCTAGTACTTGCTCGATCTTCCTGGTCAATTCCTGAGACTTCCCTTGTTCCAGTATCTGTGTTTCCGGTTTCTGACTTCTGTGTTCTGACTTGGCTTGTTCCCGACTACTGTTCTTGTCTGCAGATTTGGACCTATCTGACATTTGGCTGTGACCTAGCTACCCTTCGACTAAGTTCCACCTGATGATTACTTCTGCCTCCTGGTTACCGACCCTGGCTTGTCTTCTGACCTAATTCTGCTACATCCTTTTGATTCTATGTTGCTCAGCTGAAGATGACCTCAGCCTGCTTCACCTTCCAACCTACTAGCACCAGGGACTTAGAGACTCTTCCCGGGCCTCCTTCTGGTAGTCGATAGCATCCGATTATGACATACCTGCTGTGACCAAACCGGCTGTCGGTACTTCCAGAGTCAATTACATCCAACTATGACAGATCTGCTATGACAAAACCGTCTGTCAGTATTTCCAAGTCGATAGCATGTGGCTCTACAGATCTGATGTGACCAAACCGGCTGTCAAAACTTAAGACGTCAATATCATCCACCTGCTTGTCTCTGCCTGATCCAGCTAACAATGACCTAATCACCCTTCTCAGTAGATTTAGTGGTTTACGTCTCCACTGGGTTCTGTCTTCCTGCTCCAGGACTCTGCCTCTGCTCACTAGGATCTCCTGCTGTTTGTGAGTTGGGCATCCACTAGTGGTCCCTGGAGAGGTCTGTCCTGTTATCTGGATTCATGGCCAGCACCTTTAACACGTCCGAGGCCGTAGCAAGGACCCTCCAGTTACTTCCTCCACACCCAAGCTATTCACCCCAATACTCGCTCTCAAGCTTCTGGGTTGCCCATCTCAATCCTCTATCATTAGTGAAATTCTACCACTGATATTTTTATTGCAGAAAAAAATGGGGCGCATGGCTGGGGAATCTTACCAGAATGACAACACAGACATTCACCAACTGGTAAAGGACATGTTAGAGTGCTTTGAAGAAGATCCTCGCGTAGTGTACATAAAAAGCAATGAGGAATACATTCTTGCCACTTTGCTGGACCCCCACTTTAAACACAAAATTTCAGAATTTCTGCCAAAGGGCCATCATCGGTTTGTCACAACAAGGAGTCATGGCGATCAGCAGCAACCCTCTTAGGAATCGGATTCTGTCAAGGAATATCTTGATATGCTTACTGATCGAATGGAGGCTTGCATTGCAGAGGATGAGAGGGAGAAAGTGAGGGCACAACAAACATCTAGGCAGCATAGTGAAAAGGAAGACAGCAAAGCATTTGAACCAGCAGAAGCAGCTACATCATCAACCAGAATATCCCATTCGGAGCACAAGACAATTCATGGGTCTCAGCAGAGGCAGCAAAAACCCAGCATTGGTAGTGGTGGTGGAGGCGGCACATCTCTTTGGGACTTGCTCCCTGAGTATGGGTTGGTAACTGACACACATGAACACCGTGTAGCTCCTAGAAGTGGTCCCACTGCATGTGAGATGGTTTCTGCATACTTGCAGGATAGCTATGTTTTAGGCAGAAACAATGACCCCATGGACTACTGGCAAACAAAACAGTGTATGTGGCTAACATTGACAAATACTGCAGTGGAAAGCCTCAGCTGTCCTCCAGCAAGCGTTGAGTCTGAGAGGGTTTTCAGTGTGGCTGGTTATATTGTCAATGATTGCAGGACACGGCTATCAAGCAGCAGTGTTGGGAGACTAACATTCTTAAAAATGAACCAACATCTCATACCATCTGAGTATCAGGTAGCAGAAACCACACATGACAGAGAAAGTCAGGACAAATATATTAACAGCAGCACAGATTAGGAGGTGGAGGAGGGATGTGAAGAAGGGTTGCTACTATTTTCCACACGTGGGACCAGTCCCCTGCTATGTCCGATAAGTAATGTGTGTCAATAATCTGAGAAGGAGGATAGCATGTGATAATGGTAAAAATACATACACAAATCACACCATGCCGGTCACCCCACCACCATTAGCATTCACATCTACTATATTGCAGGTTGTATTTTATTTATTTTTTTTATTACTTGACATCATCATGAATATGTGTCAGTGTCACTTAAGCAGGAAGTAAGTGTTGTGGGCAAAGGACAAATGCATTCTGCATGATAACACATTTATCAAGCCATATTTTGCTGTAGGACTCACAACTGTGACTTTCAGCCACTTATTTCTAAACTTCAGCCCTCAGAAGAAGCAATATTACAGTGGGAAATGTAGTACCTATTGAAAATATAGGCGAAAAATGTGTTAAAATAGGCGATAAATTTGTTAAAATAGGTGAAAAGGAGGACATTTTTGCATAGGCGGAAAGGCGTAAGTTTTTGCGGGAAAATTGCCCACCCCTAGTGCTCATGGTGCAAAAATAAGGGCAGTTTTATTGGTTAAATCTTAAAACATTTTATAAATTGATAGTTGATAGGGTTCTCAAGGAGTTCTCAATGGGTTAAAAACATTTGGGAGAATATGGGAACGTGACAGTGCAGTACTATTGGTGTTAGTCGTGGCTGCACTCTCGGCAGGCCCGGATTTGTCAATAGGCAGACAAGGCACTTGCCTAGGGCGCCGGATTTTCAGGGGCGCCTGGCAAAGGCCTTGTCACGCCCACATTCCACCCAAAGTGCATAATAAATAATGCTGTGCCACACTGCCACTTAATTTAAAAGTAACTATGCTGTGAGCAGTCGCCTGTGCTCGCTCGCCCTTCAGGGCACATGTGCACATGAGACAGTAACATGTTCCCCATTGTACCCGTGGCTGTGCCCATGCTGCCGGGCCGCCCCACTGCTGCTCCTGCGTGCCACTGCCTCCAGACTCCATTGGTCTTGCTGCCCGCCGGGACCCCCCTGTGACATCATCACTACGCTGCCGGGCAAAGGTGGGGCTAGGGGCGCCGGAGGGTATTGTGCCTAGGGGCGCCTGAGATGTAAACCCAGCCCTGACTCTCGGGTATACACTAGAATGTGTGATCACTGTACTACATACCAGCAGACAAACTCCACCAAAATTCTTCCCCTTACAGAGGCAGAAAACTTTTTTTTTTGAAAACCCATATTTTCCTGCCAAGTAAAACAGAGGTACTCCCAACATTGTCAGTTGTTTAATTCAAAACTTATAAAAATTTAAATTTTCAGGAAGTGAATTACAGTGTAATTACTTCCTGTGAGTTCTAACTGGCAGGAAGTGACTCAGAAGCTGCTGTCACTTTTAATGGAGAACTGTTTGTCAGTGATTCTCCTCTCGTAGAGGATGCAACAGAATAGCTAACTGAAATCTGACCACTACTGACAACTGTTAATGTAACAAAACATGAGTTAAGTCTGTAATAACTGTGGAAATACGCATTTCTCATCAGTATTTTACACAACAGGAAAAGCCCTACAATATATATATATATATTGGTCTGAGGGTTGGCACTCACATCATCCGAGGTAACCTGTCTGGGTGCTTGGCTAATGAGCTATATATACAGGTCTTAAAATATAAAAATGTTATTATGTCCAACGTTTAGGTCTTTTTAGCTCAAACTGAGAAGGAATGGGAGACAGGGATGAGGATGGACATCACCATCAGCAAAAGCAGTCAGCTTTTGGAATGTGCAGAATTTGCAACTGCTCTAATTCCTTCTGATGCTGAGATGCAAGGGCAGCAGGATGCTGAGGAGCAGGCTAGTGTGCCACAGACCACCGTGGACATAGAGGACATGGGGTCAACAAGTGATGCGATATTCCTGATTCTAGTTGCAGTTCTGATTCTGAGGCAGTAGCAGCAACAGCAGGGGAATGGGGAGGACAAGAAGAAAGTGGCCATTCTTCTCTACCTTCCCCGTTAAGTCATGGGTGTGGGACTATTTTTTCTCTTGGGGCAGGCACAGTGCAGTCATCACCAATGGCACTGTGCACAGACAACATGACATTTACGTAAAACATATTAAAGTCAAACACCCACCACAGAAATCGAACACCTCTGTTGAACCCCTGACTCTCCAGAAAGGCAACAAGAGGCAAGGAGGAGATCAAAGAGGAGGAAGAATAGAGAAACCAAGGCAAAGGGTGGAAATTTAATGATGAGCAGAACAACTAGCTCACCATCACCTTCTTCTTCTAGGGTAACTACATCTTCTGCCAATCTACCTCGTTCATCATTACCTTCCCCGCCAAATGATAACCACTCCATACTTGTTAGTATGTGACAGTTTGTGTCCATCCATTGCACATTGTGTGGTGCATTGACCACACATGCCAGTGCAGTGGAGGAGAATTGATACCAGGTCATTAGGCGGCATCTGAGGAAATTCCATCCCGCAGAATATGCTAAGATGGAGGCAGGGAGGGTTCATCATTACTATTAAACTGTCAACCGGTTGTCATGTGTCCTTAGTGGGGTGTGGACAGGGGTATAGTGACAGCAGCAGTACTTGGATTCTGGTGTCATGGTGTTTGGATACAGTTGTGCCCCCAGGTGTTATTTACCACACACACTGTGCGCTTTGCAGTTGCTGATGAGAGGCACAGCTCCTTCTCTCAAAGGAAACATTTATTTTCTAACTTTTTCACCCATGATTTTGAAGGAGGGGCAAGTGGAGAAGAATTTACCTATGAGTTAGGACTTCTGGTCTGAAACGCATTAGGTGATGTACATGTGTGTTTGGTAGCCATCTGGCAAATCTTGAGACAAGTTTTTACTTCATATATAAAGTTTGAAGATTTTTTACTCTTGGTCAGAGCTGTGTTGCTGTTTACCCTATGTTGTTTAGAGAAGAATCATTGGCCAACTTCTTCTTTTCTCCACATAGACGCCCCATTCCCTGTGAGCTGCCTAATCATACTGATGCTTAAACAACACAGCAGCAAGAACAGCAGTCACAAATTCTGCATCTACATCAGGTCATTTGACAATGGCCAGTGGCCACTGGACAATATGACATGGCCTGCTGGCCATTAGGGCTTTTGTTTCCTCAGGGCTTGTGCTTTAAAAATAAAAAATAAAAAAACCCATAGGCCTACAAAAAAAATAAACCATTTTGGGAGGTTTGTTTCTAACAAGTCTACGTCCTAGAAATCAATGTTTCCCCAGTGGCAGCTTATATCAAGGGGTTCCTGTCTCTATCACTTTACATACAAATTTCTTATTTTACTTTATTTAAACTTTACCCTCATTACCAGTCAAGAATCCCCCCCCAAAACAAATTCCCTGTTCAATTGGTTCATTCCCCAGACTCCACCCACCAACACAGGCACCTTCCTCAGACCCCTTTTATACCATGTCTTATGGGATTTTTTTTTTTTATTAACTGCCCCCAATCCCAGTAAACAACACCCCCAAAAAAACATTCCCTGTTCAACTAATTCTTTCTCCACACCCCACCAAAACAGGCACCCTCATGCCCCTTTTAAACTATGCTTTAGGGAGATATAATAATATTTGTTATGTGTTGTGTTTAAATGCAATGTTCCCATTGATTTCAATAAAATGAGCTAGGCGAAAAACTGAAAAACAGCACTTTTCGCAGGAAATTATTCGTCAAGCTGGAAGTGCCATTATTTGCTGATTTCAGTTTGAGGTGAAAATTTTTGCCCATCCCTAGTTAAGATTGGTATCCTTCTAAAATGTCTCAATCAAATTAGCGTGGTACTACACAGCGCATTTACCATGTTGGCGCGATGAAAAGCGAGACATGAGAATCTCGCCCTGCATGAAAAGAGCAAGATTCTCATGTTGCTCTTTTGAAACGCCGCTTAGACCTCATCCCATCAAAAGTTCTCTCATACAAATGTAGAATTAAAAAACTAATTCCAAATACATAATGAGACCTAGCCTCCGGGTGAGATCCGATGGTAGAGAGTTGTACTCTGGAGTTAAGATTAACCCTTTGAGTCAACTGTAGGGTCCGGCATTATGTTCCTCCACAGATGCAATAAGTCAAAGGGTTAAATAAACTTCACAGAAGCAGAATAATCCTCCATGGGTGCAATAGGTCTATTGTATTTGGAATTTTTTTTTTTTAATCCTGTTTTTGTATGAGACATTCTTATTTACTGCGTGCCTGTGTCTTTAACTTTTGCTTCAATATCTGCAAACACACAGATGCAAAAGCAAGGTCTGGAAATCGGGAGAGAACTTATGATGGGATGAATGGAGGTCTAAGGGTTGAAGTGATGCTTCAAAAGCGCGACATGAGAATCTCGCACTTTTCATGCAGGGTGAGATTCTCTTGTCACCCTTTTCATCACGATGACATAGTAAATGTGCTGTGTAGTACCAGTCTGTTTTGATTGTGACATTTTAAAAGTATATCATTAAGATTCAACCAGTAATACTGCCTTTATTTTTGTTTTGAATATACATTGCAACACAATTAGTTTCTGGCTTTGTTAGCATCAAATAAACAACTTGGTCTACCAAGCTGAAAATCAACCCTAGTTTTGTAGGTGCTAACTGTTACATGTTCATATCTTCTTTTGAAGATTTCAAAACTTTGATTGAAGGTCCATATCAGACCACCTGACCATGCCAAAACGTGTCCGTGGAAGGTTCCTTGCTACAATGGGAAAATTGATGTATTCTAATTACTTCTAGGCACAACAGAGGAAGGCAGTAAATTTGGTTGGGTTGGAAAGTGGGCAATACTGGGTGGGAAGTGGGCTGACCAGACATAAAATAGGTGGAGCTTTCACAATCTCTTCTACCCCACAGAAGAAAGATAAAAACCCTGAGACCAGATACTTAACAGTAAATACTGGAGTCTCTGGGGGAAACTACAGATATTTCACAGTAATCCTGCTAACCAGCCATTGGCTATTTGCAACAGGCATTTATGGACTTCAAGGTTTCACTTCAAGTATAACCTTTATACTTAGGATGTTAGAGAGATCTCCAGCACATATATGCATAATTCATACCTATGTCACAGGCTGAACTGCTTGTTTACCAAGTCACAAGTTGCTCCATACTAATTACACATCTGCATGTACAATATATATTTAGAGAAAAAATTGACAGATGGCAAGCTAAGCATAAATTATTATAATTAATCAAAAGTCAGTAGTGTATACAACTTAGAAGAGGTAATCAACACATACAATCGCAGCACTGCAATTAGAAAAGTATTAGTAGACACCAATGTATCCGTTGAGACAAGAACCTTGTCATGATCGCTACAAATAATTTTGATTCAATGTTCTTGTTCTTTCTCACCCTTTCTCACCCTTCCCACTTAGACCTTCACAAACTGACATATGCCACCTGTTACCTTCTTCTCTCCCACTGATACTATTCCTGTCTACATTATTGCGACAACATAAATCCCTTTCCACAACAAGTAGTTTCTTTACAATCTTACATTATCGCTCAATACTACACATATGACATTACATCCTTCAACAAATATTACAACATGGGCAAGGCCATGCTTCATGTGCTAGTCGAAAATAAACTAAAAGGGACTTTACATCAAAATGTTCAAAGGAAAATGAGTAAATCAAAGGCAAACCAGCAGTACCAGAGAGTAAAACTAAACATTCCACAAACCCAGCAGTCCAAAACAAATGTTATGGCGCTTAAGACTGCTATTCGTTCTTTACCTTAATGGAATAAATGGCATACACACCAAATACTATAATGTGATTTGAGGAAATTAATAAGTCCCAGTTAAAAATCCAAATTTTATTGAACTGGAATGAGTGACCGTCTCTTGTGAGGTGCTGTTTCTTCAAACAACGTCCTGGTTTTTGGTATTAGGTCTGTGGGATATAATTTTCATTATCCTTTCTTCTCTGCCCAAAAGAGGTCGCTGCCCATTCAAAGAACACCGGTGGAGGGTGCAACAGTACTAAGAAGACAAAAAAGAAAAGAAACGGGCGCAAACCCTCTAAGATTGTATCTATAATTATAAATTACCACAGACCCCCTTTTTTATTTTGTGCTTACCAGAACCAAAGTAATTAAAAGCCCATCTGGAGTCAAATGATCTAAAGATTATACCCGATAGGCTTTTTTGAATTTCAATTAGCCAACTGGAATGAGTTGCTAACTGGATTTCCTGTATATAGATCAGTGTATTATGAGCAGACCAGTTTATATTCTTCTGTACAGTGTATTCCTCCTGATGAAGTGGCAAGAGTTCCACGAAGCATGTTGAGGATTTTTCATTAATTTTTTTATTTAATTTTTTAAATACATTTTATATTTTCGTTACATCTCGTCTGCTGGACAAGGTCTTTCATTACATTATTCTACATCTGTACGGTTATCTGATGCCAGTCCTTTGGGTTTTGTTGTGGGGAGAACCAGCATCATAAATCACCGCTGGCTTTACAAACCGGTTACGGGTTATTGTAGCCGGTTACACATACCGAGTGAGTATTGCATTTCTTTCAGTCTCTGATCTGTAGGCTGTTTTTAATTCTGTGTTTTTCAGGTTCCACCGGGAGGTGAGATGTTTTAGAAGGATCGAGCGCACAATAGATCGAGATATCTGTGTGGAGGCAGTTCAATATCCTCCACAAGTCTGTTTGGTCATTGGTATTCCACCTATGACATATTTAAAATGTTAGTACAACTGTTGATTTTTACAAGCTGTTGTCAATGTTCCAGACCCCTGCACAATAAGTCTCTCCCCTTTTCTTTTTGGTCTATTCTTACCTGCTCCCTATACTATCTGCTTGTCTGACCTGTAGTCTCAGTGCCTCCTGGCTCTGGTCTGCTCTCGCTCTCTGTTGCCTCCGTTCGCAGACTAAGTGGTGACTTACACAGATTCTGCCATTCTTATGTTGTCCCACTTGAGCCGCTTACCTAGTCTCAAGATTTTGAATAGTGCAGTGCACAGCACAGTGTGCAGCTCTGGAGGGACCTTGGGTCCAATGTACATATGTCTGGGGTTCTGTGTGGGCTCTAACATTATTGTTGTTATAATAAATAAAGGTGGTTATATTTTATCTTTGTGTCTGTCCTTATTTTCCTGATTGCCATGACAAGCATAACAGCAAGCTCTTGATTTTACATTTCCACTATCATGTCCAACAATGACACTGGAACCAACACAGCCAGCACCAAGCCAGGCCCCATCAGCTCCCAACTAGCCTCCATCCCCACAGCAGCAGAACCCATCAGCTCAGCATCAGTAAGGTCCTCTTTGTCAGGGTGGAGTACAAGGTGATGTACCATATGAGACAATGTATCCTGTGTGGGGACAACAGTGCTCAGGTTCTGGATATGTATCACAGGGGGCTATTTTACCATGATGCATGCTCAAATAAGAACCTCATGATGAAGATCAACCTCTGCACCATGAACAGGACAAGTGCCTTACGTTATCACCATGTGCAAGACACTGGCAGCAAAAGACAGCCCAGCAGAGGCACCTCACCCATTATCATATGCAACATTGTCCTTGACATCCTCCTCCATGCCCCAACTAGCTACTGTACAGCTGCACCACCACCACCTGATGCTCACCAGTTGTTCTTCACATCTGCTGATGCTGGTTTGGAACATCCTCACCTCCAACCTCACCAATGTGACCAGCCTGAGGATGCACCCCCTCATGGGTGCTCTCTTATAGTACAGACCAACTCTCGCACTAGTAGGTGAAGGCTATCTGGAGATCCTGCTGCTGTGCGCCTCCCTTCCAAGTCAAGAAAAATGGATAATATTTTATATTTTTTTACTACAACATGTCATTGCCAGATATAAATTTTTGGTTTTATCTTTTTATTTATTTGTTTAATTAATTAATTAATTAATTAGGGCAGCACGGTCCAAGACCAGTCCTCAAGGGCCACCAACAGGCCAGGATGTAAGGACTGATCCACTGATTAATAAGGGAAATCCTTACATCCTTAACCTGGACAACCCTGATTTAGGGGATACTTGGTTGGTAGTTGGCTGGAACCATCTTCTATACTCTAAAAGAGGAACAATTCTGCCACTTCCAGCCAGGGGGACAAATATCATATTACAGAATGCACAAAGCCAAAAATGTTTCTTGAAAACTGTAGAATGTCACTGGGGTCTCCAGTACCTTGTGAAACCCTAAACAGTCAAGGGGCTAATAACAACATTGTGAGGTTGTGCATTCTCATTTCACCCTATCCTGCAGTTGAATTAGTCCTCTTTAATTCAGTGAATATGGCTTATTATACTTGACCTCTCAGGGTCACTAATTGGTGGGTGCTATCACTGGTTAGATCTCAGGTTTCCAGTGAAGTCTATGGTGGAATCTGTAAATACAAGCCTTGATAAAGTTACTAACTGCAATAGTATCATGGCTACACAGGCCCTTATTCACCAAGATGTGGAATTCACGACAATGCCAACTTAGTGTATGAAACTTTCCACCATGTTGCCTTCAGTCCATTGCCACAACCGCCTTCCAACAGTCCACTGAATAGTGTTCATACCAATGCAAAACTGCCCCTTGCAACTTATTATGATGTTGTATAAATGCAAAGCCTAAAATGCCTGTTAAAAAATTGCAGTCACTGGAAGATAAAGTTAACTTTAAAAGTATTTCTTTATAATATTTTTTATAGTGTTAAAAAGTTCGGATAGACCCTTATGCATGTACTTGTTATTGCTGTAAATGTGCCTGGCCTTTCATTAAGTTGGAGGCCTTGCTAGCACTCAAGGTTAAAAGGTCAATTTACAGCAATCATAAATTGTGTTTACACCTGATTTAGAAATAGACCATATGTACTAAGGGCCCATGGCAGGGTGTAGTCAGTTATGATCTCTCCAGCTGTTGGATGCCCACGAATCTCAACATCCCCAGCTAGCAAATGCCTAGAAGGCATGTCTGGGAGTTGTAGACTCTAACAGATAGAAAGCCCACAACTGACTACATCTTGACAAGCTCCTCCGGTGCAGGAGACCTATTTTCAAGTCAGGAGGGGGATTCTGTGATTCCCAGCATTCCCTGCTAGGCATTAGATGTATCTCCCAACATCTGGAGAGTCCAATGCTGAATACGCCCTATCTTGGGTCCATGGAACATATGGTCTATTCCTGAGTCAGGGCTGCAGCTTTTGGTTGATCAGATGTTAAGCCCTACAGCTCCCAGCAATATCTACTAGGCAATGGCCAGCTGGTGATATAGGGAGTTCAAGTCTCCAAAAGCTGGAGATCCCAAAGTCAAATACATCCTGGTTGAGGAATAGTCCATCTGTACTAATGGCCCGATACACTGTAGAGTAAGTCATGGGCTCTCCAGCTGTTGAGGCCTAAGACACCTAACATTTCCAGCCATCCATTCGCTACTGGCTAGTTTGGAGTCTTTGTTCCTAACAACTAATGAAGTCAGTTGCTTGGAGATACGTGTTGGATCGGGCAGAGAGATCTGGCTGTCTCTTATTCTTCTACTATTTTTTTATGCTTTTGCATTCATATTATTCAATAAGTATTTGAAATTGTTTATTCATATGTTTTTGGACTTTTCTTGCACTTTTCACACTTTAATAAGATTGATATAATTATATATTATCATCTGTAGCTATTTGTACTTTATGGATCACTTAGAATTATATTATTGTCAGTAATGTTTATGATCATATATATGTAGGAGGATCTGTATTCATTATCTCTGTAACCAGCCCTCTGTCTTATATATATATTTTAAGATCCAATTTTTTGTCCTTTTTGCTAACTTTCCAAAGAGTATATTAGATGCAGTCATTCTGTGTACAGACATATAAAAGGGTGCCAGGGTGTCACAGCAGCCATTCTGTGTACAGACATATAAAAGGGTGTCAGGGTGTCACAGCAGCCATTTTGTGTACAGACATAAAAAAGGATGTCAGGGTGTCACAGCAGCCATTTTGTGTACAGACATATACAAGGGTGTCAGGGTGTCACAGCAGCCATTCTGTGTAGAGACATATAAAAGGATGTCAGGGTGTCACAGCAGCCATTCTGTGTACAGAAATATACAAGGGTGTCAGGGTGTCACAACAGCCATTCTGTGTACAGACATATAAAAGGATGTCAGGGTGTCACTACAACCATTCTGTGTACAGACATATACAAGGGTTTCAGGTCTCACAGAAGCCATTCTGTGTACAGACATATAAAAGGGTGTTAGGGTGGCACAGCCACCATTCTGTGTACAGACATATAAAAGGGTGTCAGAGTGTCACAGCAGCCATTCTGTGTACAGACATATAAAAGGGTATCAGGCCTCACAGCAGCCATTCTGTGTACAGACATATAAAAGGATGTTAGGGTGTCACAGCAGCCATTCTGTGTACAGACATATAATAGGCTGTCAGGCTCTCACAGCAGCCATTCTGTGTACAGACATATAAAAAGAATGGCTGCTGTGTACAGACATATAAAAGGGTGTCAGGGTGTCACAGCAGTCATTCTGTGTACAGACATATAAAAGGATGTCAGGGTGTCATAGCAGCCATTCTGTATACAGCCATATAAAAGGGTGTCACGGTGACACAGCAGCCATTCTGTGTACAGACATATAAAAGGGTGTCAGGTTGTCACAGCAGCCATTTTGTGTTTTTTGAGAGGAGAGGGCAGCATGTTTATGAACTAGAGGAGAATTGTAGCTTAGTTTAGGGAGTCATTTAGGTAGGACATTTGATCTCTGTATTAGGGGAGTCTGGGGGCACTCTGGCCAGAAGAATGGAGGAAGGAGGTTGACCCCAAATAACCCAAATACTGAAAAGACACAGGCAGTTGGGGTACAGTTTCCTTGCTGATTTTGCATTTATTGTATCTGTGCTGGGGAAGTTTCAGGAAAAAAGTAGATTTTTTTTTAGGTATAATTTTTTTGGACTGATAAGATAGGGTTGACAACTTTGAAAAAATTAAAAAATTAATACAGAAATAATTAAACACATAAATATATTAGGTGACAGACAGCTGACTGCAAGCTCTACGATTGAGGCAGACTTAATAGACGACACTGAGAATTTTGTTGAGGGCCAAGGCAAGACATCACACCCCATCAGTTGTGTACTGTAGAGACTAAAAACACTCACAGTAGTTTTGTAATGTCCAACAAATGTACAAGCAGGATGGGGAAAGGTGGAGCAGTGCAGGGACGTGGGAGTAAAGTGGTAGTACAAAAACTGACTGCAGTAATGGTTGCTGCATCATGTGCAATAAATGATGATGGTTCCTCTCCTCCTGGGGTGGATGCAGTTTGTCAAGGTCCCACCAATCCCACCACGCCAGTCCCCCACCACCACTACCATACACATCTGTCACATTGTAGGTTGTAGTTTATATTTTTAATCACTTGACATCATCATGAATATGTGCCAGTGTCACTTAAGCAGGAAATAAGTGTTGTGGACAAATGACACATTCACTCTGCATACTAACACATTTATCAAGGTCTATGTTTCTGTAGTACTCACAACTTTGACTTTCAGCCCTCAGAAGAAGTAATATTGTACTGGAAAATGTTGCACCATATTAAACATAGAAAAAATGTGTTGGAATAAGAAAATGTGTGTTGGAATAGAAGAATAATATGCTAGAATAGGAGAAAATGTTTTAGAATAGGAGCACAATATGTTGAATAGGCAAGAAATTTGTTGGAATATGCGAAAAGGAGGACAATTTTGCACTGGAGAAAAATTGAAAATGTTCACGAAAAAAGAAAAAAATCGTCTGTTTTTCATGAAAAGTCATGCAGGAAAATTATCTCACTTTTCACCCACTCCTTCTCAGGAGTGTAAACCCTACAATATATTTTGCTGCTTTCAAGTGTTACTATCCCTTTAAGTATTCTGGTGTCATGTGATTTCAGCTGCGTAACAATTTACTCAAAGTCCCAGGCATTTGCTTTGAAGTCTATGGCTATTTTATCTGGCTAGACGCACAGTGGCAATAATGTGATTGCAGAACGGGAAAATCATGTCCAAAATGTCTCCTGGAACTCCGAAGAGCCTATTGGGTGCAATGCAATGTAAACCTGCTTTTGAACACAGGGACCTCGGATCTGAATTCCCAAACAGAGAGGCTATTGTATTAAGAGGAATTGGGACGATTTTGGCACAAACCAAATGCACCATAAGAGACAACCAACATTCTCTAAACTAGTATTGATTTAAATTGGGGATTTTTTTCTCCACCCCAGGAAAATTTTCTCTACTTTTCCATAGCCATATAAAAGGGTACCACAGCAGCCATTCTGTGTACAGACATATAAAAGGGTGTCAGGGTATCACAGCAGCCATTCTGTGTACAGACATATAAAAGGGTGTCAGGTGCCACAGCAGCCATTCTGTGTACAGACATATAAAAGGGTGTCAGGGTGTCACAGCAGCCATTCTGTGTACAGACATATAAAAGGGTGTCAGGTGCCACAGCAGCCATTCTGTGTACAGACATATAAAAGGGTGTCAGGGTCTCACAGCAGCCATTCTGTGTACAGACATGTAAAAGGGTGTCAGGGTGTCACAGCAGCCATTCTGTGTACAGACATATAAAAGGGTGTCAGGGTATCACAGCAGCCATTCTGTGTACAGACATATAAAAGGGTGTCAGGGTGTCACAGCAGCCATTCTGTGTACAGACATGTAAAAGCAGGAAGTAAGTGTTGTGGACAAATGACACATTCACTCTGCATGATAACACATTTATCAAGGTATATGTTGCTGTAGGACTCACAACTTTGACTTTTAAGCCCCTGAATGCTAGAAAGGACTACAAGGTCTCTTTATATCAACAAGAATGTTAATTTGTCCCCTATGGGACAGATGATTTCCTCACGTTTACTCCATTTCTTCGTAAATCAGCCTCATTGCCCTGCAGTGATTCTTATCTCCAGTCTTTGGGGGGCACCTACAGGTCAGGTTCAACGGATATTCATAAGCAAGTGACTCAATCACAATATCAGATCCACTGACTACGTCACTGTGATCAAGAAGGTATATCAGGAAAACCTGACCTGTTAGAACGTCCCACGGATTAACTTTGAGAATCAGTGCAATGATCAGCAGTAAAATGTATGGTAACTCTCGTCTGTAGCTAGATTCTTACATACAAACATCACATAGTGAGAATTCCATTGTTCAGACAGAAGCTACTCAACAGATCCGTTTCCACACAAATTTTGTAATAACGTCTACAAGTAAACAGATCGTAAACAGTTTCATAAAGAATATACAAAAATGGTAAAAATATGTATTGAAATACAAGATGCCATCTGGTCCCAAATACCAATACCAGCCACAATCATAAACAACATTGATATTCATAGCAATCCTAGGAAAATTATTAACCCACGGGGCAAAATGAAGTTCCCGAGAGTCCATCCATAGTAACGGGGGTTACACAATCCAGAAATATGAGTAAAATATAAAGAAATCAATCTATTTAAATCAGTATAGCAGCAATCTAATTCCATGAATATAAATTACAGATGGTATGCAGAATAAATAAGATCTCACGTGTTGGGATCGTGTTATTAAATAAACAAAGGCGTCTAACACGGATTGCTTATTTAAATAGACCACGGTTCTTCCATGCTAGCTAAGCACAGACAAGCCTGAATTAGATCATTTAACTAACAATCTGTTTTATTTAGGCATTTGGGCCATCTGGAAGGATGAGACATCTCTTTATTCTAATGTTATTCTACACAAGAGGCAATTTGCATGTTTGATTTCTGCAGAGGAAGTTAAAACGGATCAGGCGTCAATCAGGAGTCATTTTCTAAAAAGAAAAGTAACATTTCTTGTCTTTTTTGCTGTGAGTGAGTGTTATGACTCAGTGTTCTCCCCAAATAGTGGGTGTGTATATGTTTATTAGTGTTTGTGTTTTGATTAGTGTGTGCAGGTGTGTGAATGCTAGTGTATGTGTGTGTATATGTGTGTGTGTATATATGTATATATGTGTGTATATGTCTGTGTGCTTAAATGGAGAAATATTTGTATATGTGTATGTATGTATGTACATATATGTGTGTGCATGTGTATATACATGAGTGTATGTGTGAAAATGTGTGTATATACATATATGTGTGTGTGTGTGTGTGTGTATGTATATATGTGTGTATATGTCTGTGTGCTTAAAGGGATAGTAATGTTTCATAATAAAAGCAGCTCTAATTAATTATCATAGTATTTGGACTTTGGAGAGTGTTATATCAATACTGTCAGAGTTGTAGTTCAAGAGTAATTCAATGTCAAAGTATCCCCCTCCCGTCCCTTTTACTGATGTAACACTGCTCAGCCAGATCAGAAGGGAGGTGCCCAGGTAGACTGCAGAGAGGGACAATCTTCAATTAAGATAAGGGAAAAACCTGAAATACTTATCAAGGGGGGCAGGGCTTTCATTGTTCTCATAGGAAGAAGATTGTCCCCTTCTGTTATCTGTCTGGTCTATGGACTGGATTCCACATCTGAGAAGAGATGGCTTACACTAGGTAAAAGGGGTGGGGGGGGAAACTTTGCTTGTGAATATCTCTCAAACCATAAAGGTTTGAGAGATAAGACTTATATCGTTCTTCATGTTTTTTTAATGCCTACAAAATAAAATAAAGATAAAACGAAGTATTACTATCCCTTTAAATGGAGAAATATTTGTATATGTGTATGTATGTGTGTATATATATGTGTGTGCATGTGTATATACATGAGTGTATATGTGAAAATGTGTGTGTATATATATATGTGTGTGTGTGTGTAGGTATATATCTGTATATATATTTTCTGGTCAGCTGCTTATTTCTCCAGACTAAGAAGAAACTTGGATCATGGCTGCCCTGATATCACAGTCAGTCACAAAATATTGTGTGTTACTTGGGTAAAGCTTATTTTCTCTCTTTTTATACCCCCAGACTCCCCAGCACAGAGATAACAGCCAAATCAGGAAGGAACTTGGCTCACAGCTGCCCATGTCTTTCACAGTCCGTCACACAGAATTTGGGGATATTTGGGTAAATCTCCTTTGCTCCCTTCTCACATCCCCAGACTGCCCTAGCAAAGAGATAACAGCCAGAACAGAAAAAAAACTTGCATCATGGTGGCCTGTGTCTTTAAATTCAGTCACACAGAAATTTGGGGTATTTAGAGTAAATCTCCTTTGCTCCCTTCTCTCACCCCTAGACTCCCCTAGCACAGAGATAACAGCCAAATCAGGAAGAAACTTGGATCACAGCTGACTGTCTCAAGCAACTAAGATTTAGAGGTATTTTGGGTCAACCTCCTTTCTCTCTTCACATTCCCCCCAAAGTCCCCAGATCAGGCTCTGGTAGAAAAGAAAACTGTTTGAACTGAAGTGACGTTTGCTTAGCCTAGCAATACCTGTGCAAATGGAGACTTGAGTGTTGCTGGGTTAGGCAAATGTCAATACAGTTCAAGCAGTGTTCTTTTCTATTTTTTTTTAAATATAAACTTCAGACCTTGAGGGGGGCACCAGGACCCCTCCTGACACCCCCCTAGCATTTATCACCTATCCAGAAGGATAGGTGATGCATGGAGCAACTTTTTTAAATAAATCGCATATAACCTATGTTTAACATAAGTTATATGTGCTTTCTTGTAATATAAAATAATTTCAGACCTCGAGGGGGACATCAAGACATATCATGGATCATCTATCCAGAAGTATAGATGATCCATGTGGAGACAAGGAAGCCCTTTCTATGAATGAACCCAGTGACAAGGTTCACTTCAAGCTATTCTGGAGCTGGCTTATACAGCGGCTCCAGTAGAAAGAAAGGAAGGCAGAAAATGTTGACACATATATAGGCAAGGTATGCAGCCAAATACCTTTTCTATTTACCCTTTGAGTACCAGAGGGGTAGCAAACACATTGCAATGCCTTGCTACCTCTCTGGTACTCATAGGGTTAATCAAGCAATACATATACGACAAGGGCATGTCACATACAATTGAAGAAGAAACAATGTTGAATGGGAGCAGTATTGGTTGAATTTTAATGGAGAAAGAAGGTCATGGGAGCACTATCAGTCGAATTTCAAAGGGGGGGTTAATGTGTTGAAGGGGGCACTCTATGTCAGATTTCAATAATGTGGGAAACACATCTAACGCTAAACATGATCTTTCTGTCGTCAAACGTACGCCTATTTCCTTGGACTGTGACAGTCAGCGTGTTTTTTAACCCCAGTGATGTGCCAGAACTGTCACTGCTATTTTGACGTTAAGGACCAGTGACCTGGCAGGAGCGATCTCTTTCAGTCCCCCGTTTGGCATGCCGGCCCACGTACCTGATCTTTTCTATCTGGTCCTTAAAGGACCACATACCCTGGGAGCACTTGTCCTTAAAGGGATAGTAATACTTCGTTTTATCTTTATTTTATTTTGTAGGCATTAAAAAAACATGAAGAATGATATAAGTCTTATCTCTCAAACCTTTATGGTTTAAGAGATATTCACAAGCAAAGTATCACCCCCCTGTTCAGCCAGGTCAGAAGGGAGGTGCCCAGGTAGACTGCAGAGAGGGACAATCTTCAATTAAGATAAGGGAAAAACCTGAAAAGCATGTCAAGGGGGGCAGGGCTTTCATTGTTCTCATAGGAAGAAGATTGTCCCCTTCTGTTATCTGTCTGGTCTTACAACCAGATTCACATCTGAGAAGAGATGGCTTACACTAGGTAAAAGGGGCGGGAGGGGAAACTTTGCTTGTGAATATCTCTCAAACCATAAAGGTTTGAGAGATAAGACTTATATCGTTCTTCATGTTTTTTTAATGCCTACAAAATAAAATAAAGTTAAAACAAAGTATTACTATCCCTTTAAGGGGGTAGTTGAATAGAAGCATACATTGCCTTTTTTGTTAGTATGTTGAAATGTGCTGTCTAAGCCGTCTTTCTCCCAGTGAGACTCAAAGCTCACACTCTCGGAAATATCCATATTAGCAGCTGAAATAATAGATGTTATTATTACCCAATCAATGGTGCTCATTTATCGACCTCGGAAGGATGAAGGGCTGAGTTGACCCTAACGGGATTGTAACCTACAACCTTGTGGTTTGAATAGGCTCTGTAGTCAGGGACTTTACCACTGAGCTACCTCACCAGCCTGGTTCTACAAAAGAATACCAGTGAAAAACGTTGCTTGTTTTTAATGTAACGCCGGTTTTAGCACAGGTAATAGAATTGAGCTCTTTGTGAGTATAGCCTCACAGGATGTTATTTCTGGTGGTGGTTTTTGAGATCCACGAGTTATTGCACTGGGAGCACCTTCTTTTTGTTCCCCTTTTCTTCTTCCTATACAGAATTAAACACGCCTGGGATGGACATGAGTATATTCTTAGAACTATTCAACCCTTTGAGTGACAGAGGGGTAAACAATACATTGCAGAGACCCTCTGGCACTCAAAGGGTTAAGACTGCACAGTTTATCTACAAAGGAAAACAGACAGACCGGGTAAGCCAGTTGGTGCTTCAAAATCTTTTTTCTGTTTCCATTTTCCTGTGCGAACGGCTAAAGGGTCATTTCATTCCATTTCCTTAACATTTAATGAGATTGCATCTTCTCTACCTGGACCCTGCAGGTTTAACTGTAAATTGTGGAAAATATACACATATTCCAGCAGTCAAGAAGGCCCAACACATCATAAATCAGTTACTCAAGCTGAAATTGCAATTTGCTCAACCAAGTTAAAACTAATCTTTTAGTAGCTTCATTAGACTACTTAAATATGACATAGATAAATGCACCTGCTGAACAAGCACACACACACCAGTGAGTGCGGAGGGGGAAGAAAATGCTGTTTGTTCAGGAGGGATTTATATTTAAAGGAGAACTAACGCTTCCAAGGATGTAAGCTATGTAAGAATATACATTCAGAGCTGGATGTTTTTTCTCTGCAGGATTTAGATAAACTGAGTGAATGGGCAGTAAAGTGGCAGATGACATTAAATGTAGATAAGTGTAGGTTTATGCATTTGGGCTGTCGAAAGAAACATGCTGCATATACACTAAATGGGAAGCAACTTGGGAAATCCTCATTAGAGAAAGATTTAGGAGAACTGATAGACAATAGACTTCACAGCAGTGTGCAGAGTCACTCAGCTGCTGCAAGAGCGAATAGAGTACTAGCCTGCATAAAAAGAGGTGTAGATGCAAGGGATGGGAATATTATCCTACCTCTGTATAAATCCTTGGTTAGGCCTCATCTAGAATATGGAGTACAAATTTGGATGCCAATTCTTAAAAAAGGCATTGTTGAACTGGAAAAAGGTGCAGAGACGTGCAACAACACTGATAAAGGGATTGGAGGATCTGAGTTATAAAGAGAGACTAGCCAAACTGGGTTTGTTTACATTAGAGAACAGACGTGTAAGGGGTGATATTATTACCCTTTACACTTATATTAGAGAAGAGATGTGTAAGGGGTGATATGATTACCATTTACACTTATATTCAAGGTCAATACAAAAAACTATCCAATGAATTATTTACACAAAGAGCTGAGCTAAGAACAAGAGGTCATCCATTAAGACTGGAGGAAAGGCGCTTTCGACTAAAACCAAGGCAGATATTCTTTACATTAAGGGTTGTAAAGCTATGGAATTCTTTGCCTCGGGATGTATTTGCAGATAATGAAACTGCTTTCAAAAAAGCAATGGATGCCTATCTAGCACAGAACAATATTAAGAATTCTGACAGTTGGCTTCAGTGCAGATATTATGTAGATCCAGGGAAATATCTGACTGCCATTTGGAGTCAGATAGGAATTTTTTTTACCCACTTGAGGCTAAATGAGAAATTGCCCAGGAGGGCTTTTTTTTTTTACCCTGGAAAAATAGGGGTGTTTTGGCATGGGCTAGACTTGATGGACCCATGTCTTTTTTCAGCCTCATCAACTACGTTACTATGTTACTCTGTTACTGTGTTACTATGTTAGTATGTTACTGTGTTCCTATGCTACTATGTTACTATGTTATTATGTTACTGTGCTATTATGTTACTGTGTTACTGTGGTACTATGTTACTATGTTACTGTGCTATTATGTTACTGTGTTATTATGTTACTATGTTACTATATGTTACTGTGTTACTCTGTTACTGTGTTACTATTTTACTATGCTACTATGTAGGTAATAACCCCCCCACACACAAACACTTACTTTAATATGGCCAGAAAATCCTAATGTCCATTATTCCTTTGTTCAAGAGATAATATCATTAATCAGTCCTTTATGTCAGGTCCATGCAGGCAGACATGACAGTTGTTTTTCAAATTGAAGAAAGCAGAGTGCATGAGCTTATTTCGTTCATAAAGCAATGTGCTGCACACTTCTTTGGTCTTTAACCCCTTAAGGACACAACTTGCCAGGACCGTCATGGGTAAGCTTGCCTTATGGACCCGTGATGGTCCTGGCACATCAGGAACTTCAGGGCTCCCCGCGTGCCTGCACACCGTTCTGGGAGCCCTGAATCGGATGCACAAAAATGCTCCTTGGTCCTTAAGTGCCATCCACGAGCACACACAGCGGTCCTTGAGGGGTTAAGGCCCCATGTGCATTGAGCAGAGATAGGGGTCATGTGGTCCTGATAGCAACTGTCATGTACATGGTAAAATTTGTTAGAATTTGTTGACCAAAATAAAGTAAGTGGGATAATAATTATGTGCTGTTACATCTCCTTTAAATGTAAATCTCTTCTGAACATTAGGACATGTTCTATTCCCCTGTGGGCTGACTGTTGTGTGGATTCAGTAGATGGGTTTCTCTGGCCATGAGAAGGTAAGCTGGGGTTATTAGTAGAATAAATCTCTAAAATGATGATGCCCAAACACTAACATTTTATGCTGTTTAAAGTAACTCATGAGATTTTGAGACGTAATGAAAGGTTCCTGTTTCCTGAATTGGTTGTTTTGGTTATTATCTTTTTATGGTAGATTTGTACTGGCACAGAACACGTTAACCCTGGCATGTAAAAGACTACTTGCACCAAGGACCACACACATGCAACATCTCTCTTCAAAGAGCATCACACAATCTACATTTGTACCCAAACAGGGCTGCCCACTCAACATTTCACGCCAAAAAGGGCCACATACTCAATATTTCCCTCCAAAGAGGGCTATACACTCAACATTTCCCTCCAAAGAGGGCCACATACTCAATATTTCCCTCCAAAAAGGGCTATACACTCAACATTTCCCTCCAAAGAGGGCCACACATGCAATATTTCCCTCCAACGAGAGCAATATTTCCCTCCAAAGAGGGCCACACACTCAATATTTCCCTCCAAAGAAGGACTCACACTGAACACTTCCCTCTGAAGAAGGACACACAATTAACATTTCCCTCCAAAGAGGGCCACACACTCAACATTTCCCTAAAAATGAGGGTTGCACGCTCAACATTGCCATACAAAATGGGCCGCACACAAAATTTCCCTCAAAGAGGGCAACATACACAATATTTCCCTCCAAAGAGGGCCACACACGCAGCGTTTCTCTCTAAAAAGGACAACACACTCACTATTTCCCTCCAAAGAATGGCAAACGCTCAATATCTCCCTCCCGCACACTCAACATTTCCCTCCAAAGGACGCAAACTCAATATTTCTTGCAAAGGGAGCAAAACACACTCAACATTTCCCCCCAATGAGGGCCACTCACTCAACATTTTCCTCCAAAAAGAGCTATACACTCAACATTTCCCTCCAAAGAAGGCCACACATGCAATATTTCCCTCCAACGAGAGTAAAACATTCAACATTTCCCTTCAATGAGGGCCGCAGACTTAACATTCCCCTCCACATCCACTGATCACCTCCTCTTTCATAACCTTCCCTCACTCAAGCCTCCAAGGGCTTTGTGTCCAACAAGTCGTCATAATGAAAAAAATGTTGGATCACGTGTTGTTGGTGACAGAATGACAATATTTTCAGTAAAATTGTCACATTTGAAAATGTGTCGTAAAGAATTAAAAATGGTGTTAAAATGAGGTTGATGAATATTGCCCTTAAAAATATGCAACACACAAATTTACACATTTTTGAAAAAAATACAGCATTTTTTTTAGCAGTAAACAACATACTACTGCGTCTATACTAATAGTACTTTAATTTGTCCTCTACAAGCGACAACTAAAAGAATATTATTTTCTGACTTGTCTTTTAACCCCTTCAGTGCCAGAGGCTTGGGCCATTTCCTGTACCCTTCAGGCCAGACACTTTTTCAGCATTTTTGCTATCCTTCTGTTTAGGCTTGATTTCCTCTGGGAATTTCTAGTTACATATCGAAAAATATATATCGTTTTTTTTCAGCACAAATTGAGCTTTCACGTGGTACCTTACATGAAGAGAATTTTGCATCGTGCTAAAAGCTATGATGTCATAATGACAAAAAAGTAAAAATTTACTTATTTTGCTAAAATCACATACTATGTATCAAAAACATTTACTTTGATTGTGATAGTTTCAATTATTTGAAAAAGACCTGAGTCCCCCAAGGAAAAAAATACCAAATTTCTATGGTTTTGCCTACGTCCATGGCTAGAGTAAAGCTCTAATCACCAGGAGTGCAACAAATATGCACGTTCTAGTGTTTTTGTGGCAAAGCTACCCTAAAACAGTGGAATAACTATATAAAACTATACATTTCTGGAAAGTAGACAACCTGCTGCATCTAATGATGGGTGACTTGTTTTCTTACCCCAAGCCTGGTCTGCCCAAATACCTCCAGAATGTGGCACTAATGAAAAACAAAGGCATTTTCTTACATTTCTGCCCCTTCAACCCTTCAAATGTACCGAAATCTGTGAAAACCATGGAATTTCCAACTGTATTCATTAGCTAGTGCTCTTAGGGTAAAAATGACACCTTGTTGCTATGAGTTTACCTACCTCATAGGCCACTAGAAGTGCAAAATAACACCTACTACAACCTCTAATTTTTACAACATTTTCTCAAACATTACTTGTCTGTACACAAATGGTTATAACATCTACAGGAGTGAAGAAAGAGTACACAAACCATTCAATTTTGGAAAGAAGACACCCTGCCGCATCTAATGATGGGTGACTTGCCTTGTTACCCCAAGCCTGGAGTGCACAAATGCCTCCAGAAGGTAGTGCTAATGAAAAAAAGGCATTTTCTTACATTTCTGCCCCTTTAAATGTACTGAAATCTGTGAAAACCGTGACATTTCCAACTGTATTCATTAGCTAGTGCTCTTAGGAGAAAAATGACACCTCATTGGAAGGATTTCACCTACCTCAGGGGGCGCGAGAAGTGCAAAATGACACCTTCTACAACCTCTAATTTTTATAACATTTTCTCAAACATTACTTGTCTATGCAAAAATGGTCATAACAACTACAGAAGTGAAGAAAGGGTAAACAAACCCTACCATTTTGGAAAGAAGACACCCTGCCGCATCTAATGAGGGGTGACTTACCTTGTTACCCCAATTGTGGTGTGCACAAATGCCTCCAAAATTGGCGCTAATGAAAAAAAAGGCATTTTCTTACATTTATGCCTCTTCAAATTTACTGAAATCTGTGAAAACCATGGAATTCCCAACTGTATTCATTAGCTAGTGCTCTTAGAAGAAAAATGACACCCAATTGGTATGAGTTTACCTATCTCAGGAGGCGCTAGAAGTGCAAAACGACGCCTACTACAACCTCTAATTTTTCTAACATTTTCTCAAAAATTACTTGTCTGTACAAAAATGGTTATAACAACTGCAGAAGTGAAGAAAGGGTACACAAACCAATTTTGGAAAGAAGACTCCCTGCCACATCTAATGAGGGGTGACGCGTCTTGTTATCCCAAACCTGGTGTGCACAAATGCCTCCAGAAGTTAGCACTAATGAAAAAAATAGGCATTTTCTTACATTTCTGCCCCTTCAAATGTACTGAAATCTGTGAAAACCATGTAATTTCCAACTGTATTCATTAGCTAGTGCACTTAGGAGAAAAATGGCACCTCACTGGTATAAGCTGACATACCGTAGGGGTGCCAGAAGCACATAACAACACCTACTTATTTTCTTCTTTGGAAATGGCTGCTTGTACTAAAATGTTCATAACTTTTAGAGACGTGAAGGAAAGATATAAAAGGTATACCATTTTGGAAAGGAGATATTCACTCGCATCAAATGAGGGGTTACTTGCCTTTCTACCCCAGGGCTGAATTGCACAATAATTTCCAAAATGTGACACTATAGGAATAAATACATGTTTTCTTTTACATTTCCACCACTTCAAAGATATTAAAATCTTTGAAAACCATAACATCTCCTACTGTATTCAGTACCTGCTACCAACATTAGAAAAATGGTACCCCGTTTGTGTGGGATAACATACAATATGTGGGTGGTAGGGACACTTACCTAAACCTGACACTTTTGTTTTTTAAATTATCTGCCTGCACAAAAAGTGTCATAATCGTTATAGGTATGCAGGAAGATAACCTGCCGCATCTAATGAGGGGTGACCTGCCTTCTTACCCCAAGCCTTGTGTGCACAAATGCCTTCAGAAGATGGTGCTAATGGAAAAAAAAGCATTTTCTTACATTTCTGCCCTTCAAATGTATAGAAAATCTGTGAAAACCAGAGAATGTTCAATTGTATTTGTTAGCTAGTGCTCTTAGGAGTCAAATGACACCTCATTGGTATGAGTTGACATACCTTAGGTGGTGCTAGAATCACAAAACTACACCTACTACAACATCTGATTTTTCTAAGATTTTCTCAAACAGGACTTGCCTGTACAAAAATGGTTATAACAGCTGCAGAAGTAAGGATAGGGTAGACATACTATTTTGGAAAGAAGATTACCTGTCACATCTAATGAGGGGTCACTTGCCTTCTTACCCCAAGCCTGATGTGCACAAATGTTTCCAGAGGTTTGCACTAATGGGAAAAAAATGTTTTTTTTTTCTGTAGCACCACATTCTGGAAATACTTGTGAACACTAACTTAGGGTAAAAAGGCATTCGATGTGGCAGGTTATCTTCTTTCCAAAATGGTATGGGTTGTCTACCCTTTCTTCACTTCTGTAGCTGTTATAACCATTTTTGTACAGGCAATTCCTGTTTGAGAAAATGTTAGAAAAATCAGATGTTGTAGTAGGAGTAGTTTTGTGCTTTTAGCACCATCTAAGGTATGTCAGCTCATACCAGTGGGGTGTTATTTGACTCCTAAGAGCACTAGCTAACGAATACAATTAAAAATTTTCTGGTTTTCAGAGATTTCTATACATTTGAAGGGCAGAAATGTAAGAAAATGTCATTTTTTTACACATCAGTCACTTCCAAGATACTGAAATGGTCCAACGCTGTGGGATTTCCTAGGAGGGCCTCTTGCCAGTCTAAGAAAACTGGTACCCCACTGATGTGGGTTGACATACCAATTTTGGTGATAGTAGCGTGGCTACCAGTGGAACAGGGATGGGAAAGCAAACAGTGTATGTGTGATTTTATGGCTAACAGATGAAAGAAGCTGGTATGTGCGGACTTGTGACTACCATTGTAACAAAGAGTGTGTGTGTGTGTGTGTGTGTGTGTGGGGGGTGAGGAGTTAGACAGTGTATGTGCGTATGTCTACTAGTGGGGAGTGGAACAAGGATGGTGGTGGTGGTGGGTGTTCGATAGTGTATATGGGGGAATCTGTGACTACCAGTGTGCACTGTATGTCCCCCTCATACACAGTTTGATTCCCAGTCTGAATCTAGTGCATACTGGTACTTTGAGTCTAGCAGTAGGTATTGGAAACAGGGTGGGGGTCAGGCTGGCGGGATGGGACTGCCAGTGTGCTGTGGAACCAGGCTGATGGGTAGGGTACGTGGGGGGAAGTTGGAGGAACTTTGTGTGCATGCTACTGGGGTGCCCAATACACTGCAACGCAATGGACCCCCTGTTGCACACAAAGAGTTTATTATTATTATTTTTATTAATACCTCATTGGGGAGGGGTATCAGGAACACTCTTGGTACCCATCCATCAAGGTCTAAAAAAATAATAATGAAAAAAAAAGTGTATGTGTCACAGAGTGTCCAACGCATTGCACAGAAATGAGGTCTTAGAAAAAAAAAATGTCCCCGAAAGAAGTGACCGTGTGAATGCCACAGGGGTCTCCAGTGCATTGCAAAGCAATACATTGGACCCTGTGGCACACAGAGGGTTAATTTTTTTTTTTTTCTATCATTACTTTGTATTCAGAGCTTGTTGGGGGGGGACATCAAGACCACTCTTGATGGCCCTCCAACAAGCTCTGATTACCAAATAATGATAAAAAGTCCTGTGTCTGCATTGGACCCCTTCCCTGTGGCACACACAGGGTTAATTTTTTATGTATGTATTTTTTTAACATAGACCTCATTGAGGGGCATCAAGTGATCCCCCCAATGAGGTCTTAGTGAATAAATATGCTCCCAGAATTAGTGAGTGCCACAGTGAATAAGTGAGTGCCCTGCAGCACTCATAGGGTTGATATATATATATTTTTTTCCTATTTGTTTCAGAACTTGTGGGGGGACATCAGGACCCCTCCTCATGTCCCCCCAGTTATTAATCTCCCAGAGAGCTCTCCTTCCCTTCTCTCTACGTCCGGTAGGAGTGAACACGATCGGGTTAAGCTTACTAACGTCATTGGTGAACATATCACCAATGTTAGGAGGCTTCCCCCGGTCCTGCCCACTCCTACCCGGAAATTCGGGTAGGAGAGAAGAGGAAGGTGAAGCTCTGCAGATATTGATCTCCCAACCTGATCATCTGGGAGATCAATAACTGGGGGGGGCATGAGGAGCGATCCTCATGTCCCCCCATGAGTGCCAGGCTGCATTTAATTTAAAACGTGGCCACTGCAAGCTGGATATAGCAGCTTATGCAGTGACCGCAATTTAGATGTGCAATGTACGAGCTTCGCACAGCAGGTACAGCTGTCCAATCTCGTATGTTGTAAGTAGCTGGCACTCTAGGGGTTAATGGGGTGTTTAAATTTTATTACAAAATGTCCAGAATTTATATCGTCACTTGGTGTCCAAAGGCGTTTGTGTGTACTAGATTAAAGGTCTACAGTTAAAGAGACAGCCGTATCAGCAAAGGGGATAGAGAGAGAGAATCTTTCAATTCTGTCAGTGTGTTAGGGACCAGTAATCAGACAGACACAAAAATGTAAAGTGCAAAACACCTTTATTAAAATAATCAAAGCAAACAAAGCAAAATCTGATCCAACCAAAAGACAAGCCAGGATCAGGAAGCAAAGCAGGTACTTAGACAAGTGGGGGTCAGGATGGAATATGAGATCAGCGATATCAGGAACAAGTCAGGAGTCAGGAGCCAGAAGGGACGTCAGAAGAAGCCAGGTCATGCACAGATAATCAGGAAATCAAGAGAATGCACTTGCAGCCAGAAGCAAACAAAAGGACAAGGAGAAAGTGAGCCTAGTTGCTTTAAATACCGTGGAAGGGGTTGGCTGATAACAGTCAGGTGAGTTACCATGGAGACTGAGAGGTCAAGGCAGTTCATTAAGCATCAGCTGATTCAGCATCGCTAAGGGAAGGAAAGGCAGCAGTAATCAATAGGAGAGTGTTAGAACAGATTAGTCAAACCTTGACACAGAATTGTAGTTCATCAGTACTACTTTTACGTAGAGTAAGCTACTTCCCCTCAGACGTGAAATCTGGTCTCTTGACCAAACAGATCACAGCAAGGGACAATCTTCTTACTGTGATCATAAGGAAGTCCTGCCCCCTTGACAGGTTTTTCAGTTTTTTCCTTATGCTCACTGAACATTGTCCCTATCTGTGATCCATCCGGACAGTCTTACTGCTCTGAGGTGAGAAGTGTTACATCAGTAAGAGGGGCGGAAGGGGGTTACTTTATCATTCAATTACTCTTGTACTACAGCTCTGACAGTATTGATATAACACTCTCCATGGACCAAATACTATGAAGATTAATTGTAGCTGCTTTTATTGTGAAACATTACTATTCCTTTAACCAACAGCAACCTTATTTTCATACCATGAAATATAAAAGTTAAAATGGTTAATTGTATTAAACAGTCTGTTTCTTCTTAAGTTCAATGTTTTTGCTCACCCTGCAACATGTTCCGACTGAACCTTCTTAGCGATTTGTTTATTCAGCCACTGAGAATTACGTTGGACTAATTTCCTATATTTATAAATTTTCTTAATAAATTTAATTAGTTGTGCACTACAGAGCTTATCTGTATTTTGGCAAATGCGTTCCTTACATATTCCTGTTTATTAATCCCTCTACAATATCTATTGTTTCATTATTGCCACAAAATCCCATGAATTAATTAAAAGTGCAAAAGAAAAAAAAAACAAGAGGTCATATTAATCCCCATCATTCAGAGACCCTGTATTCCCTGAGCTTTTTCACAGAAGCATTGTGGTATACATCTTTGCCCTTAACTCTCTGAGCACCAGAGGAATAAGCAAATCATTGAGAGAGATGCACTAAGTTGTGATAAAGAGGTGATAATGTGGAGATGACTTCTACAATGGGAGGGAACTACATTTAAAAGGAGTAAAAATGTTATGACAAGACACCATAGAGGGACAGAGGTTTAGATATAATGTAAGAAAGTTCTACTGCATTGAGAGGTTAGTAGATAAGTGGAATAGCCTACCAGCAGAAGTGGTAGAGGTTAATATGGTGACTGAATTTAAACATGCATACTATAGGCATAAGGCTGAACTGAACATAAGACAAGACCACAGACCAAATAATTCTGTGCTATAAGACAGGTAAATGTTGAGTAGTCCTGTCATACAAAGACAAGTTTAGTCTGCCTAGATTGTACTATTTTTTTCTGTAAAATAAATGTTTTTTGATAAATTACCCCCTATGTGTTGCTGGCAAAGTTAGGTGTTTTATGCTAATTCCCTGCATAGTATACTAATTAGTTATATCCCAGGCCAAACATACATATGAAATGGGCTATTAGACATGTCCACAGTGTGTGGACTCTGCATTGAACCATTAATATCACAGTGTGTGGGCTCTGCCTAGATCCATTCATATCACAGTGTGTGGACTCTGTCTAGATCCATTCATATCACAGTGTGTGAACTCTGCCTGGATCCATTCATATCACAGTGTGTGGGCTCTGCCTAGATCCATTCATATCACAGTGTGTGGACTCTGTCTAGATCCATTCATATCACAGTGTGTGGACTCTGTCTAGATCCATTCATATCACAGTGTGTGGACTCTGTCTAGATCCATTCATATCACAGTGTGTAGGACTCTGCCTAGATCCATTCATATCACAGTCTGTGGACTCTGCATTGAACCATTAATATGTGGATTCTGCCTAGATCTATTCATATCACAGTGTGTGAGCTCTGCCTAGATCCATTCACATCACAGTGTGTGGACTCTGCCTAGATCCATTCATATCACAGTGTGTGGACTAGATCCATTCACATCACAGTGTGTGGACTCTGCCTAGATCCATTCATATCATAGTGTGTGGACTCTGTCTACATCCATTCATATCACAGTGTGTGGACTAGATCCATTCATATCACAGTGTGTGGACTCTGTCTAGATCCATTCATATCACAGTGTGTGGACTCTGCCTAGATCCATTCATATCATAGTGTGTGAGTTCTGCCTAGATCCATTCATAACACAGTGTGGGTTCTGCCTAGATCCATTCATATCACAGTGTGTGGACTCTGTCTAGATCCATTCATAACACAGTGTGGGTTCTGCCTAGATCCATTCATATCACAGTGTGTGGACTCTGTCTAGATCCCTTCATATCACAGTTTGTGTACTCTGCATAGATCCATTCATATTACAGTGTGTGGACTAGATCCATTCATATCACTGTTTGTGTACTCTGTCTACATAGATTAATATCACAGTGTGTGGTCTCTGCCTAGATCCATTCATGTCACAGTTTGTGGACTCTGCCTAAATCCATTCATACCACAGTGTGTGGACTCTGCCTATATCCATTCACATCACAGTGCGTGGACTCTTCCTAGATCAGTTCAAATCACAATGTGTGGACTCTGCCTAGATCAATTCATATCTCAATGTGTGTGGACTCTGCTTAGATCCATTCATATCACAGTGTGTGGATTCTACCTAGATCCCTTCATAACATAGTGTGGGTTCTGCCTAGATCCATTCATATCACAGTGTGTGGACTCTGTCTAGATCCATTCATAACACAGTGTGGGTTCTGCCTAGATCCATTCATATCACAGTTTGTGTACTCTGCATAGATCCATTCATTTTACAGTGTGTGGACTAGATCCATTCATATCACAGTGTGTGGTCTCTGTCTAGATCCATTCCTACCACAGTGTGTGGACTCTGCCTAGATCCATTCACATCACAGTGTGTAAACTCTGCCTAGATCCATTCATATCACAGTGTGTGGACTCTGCCTACATCCATTCATATCACAGTGTGTGGACTAGATCCATTCGTATCACAGTGTGTTGACTAGATCCATTCACATCACAGTGTGTGGACTCTGCCTAGATCAATTCAAATCACAATGTGTGGACTCTTCCTAGATCAATTCATATCACTTTGTGTGGACTCTGCCTAGATCCATCCATATCACAGTGTGTGGACTAGATCCATTCATATAACAGTGTGTGGACTAGATCCATTCATATAACAGTGTGTGGACTCTGCCTAGATCCATTCATATCACAGTGTGTGGACTAGATCCATTCATATCACAGTGTGTGGTCTCTGTCTAGATCCATTCCTACCACAGTGTGTGGACTCTGCCTAGATCCATTCACATCACAGTGTGTAAACTCTGCCTAGATCCATTCATATCACAGTGTGTGGACTCTGCCTAGATCCATTCATATCACAGTGTGTGGACTAGATCCATTCATATCACAGTGTGTGGACTCTGCCTAGATCCATTCACATCACAGTGTGTGGACTCTGCCTAGATCAATTCAAATCACAATGTGTGGACTCTTCCTAGATCAATTCATATCACTTTGTGTGGACTCTGCCTAGATCCATTCATATCTCAATGTGTGTGGACTCTGCCTAGATTCATTCATATCACAGTGTGTGGACTAGATCCATTCATATAACAGTGTTTGGACTAGATCCATTCATATAACAGTGTGTGGACTCTGCCTAGATCCATTCATATCACAGTGTGTGGACTAGATCCATTCATATCACAGTGAGGGGACTCTGCCTATATCTATTCATATCACAGTGTGTGGACTAGATCCATTCATATCACAGTGTGTGGACTAGATCCATTCATATCACAGTGTGTGGACTAGATCTATTCATATCACAGTGTGTGGACTCTGCTTAGATGCATTCATATCACAGTTTGTGGACTCTGTCTAGATCCATTCATATTGCTCTATGAGCTATCTCAGTGTTCCTGCACCAATTTTATATTTCATCACACAAAATGCGAGAGGCTTCTGAGGATGAACCACAGCACAATGGTCTGTTCTGCAGCTAGTCACCGCTCAGAAGCATCACGTTTTAGCTCTCTAGTGCCATTACAGAGGAGAAATTTCCATGTAAATATTAGACTAATCCCACCCATAAGGGCGGTCCAGTTCCAAAATGACAGGCAAGTCCCCACCTGCGGGGGAACACCAACTAACCCTCAAAGTTCGTTTTGGCCTTGTTGGGCCTCGTCAGAAGGGTGCAGTTGGATTCCCTAGGCACTGAGAGCAAGGGGTCCATGTCTGGATTACCCTTCACTCTTAAGGAGACCACCTAAGAGTATTCAAGATCAGCATATAAAATGTGAGAGGCTTCTGAGGATGAACAGCAGTCTGTCCTACGGCTAGTCACCCCTCAGAAGCTTCATGTTTTAGCTCTCGAGGGCCATTACAGAGGAGACATTTCCATGTACATGTTAGACTAATCCCACCCAAAAAGGCGGTCCAGTTCCAAAATGACAGGCAAGTCCCCCCACATGGGAACAAGAGCTAACACCCAACGTATGTTTTGGCCTTGTTGGGCTTCATCAGGAGGGTGCAGCTGGATTCTCTAGGCACTGAAAGCAAGGGGTCCATGTCTGGATTACCCTTCACTCTTAGGGAGACCCCCTAAGAGTATTCAAAATCAGCATATAAAATGTCAGAGGCTTCTGAGGATGAACAACAGCACAAAGGCCTGTTCTCCGGCTAGTCACCGCTCAGAAGCATCACGTTTTAGCTCTCTAGTGCCATTACAGAGGAGAAAATTCCATGTACATATTAGACTAATCCTGCCCAAAAGGGCGGTCCATTCCCATTCTGTATGTTTATTTCAATCCTCTTAGGGGGTCTACTGAAGATTGAAGGGTAATCCAGATGTGGACTCCTTACTCTCAGTGTCTAGGGAATCCAGCTGCACCCTCCTTATGTGGCCCAACTAGGCCAAAATGTATGTCGGGGGTTAGCTGGTTTTCCCGTGCAGGGGGAACTTGCCCGTCATTTTGGAACTGGACCGCCCTTTTGGACAGGATTAGTCTAATATGTATGTGGAAATGTCTCCTCTGTAATGGCACTAGAGAGCTAAAACATGATGCTTCTGGGTGGAGACTAGCCGTAGAACGGGCCTTTGTGCTTTTAACCCCTACAAACCAAGGAGTTAAAGCATTTTTTTTTATCCTTCTTTGTTGTGGTCAAATGGTATTTTCCGTTACTGGAACCAGTGGATGAGACTGGGGATGGCATCATGTGAAGAATGTGGGTGTGGTCATGGGTGGAGCTAAGGGTATCTAGCATGCCTTGCTTAGAGGCTTCTGGGGTGTAAATCCGGCCCAGCACAAAGATACAGTGGATGGACACTTGTAGAATATTATCATTGCAGTTTTCAATCATGTTATTATCTTATCCTGGATTGTGGCAGCTTTCTGGGCAGTGGCTGGAGTACTGACGGACCCGGGTGGTGGATAGAGTGTGAGTGGGTGGCCAGCGCCTAGGGTTGGAGTGTTGGGCCACTGGGAGAAATGGATAAAAGTCATCCTCTTCCCTCTGTTTGTATGATAGTCTGCTCCCACTGTGCTCAGAAGGACTGAGGGAGAGAATGTATTACCTCATGATATGGGCCATGGTTTTGTCCATAGCCACTGTATTATCTGTTATGAGTGTTATGAGTATGTCCTCCAGGATGTACGCCATGGTTCTTAACCCTTTGAGTGCCAGAGAGGTAAGCAACGCATTGCTTTGCAATGTGTTACATACCTCCCTGGCTCTCAAAGCCTTTAAGGGTTAGTAATGTCTTAATTATACAAAAAATAATATTGTAGAGCATAAAATAAGAAAGCCATTGGTGCAATTTCTTTCTCTCAAACCTTCATGGATTGAGAGATAGAGCGTTCTAAAATGTCCCTCTTCCTCCCCTTCTCCTGACATCAACTGTAAGCTGACAGCTGGAGATCCTGGTCTGGGGACAGACAAATGGCTCTTCAGCAGAGCCGAAATAGCGCAATTTAAGAATAATTACTTCATTGGAATGGTCTACAAAGTGTGCTTGGTTGGTTAGACTGTTCCAAAGAAATATTTCTTTTTAAATTACACTATTTCGGCTCTGCTAAAGCGCCTCCTCGAGTCGGTCAACTCAGGTCTCCATCTGTCAGCTTTACAGTTGATATCAGGGAGGGGGAAACTTTAGAAAGCTCTATCTCTCAAACTATAAATAATAATAATAACTAGTATTTATATAGCGCCTTTCTCCCAGTGGGACTCAAAGCGCTGTCAGCACACGCTCTCGGAATTAACCAAATCGGCAGCTGAAATAATAGATGTCATTATTACCCAATCAATGGTACTCATTTATCGATCTTGGAAGGATGAAGGGCTGAGTTGGCCCTTCCAGGATTTGAACCTGCAACCCTGAGGCTGAATAGGCTCCATAGTCAGGGAATTTAACACTGAGCTATCTCACCAGTAATAAAGGCTTCAGAGATAGGAATTTCACCAATGGATTTCTAATTTTATGCAGTACAATGTTACTTTTTATTTAATGAAGTCATTGCTATCCCTTTAAGTGTGGATGCTTGCAGTAACCCTTGGTTTATTTTGCCTCCAGTAAAGCTGTAACCTATCTTTTTTTTTACCCACAAGCCCATGTCTGTGTGTATTTCTTGGTAAAGTGGGTAAGAAGAATTAGGGCAGTGGAGTGAGTCACTCTTTATATAGATAGTAGAGGGAACTCTGCATAGCATGCTATCAAATGCTGTATATCAGGGAACCGATGCAAGTTACTTATTTAAAAAAACATCACCCATGGATGCAAAACACATTCCCCGTTCTATCAATTCAGGATCACTGCTGTGCGGTCTTGAAAACAATAATCTAATAGCACTTATAGAAGGAATGTACAGTCATCAAAAAAATGAAGCTGCTTTGCCTCACAGAATAACCAGATGGCAAAGATTATTAGCTGTAATAGAAAGAAGCTGCATGTATCTATACACAGGCTGGATTTCCCATAAGTGGAGGAAAGCAATGAGTTGGAAATTTCTCTCGTATCAAAGGGTTTAAAGCATTAGTAATGTTTATTATTAAAAACATGTGGTAAAGGGCTTTTGTATGCTAAATAAAACCAGGCTACTTTTAATATATCATCATCTTCAGCCATTGTCAATCCTCTGCAGGATGAATGCCTCCTCAGCAATTTTCCAACAACTTTGGTCTGTGCCTTTGGTTGCTACTGTGTAACAACAAATCTGGTAATTTGCAGGCCACACAGCAAGAAGACTTGACGGTAGATGGACCAAACACATTTTGGAATGGATTCCATTCAATACTAAATGCCCAAGAAGACCAAAGACAAGATGGGTAGATGGAATTACCAAATTTTTCGGTGCACAGTGGCAACAAAAGACCAAAGTTGTTGGAGGCTTGCTGATGAGGCCTTCATCCTGAAGATCATATATCACTTGTCATCTTAAAAAAGGTTATGGGATTATAAATAAAATGCTGATCAGTAAAAATTTGAATTTGTTGACTTCATGGATAGATAGATAGACAGACAGACAGACAGACAGACAGACAGACAGACAGACAGATAGACAGACAGACAGACAGACAGACAGACAGACAGACAGACAGATAGATAGATAGATAGATAGATAGATAGATAGATAGATAGATAGATAGATAGATAGATAGATAGATAGATATAGGAGTCCAAAACTCAGGACTCACAGAACTGGTCAAAATATTTTTTGTTCATTTTATTCTGGGCCAATGTCTTGAGACATTGAGAAAGATCTCAAAGAATAAATGTGAACAAAATATATTTTGTCAAGTCCTGTCAAAGCCCATAGATGCTTCACAAAACATTTGGTGACCTCTATAGCAAACAAGAGGTTACATTTAGGGATGGAAGAAAATTTTCGCCTAAAACGGAAATCGGCAAATAATGGCACTTTCCGCTTGGCGAATAATTTCCAGCGAAAAATGCTGTTTTTCCGCTTTTTCTCGCCTTTTCCACCCATTGAAATCAATGGGAAGAAAAACATTTCTCCACCATATGAAAGTTTTCTACAGCCATATAAAAGACTGTCAGGTCTCACAGCAGCCATTTTGTGTTTGTGAGAGGAGAGAGCAGTATGTTTTTGAGCTAGAGGAGATAGGCAAATAAAGGGGAATTGAAGATTGGTTTAGGGAGTCATTTAGGTAGGACATTTGTTATGTGTATTAGGGGAGTCTGGGGGCACTCTAGGGGATAAGAAGGGAGGAAGGAGATTGACCCTCAAATACTCCAAAATTCCATGTGACTGACAGGCAAGACACAGGCAGCTAGGGACCTATATGCTTGCTGATCTTGTTGTTATTGTCTCTGTGCTGGGTGGGGAAGTCTGGGGAGAGAAGTTATTGATTTTGTTTTTCAGTTATAATTTTTTTTACAGACTGTGATAAGACAACAGGGTAGACAACTTAAAAAAAAAAATAAAAAAAAATAAAAGAAATAAAAAAGTATAAAAAACTAAATATCTTAGGTGACAGTAACAGACAGCTGACTGGGCTTAGGCAAGGTATCATACAGCTCCATCAGTTGTATTGTGCACTGTACAGTAAAAAAACACAGTGTAGTTGTGTAATGTCCAGAAAATGCACAAGGGGAAGGGGGAGGGGTGGAGCAGTGTAGGGACGTGAGAGTAAAGTAGTAGTTCAAAAACCTACTGCAGCAATGGTTGTGCAGAGTGTACAATCAATGTTGATGATCTCTCTACTCCAAGGGAGGATGCAGATTGTCAAGGTCCCAGCAAAACTAGTTCCAGCACCACCAGTGTCAGTAGAAATAAAGAACCATATAAGAAGAACAATGAAGACAACAAGTCACATTCAAGTTTCATGATGCTGATAATAGAGGAAGGTGTATCAGCTGAACGGCCTTCTGCATCAGACAATGAGACAACCAAGCACAAAAACACCCATCCTCAAAGTAGTAGCGAATTTTGTTACGGTAAAAGTAAAAAGAAATTGTTTGAGACCTCCTAAAGCTTAGAGGAATATGAGGGTAGTGGGCAGGAACTGTCCGGAACTGCTGAGGATGACCTAATGATGACTGATGATGATGCAGATCTAGAATATATCTCTCAAGCATCCTTCTCTTGTTCAGATAAGATGAAGTTGAGAGTGAGGATGATGACAGGGCTATATGGTTAGCAGAAAGTCAAAGGCTGAATCTTTCTCCACCTTTAAGGAGCACTGTGCCTGTCTATAAACTGTTTGAGAAAGCCATTGGAAAGTCTGACCCTGGACAAGTACAAAAAGCACACAGTCACCCTATCAGTCATCATCGGCATCATCGCCTCTTCAAAGTCCAAGTCCCACTCAGCCACACACACCTGTTTTGAGTGCCCAGCAACAACAACACAGGTTATCATCCACAGTGTTAGATATGACAAGTACCTCTGGTGCTGCTGCTGTAAGTGCTGCACCTTTGACACCTAGTAGTAGTGGCAGTAGAATTACATCAACATCCAGCTCGAGTACTAGTAGTAGCAGAAACCACACATCACAGATAAATCCAGGACAAATATATTAACAGCAGCACAGATGCGGAGGAGGGATGTGAAGAAGGGTCGCCACCATCTTCCTCACTTGGGACCACTGCTATGACCGATAAGTAATGTGTGTCAAGAATCTGAGGAGGATAGAGTATGACAATGGTAAAAATACATACACAAATCACACCATGCCAGTCCCCCACCACCACCACTACAATACACATCTGCCACTTGACATCATGAATATGTGCCAGTGTCATTTAAGCAGGAAGTAAGTGTTGTGGGCAAAGGACAAATGCATTCTGCATGCTAACATATTTTTCAAGCCATATTTTGCTGTAGGACTCACAACTTTGACTTTCAGCCAATTATTTCTAAACTTCAGCCCTCAGAAGAAGTAATATTACAGTAGAAAATGTAGTACCTATGGGAAATATAGGCGAAAAGTGTGTTAACATAGGAGGAAAATTGGTTAAAATAGGCGAAACGGAGGACATTTTTGCATAGGCGGAAAGGCAAAATTTTTTGCAGGAAAAGCAAAAAATTGGCACGTTTTCGTGAAAAGTCATGTAGAAAATTTTTCACACTTTTCGCCCACCCCGAGTTACATTACCTTGCTTGGTTGTAATAGGTTAAAGAGGAATTACTGTTTTCTTTTTTTTTTTTTTGCATTTAAGTTCTACTATAGTCTGTAACCGATTGGGTACATTTTATTATCTCAATAACGTATACATGGTCAGTTAGACTCCTGGGCGGGTCCTGCTAGAACCCCTGGCAAACACACCCAGGGGTAGCAGTAAGGAGGACTTATGCAAATCTCCTCTATACTTCCTGTCCTATTGGTCCAACCATGGGGGAGAAACTTTGACAGTGCAGCCCCTAGTCCACTCCTGTCAAAATCTCTGCAAGGAGATGCAGGGGCTACAGTGAACATAACCACACACACACAATACACATACACACAAACAATACACACAACACACACACATAAACAATACACTCACAATATACACAACAAAGCACGCAAAATGCTATATGCACAATGCAATATGCATAATGTTATACATACAGTGCTACATACAAAATGATACATGCAATACGTACAGAGATATATACACAATGGTATACGCAAAACGATGTTTGCAATACAACAAATGCTATACACCAAATGCTGTATGACAAATACTATACGCAATACACCAAACACTATACATAATATGTCAAGCACAAATCCATATGCACAAACTGCTATACACCAAATGATATACGCAATATGTTATATGCCAAATGCTGAAAGTCAAACTCTATATATGAAGCGCTATATGAAATGTGACAAAAGCTACACTCCATGCATAAAACACTATATGCCATACATAAAACACTATACGCCATACATAATACACTATACGCCAAACGATATACATCATACGCTCTACACTAGAAGCTATACACAATACTCTATTCACCAAACACTATACATAATAAGCCAAACACCATACACCATATGCTATATGTCAAAATCCACTATGCACCAAATGCTATACACAATACACAAAATTCAATACTCTATACACAATACGCCAAATTCTATATGCCATATGCAATACTCCAAATGCCATATGCTATATGCCAAATGATAGACTCAATGTATTATACTCCAAATGCTATATGCCAACCGTTAAATACCATACTCAATACTCCATACACTTTATGCCAAATGCCATACTATCAACTATATACGCAATACTCCAAACACTATACACTATATGCAATATGACTAACGCTATATGCCATACACTATACACCAAATAACATAGCAACATAGTAACATAGTAGATAAGGCTGAAAAAAGACATGCGTCCATCAAGTCCAGCCCATGCCAAAAACACCCCTGTTGATCCAGAGGAAGGCAAAAAAAGCCCTCTGGAGCCATTTCCAATCTAGTCCCAAGTGTGTGTGTGTGTGTGTGTGTGTGTGTGTGTGTGTGTGTGTGTGTGGTGGGGGGGATTCCCCGGATCAATATCCTATTTGCTTTGAAGCCATCTGTCATAATTGTCAGTATTGTTCTGTGCTAGATAGGCATCCATTGCTTTTTTGAATGCAGTTGCGTTATCTGCAAGCACAACATCCAGAGGAAAAGAATTCCATAGCCTTACCACCCTTACTGTAAAGAATCCCTGCCTTTGTTTTAGTTGAAAGCGCCTTTCCTCTAGTCTTAAAGGAATAGTAATGTCAGAAAAAAGTATTAACTATATGGTAGATACAATTAAAAGAGAGTACTTGCCCTTATTCGTATCTCTCAAACCGTTATGGTTTGAGAGATATAGAAAAATAAAGTTCTCTGGTCTCTCCCCTTTCTGCTTGACGAGCTGTAAAGCTGTCAGAAGCAGATTCTGGTCGCTTGACCAGATGTGGCTCTTCAGCAGCGCAGATATAACTATATCTAAAGATAAATACTTCATTTGGAATGGTCTACAAAGTGTGCCTGGTTTGCAAGCACAATTTGTAGACCGTTCCAATGAAGTATTTATTTCTAAATAGAGTGATTTCAGCTCTGCAAGTTATATCTCTCAAACCATAAAAGTTTGAGAGATAATACTTACATAGATGTTAATCTTGTTTTAATGTCTACAATATCAAATCAACTTAAAATTAAACATTACTATCCCTTTAATGGATGATCTCTTGTTCTTAGCTCAGCTCTTTGTGTAAATAATTAATTGGATAGTTCTTTGTATTGACCTTGAATGTATCTGTAAATGATAATCATATCACCCCTTAGATGTGTCTTCTCTAATATATATGTAAATGGTAATCATATCACCCCTTACACGTCTCTTCTCTAATATATATGTAAATGGTAATCATATCACCCCTTACACGTCTCTTTTCTAATGTAAACAAACCCAGTTTGGCTAGTCTCCCTTTATAACTCAGATCCTCCAATACCTTTATCAGTTTTGTTGCACGTCTCTGCACCTTTTCCAGTTCAGTAATGTCTTTTTCTAGAACTGGCACCCAAAATTGTACCCCATATTCTAGATGAGGCCTAACCGAGGATTTATACAGAGGTAGGATAATATTAGCATCCCTTGCTTCTACACCTCTTTTTATTGCATGATAAATGCAATACTCAAAATGTTATACGCTAAACGCAAAAAACTAAATGCCAAATACCATATGCTATAGACCAAGCACTACATGCAATATGCCAAACACTATACATAATATGTAAAATGCTATATGCAATATGCCAAACGGTATATACCAAATTCTATAAGTCAAATGCCAAACAAAATACACTAAATACTATACACCAAACTCTATACACAATATGCCAAATGCTATACACCAAACTATATACTTCAAAGGCAATTCTCTGTACGCCAAACGTTTTATGCAATATGCCTAATTCTATACGCAAAGTGCTATATATGCAATACGTTATACACAAAATGCTATACGCCAAACACTATACTCAATACGCCAGATGTTATACTGAATATGCCAAATGCTTTAAACAAAATGATGTATGACAAATGCAGTACACTGTACACCATATGCTATATGCAATACACCAAACACTATACACAAATCACTGTATGCTATACACAAAGTGCTATATACAATACGATGCATGACACACACTGTAAGCCAAACGCTGTAGTCAATACTGTTATTTGCAATAGGAAAAACACTATACATGAAATGCAATAGTCACAATGCTAATAGGCAATAAGCTAACACAAAGAATGTAATTTATCTTATTCAGTGTGAATGCAGGAAACAATATATTGGTAGGACTAAAAGAAGGTTAAAAGAAAGATTAAGGGAACATTTTTACAATATTAAAAGAAAGTTCAATAAACATAGTTTGTCGGCTCATTTTATAAATAACAATATATGTAATATAGAGAATATAGAATTTTATGGTATAGATATAGTACGGAAGAGTTGGAGGGGAGGTAATCATGTGGAGATGATGTCTAGGAGGGAATCTGAATGGATATATAATGCAAATACACTGCAACCATTTGGGTTTAATGCTGAGGTTGAAATCTTTGGTTTTCTCTAGTGATTAGATTACCAATAGGTTTTTTCATCTGAATGTGTATATACTTTTCCTCAAATGTATAGCTGATTCAATGCCCTCTAAGATTTTAGGATGGCGAATAGTGGGATTTGAAAGGGTTAATGAAGATGTTGGGGTCTTTTTGTATAATTGTATTTGTAGTCAGAGGGATATTTTTATTGTTTAGCAAAGGGATAGCAGTTGGGTCAACATTGCCTTTAATATGGACGAATAATGGGTTAATTCAACATTGTCTTTAATAAGTAGAATGGAAGGGTTTTTTAGGAGGTGGAGTTTTTCTAATTTAAGTGATGTGGATGTTTATATATAAGGAGAGAGACATTGGAGTTATACATAGCAGTTGAATATTACTTCCCTGAAGAAGGGATTGGGGAATCCCGAAACGCGTTGGAAGTCCGTTGCTTGAGATATTAAGGTGTATGGCACAGAACAGAATGTCGTCAACTTAATGGTGGATACAGATTGTGTATCAAACTTGTATTCGAATACACATCATCCAGGCGGGAAATCAGAGAACAATAAGAACGCTGAGAACACCTGTGGGAACCGGACCCTATTGAGACCAGCGGTTCTAACACATACCGAAACCGTGAGTTACCGGTTTAATACCGGACTGGTTAAATACAGAAGGATTGAAGAAGGAGGAGAAGATAAAAGTAGCGGTTTATTTGGTGGTGTTATAGTTCCTGATCGATACGATTTGGTTTGATTTATGAACGGAGATGGTGTTGATTAATATATGTGATGACTTATATCAGTAGAATATAGTGGTCTTGAAGTTGGATATCATATCCATTTAATAATAATCTGTTCTGTGACCTAGCACCACTTAAAGGAGATTGTGAAGAAGAAAAATTATCTTCTTAAATTACAACAGACATTAAAGTTGAATTCAACGTCTAAAGAATAAAGGAGTTAATTTAGGGGAAGAGACTGATTTGTACTTTATGTACGATGTCAATTGGATTTTTTAATTTTTTATAGCTTTTTTTGTTTTTTTAATTTTTGTTTTTTATATATTTTTTATATATTTTTATTGATTTTTGTTTTTATTTTTTATATATATTTGTTTTGTTTATTAGTCGCAACTCCTTGACAAACGGATCATCTTTCCGTTTTAAGAGGTGGAAGCGTGTATATATTAAAGGCAATGTTGTAACAAGTTTGATCCACACATAGCTTCACTGGGAGGAATTTGGATCGGTGTGAGTGAAGCTTGCTACATTGTATAGGACCCGAAGCATCAAGAGAGGGAAACCTGACCCGGTATGAACTTGCTGTAGTAATGGTAAACGTTGGTGTATACTAACGATACTCGTGCAGGGAGGGTGTAATTGGAGCAGAGATCCTTGTTTACTCTGATGTTTGGTGATCTGGTGGATGTGGAAAGCTGACGCATACTGTAGCATTATTTCTGTTGGGGTGTGGATTGTGTGTGGATTGAAACGGATTATTTAAAGAAGGTTATTTTGGGGGTGAATTTCAGGATTTTATTGTTTCTTGAGTATACATTGGATGTATCTACTTCACCATCACATATGAGAGATTTGATGAAGTACGATTAAGATCCTACAACTTTAAAATAATTTTTCTCATATGTAAAGGGCATTAAGTATATATGAGAGAGAACGAAGAAATATATAATATCTTGTTTATTAAAGGGATTTGATTATAAGGAAGGAGTTTTTATGGTATGATTTACTAGTCTTTCTGATGGTAGCGCCGGAACTGTTTTTGTAAATAGTAGTTTTTATTTGGAGATCTGATAGCAGAGATCTTGTTCGAGGCAGCAACCATTTAAGAAAGTAATAACCCCGTGTCCATATAGCGCCACCAATTGTTTGCATAAGATATGCAATAACATACCTCCCAAGTGTCCCTCTTTAGGAGGGACAGTCCCTCTTTTAGACCCAAATCCCACTGTCCCTCTCTTCCACCCTGTTGTCCCTCTTTTTAAGAGATCAGACTGTGTGGTGTGTATATAAGTGAATCATATTGCTCTACAGCAATAAAACTCACATTATTGTTTGTTTAAACATCAGTATATGTGTTTATACATCAGTCTGTGTAAATAAAATATTTTGGTCTTGTTATAAATCATTTATTAGGTTACAGAAGGAGGTGCAATAGGTCATGAAATAACATAATTACCATAATTCCCCACCCACCAGCCACATCCCCAGCAACACCACCTAAAACACAAGTGTCCCTCTTTGGCAATTTGAAATGTTGGGAGGTATGCAATACTTAAAATGCTATGATACACAAAAAAACGTTAAGCTCTCACAGACGCTCACACACGCTCTCACTCACACATGTGCTCACTCTCACATACTGTTGCTCAGTCATGCTCTCGTATGCTGTTCCTCCAACACTCACATGATCATGAACTCACTCTCACACACGTTCACTAATTGAGAGTTGTGTAACACGGTGTTTTGCAATGCACTGCCCACCTTTTGGGGCCTTAAAGTGCTAAGCACTGAACAATTCAACAATCCAGTCACTAAAGCAGCCATTGCTTTATTAACTGCATGGGCAACACTGTGCCAATATTGCTAACATTCTAATAAAACACTATTCCACACCAAGAGACTTTCACTTTCACTGTTCCCAGGATAAAAGTATGAATATTTCCTAAACGTCTGGACTTTTGGTTAATGTGACACATAGGCAGGTTTGAATTAAGTTTTCCAATTTTTTTTTTTTTTTTTTTTTAAGAGGGCATCATTCTCATTTAACCCTTTGTGTTCCAGAGGGGTGTATAATGCATTGTTCTACAATGTGCTGTGTGCCTCACTCAAAAGGTTAACTTATTATAGTCAAGCACAAAAAAAGACCCTTAAGCCCCTGATTGCTAGAAAGGTTTCTATTATGAATCAATGTGTTGGAGACATTATTAGGCTCCAAAGGGGTTAATATACACAGATGTCCTTTGCCTTAATTTACATTGCAATGAGCGAGGGGATAATGTGTCAGGGATTGTGAAATGCTTTGGCCAGAATGTGACTCAAGTAATAACCAAACACCATTTAGGAAACACGGCATGACATCTGCATAATGTACGGCCATTGATAATGTACAAAGTCTCGCAGAGGTGACAATTTTGCTGAATTATTGAAGTGCAGGAAATCATTTTGGACAGTCGGACAGAATTACATTACATCCTTATGGCTCTGATGCATTTAACGATACGATCATTTAGGTGTCGGAAAATCAATGGTCTGTAACTGCCTTCATCACCAAAAGAGTTAAATCAGCATTGCGTGTTCAGATTATTTTTTAACCGATTTATAAATTATACCAAATAAACTAAATAATTCAACATTAGTGTCCATGCTGAAAGGAAGCCAATTGCATTATTCGGAATGGGATTTCACAACAGAATGAAATAGAGGCAAATGGTTCTTCTCTGCTGTCCGTTCTGTGTTATTATAAATTCCCCGGCTAGATATATCGAGGCGCAATGTAACTTATTTATATACAGTGTCTTTAACATAAATCTAATGGCAAAATACAACTTCCCATTAGATCAAGGAGCATGTTCTTACACACACAAACACATAAAAACAGAAAACACACAGCCACGTTTATTTAAAGTATAATTGCATTGCTATATAAAAATACAGCAAGCAGTTGATCATTCATGTGTTCATTTAAAGGGATAGTAACATCAGAAAAAAAGTATTAACTATATGGTAGATACAATTGAAAGAGAGTACTTGCACTTATTCGTATCTCTCACACCGTTATGGTTTGAGAGATATAGGAAAATAAAGTTCTCTGGTCCCTCCTCTTTCTGCTTGACGAGCTGTAAAGCTGTCAGAAGCAGATTCTGGTCGCTTGACCAGATGTGGCTCTTCAGCAGCGCCGATATAACGATATCTAAAGAGAAATACTTAATTTGGAACAGTCTACAAAGTGTGCCTGGCTTGCAAGCACACTTTGTAGACCGTTCCAATGAAGTATTTATTTCTAAATAGCGTGATTTCAGCTCTGCTGAAGAGCCTCTGTCTGGTCAAATGACTGGAATCTGCAGCTGTCAGCTAGATGGCAGTCTTGAGTGAAATAGCCAGGAAAAGGTAACTTTAGCAAGTTACATCTCTCAAACCATAAAGGTTTGAGAGATAAGACTGACGTTGATGTTAATCTTTTTTTAATGCCTACAATATTAAATCAACTTAAAATTAACCATTACTATCCCTTTAAGAAGGTGGGAAATCCATCAACAGAATGATCAAAATATGCAGTGCCTTTTTTCCATATATTATATGAACATTAACACCTCCTAGAATAAACTCCCACCAACTACTGCTAGTTAAACGTACACAACAGTCACTAGATTAGCGACCATAGAAAACAATAGAACAGCACACATCATTTGTGATTCTGTTGCATGCACTGGTTGTTAACATGCATTAAAGCAATGCACTTTCTGCCATTAATTCTGTAGCTACAAGATGTAAGCATTTCGTCCTCATTCATTTTAAAAACAAACAACTAACAATAGAACAGGAGTGAAAACAAAACACTAGGCATCCCTACACTAGTAACCCACAGAGGAATTATGGGGCCAAATCATTGGACAGATGGAAGGGTATTATTATGCAAATGCATGAGGTGACCCTCCAGCTACATACTGATTGGTAGGGAGGTGAGGTTACTCTATCATCGTTCCATGCCTGAGTAAACCCACCACCCAGCTAATAGGAGCATGAGAAAGAATTTAAACATGGATTATCCATATAAAAGCAGATAAGTTTTAATTTTCCTTTGCTCTGGCTTGGGCAATGACCCGAGCAGAACTAAGTGTCGTGTGATTTTTTTTTTTTCTGTCGGAGCAATGGTTGTGCAAGGTAACTGAGTATTTTTTACTTTTACTGATTTCAGCTTTTAAGACGATGCTGGAGGATGAGAGCTTCAAGGACACCACACAACCTCCAACATCAAGGTGTGATTTACTTATGAAACATGTGGGGAGGGGGCATGGAGAGTTTGCTAGTTTCCCTTGTTTGCAGGCCTTAGGTTTACCAAAAGCAACCTTTGAGAAAAAATGTTTGCAGGCGTGAGGCTTAAAAATATAAAGCCCTGAGAAAAAATAGTTTGCAGGCCTTAGGCTGCCAAAAACAAGACCTGAGAAATTTTTTTCCACGCTCAGGCTTACAGAAATCAAGCCCTAAAAACATAATTGTATGCCCTACTGACCTAGATTCAGCATTTCTAGATGGTAATGGCAAGTGGCACATGTGACATTCTGACATTAGGTACTGCTGTAAATGCTGCCTCTGAGTTGTCTAAATAGTAGCAGGATTAGGCTGCTACACAAGACTGGGATCATCAGCTCTGATATAAGACAGTCGGTGGTATGATGATGCATATACTTGCCACTAGCCCTAGTGTTGCTGAGGCAGCAGCAACAACACAACAAGCCCACACACCACTTATCTAGAGAGAAGAAGCCAGCTAATTATGCTTCTCCTACTTCACTTCCTCAAAAATCATGAGTGTGGTGGAATACTAATTTTTCCGTTGAGAGCAGGAGAGTTTCACGAGCAACTTTATTGTGCACAGTGTAAGCAAGGAAACACTGTGAAATAGCGAAGAACTGGGAATTCTTAACGCACCTGCACTCATATTAAGCAACAGTCACAACTGTAACAAAACTCCTAGCCACTTAGAGCAGTAATGTTAAACTTTCCCACCAACTTAGTGTATTCAGTGGAATGGAATGCTTGCAGATACTCCCAAATACCATGCTTTAGATTTCTCTATACCACAGCACAGCACACAATGTGCAATGGTTGGACATGAACTGCCAGATCATCATATTCACAGACTCACTATAAGCTTGTAGGGGAGGCAGAGAAGGAGGAAGAGGACAATGAGGGTGTTGGGGTAGGGACAGTGGATGCGTCTTCCTACTGAGTAAAATAAGGGTACTCCCACTGCCGAGAGATTTATATTTCCAGAGTTATTACAATTTAAACCCGCATTTTTTTACATTAGCAGTGCTCTCTAGTGGTCAAATTCTAATTAGATTTTCTGTTAGATTCTAATGGAGGAGAAAGTCAGAGACATACAGTTCTCTATAGAATGTGATAGAAACTGCCGAGTCATTTCCTGTCAGTTAGAGCTATCAGGAAGTAAACAAACAGTAAATTCACTTCCTGTCAGTTAGAACTATCAGGAAGTAAACACAGTAAATTCACTTTGTGTCAGTTAGACCTATCAGGAAGTAAACACAGTAAATTCACTTCCTGTCAGTTAGAACAATCAGGAAGTAAACACAGTAAATTCACTTCCTGTCAGAACTATCAGGAAGTAAACACAGTAAATTCACTTCCTGTCAGTTAGAACTATCAGGAAGTAAACACAGTAAATTCACTTCCTGTCAGTAGAACTATCAGGAAGTAAACACACAGTAAATTCACTTCCTGTCAGAACTATCAGGAAGTAAACACAGTAAATTCACTTCCTGATTATTTGAACTGCTATAAATTTTGAATAAAATATCTGACAGTGATGGGAGTGACCTGGTTTTATTCAGCAGGAAAAGCTCTGTAAAATATGTGTTTTCATAAAAAAAAGTGTACTGCTCCTTTAACATAAACTTTGTGATGTGTATGTTGCATGTGCTTTATGTCGAGATATATAAAAGGAACAGGAGACCATGCACGGTATATCTTGCATAAAATAAATAAACAATATAAATAAATACATTTGAGATCTTGTACACAATCTAGATATGACACACTTTTTCACAGTGAACAGAATTGATTAAAAAGAATCAATTACTTATATTCGTGAAACAATATATGTCAATTTTATTTAAAGGTAAATAAAATTTGAAATATAAAATACAATAATAATTGGTAAATTGTGATATAAAGGTATACAAAACTGACTCAGTAATATATCTCAATGCAACAGTCCTAGACTAACGATATATATATATATATATATATATATATATATATATATATATACATATATATATCCTATATAATAATTTGCTAAATCGTGTGTAACGCCACATGTACGCGACATGCGCAGTACACACTGCTGCGCGTGACTGCCCCGCGACCGGGTGGCAGTGGCACTGAATACCAGCTGGGTGGCAACCCTAGGCACTGTGGCCCGTGTAACGGGCTGTTCAACTAGTATATATATATATATATTTGGCATAATTATAGACAATACAGTAGGTGGCAGTGTAACAACACATGCCCCACCCGTATGTACTAAGGCAATTAAATGGCAGGAAACTTGTCACGTGAGTTGTGCTCAATAGAGTACATGTCAAGTGACAACCCTTTGATAACCACCATGCACAATACTGCAAAAATTAACACACTATCTGAAAGACATAAGGTCCCAGATCTGCCAAATACTATAGAAATTAACTATCTAACTGCCGTTTTAATATGCATACCTCTGGATGGAACACAGAATAATAAAATACATTTCCCAGTAAAAATCTGCATTACCACATTATAATTTTAAGCAATTAAAATAACGTATGGATATAGCAACACAATGATAATATATATATGAAAATATATCAGAGCATATATACCATAAAGATTATAATGAGAAAAATCATGTCTGCACACATCTTGGTATCAGGGGTTAACAGAACGATGGACAGGAAGGACCAGCCAATTACACAATCCAAAGTTTTGTTCTGTCAGAATTTTCACAAGTGTGACTATTCTAACAGATCAAAAAGTACCAGATCAACAGACAAAGAAACAGAAGGAAGCCCTCCCAGACAGCAAATGCAAGTGTTAATTTAAAACACAGTGTCAAAGGAGCACAATGATCTCAGAACAACATTATTGGGAAACATATTTGTAGTGGGCACAAATGTATCCCACAGCATTCATGCACAGACTTCTACACACACAATAAACACCTGGCTCTGCAGATATAGCACTTGTAACTCCAAATGACCTAAAATTGCTATCAATCTGATCTTCCCCTATTACTACTATGATTGGGCTGTATAATCTCCAAATATTACTCTAACTTTACAGCCAAATGGCTACTGGAAATTATTTCTCAGTAGGCTGGCCAATTCTACTGGGAAGTAATTAGGATACCTTATCCCAGAATTTACTGGGTTATGATAATTTTGGAAGTGTATACAGTGTTCTGTAAATAACTTAAATTATACTTTACAAATCCTATATAACAGGGTGTGGTCTTAGGCACGGCACAGTTCTGCTCACTTCAGGAACCAGGAAATTCGGCAAACAAAAGCCCTGATTTCCCCCTGTACAACTCTTATATTACCTAAACCACCCTTAACAGAAAGGTATGCCCATTCTTCTTTCATAGGTCACCTGTAAAGAATTAGCATATGAGGTAATAAAGATAAGTAAATACTGTTTGAAGAAATAATCTTCCATGTCACTAGGTGGCAGTCTACTACCAGGAAAAGTCAGGAAAGATCACTTGTCAATCAAAAAAATAATGAGGGAAAATATTAAAAATTAATTAAATGATTGGCCTCTCTCAAATATGTGTAGTATTATTTTCCCATATACAAACCCCAGGTGCAGTGTGATAACATTCCTCTACTATGAGGAAAGAAAGCCTCCCTATCCTGACTTCAAGGATGTTTACTTATAAGAAACTCTAAAAACCCCTTTCTAAAAAAAATGAAACTAATGTTGCTTAAAGATACTGCCTCATATAGACACAGACAAAATGGTTACTGATCAGTATGAGGGCAGATGTGCCAAAGTGTGTCCCCTCCTTTCCCTTTTTCACTAGGTTAGCATGCATAGTGCAGTCCCAAGGTAAAATATCCCCACACCCATGACTTCAGGGAGGGGACACGTAGAGAAGAATGTCCTTCTTCTTCTTCCTCTTCTTCTTCTTCCCCTCCAGAATTACCTTCACTGACTGGGGCAAGTGGTGGGAATTGGAACCTGTTCTAGTCTCATATCACTGCTTTCTGAACCCAGACCCATCATGGTTATTGTTGGTTCTGGCACACTAGCATGCTTATCATCATTCTGCTGCTGTGACAGCTTAATGTCTGCCTCTGATGACTCAGCAGCAGGAATTACAGCAGCATGCTGGTGGTGGTGGTGATGATGTTGTTACGGTTTTCTGACACTCAGACCAGGGTATGAAGTAAAAACACAGTTTTATTGAAAATAAAACAATGCCCCTAGAGGCCAGTACAGAAATAGCAATAATGGCAATAATGACAAAGTGAATGCACCCAATGATAGTGATAGGTGCTAAGAATGGATAGGGAGTATTCCCCCAAAGGGTTAGCAAATGAAATGGGTGAGATATACAAGATTGGCCAACGCCCAGGATAAATATCAGTCTCTGGAACACAGTCTCTCAATAGCTGGATAGAGGAGTAACTGCACTGAATACACTCTCAAGTGGATATAGTAGAGCAACAAAGTCCAGAGCTGAGCCGGTACCACCACTGTGGGCTACAGAGGAATGCTATTGCCACGCTGTAGTGATCAGAACCAAAATCGCCCTTAACTGGAAAAGTAGTAACCCTGCGTGTGCCACTTGGATTGTGCCCTGACACCCCTTGGGTGCTGTACTGATGGTGACTGCACAAGCTGTAGTAGAGCCTGCGCCCTCTGGAGTGCAATGGGAATGTACCTTCAGCGTCTGTGGCCCTGAGCCAGAATATGAGCACAGAACGAACAAGGCTCTGATGGTGAATGAGAGACACACAGAAGCACTCAGAGGAAAGGCTCACGTCAGAAAACGTTGGCAAGATATATCGGAGGCACTAGACCGGAGACTACAGGCACTGCAAGGGTTAAGTGGTTCTGCACAAGAGCGAGAACCTTGGCAACCAGCAGAAGGCAAAGCAACCTCAGGCTACAACTACTGATAAGTGAGAGGAACAGTGAGTCGCTAAAACAGTTCAGAATGTCGCCGAGGCGACCGGGATGATGCAGGAACACTGGCACAGCAGGCAGAACCGGAACGGTGACTGGAACTACAGACAGGCCGGATTGGCCACCGGAACAGCAGGCAGGACTGGAGCGGTAACTGGAACAGCAGACAGGCCGGAATAGCAACCGGAACAGCAGGCAGGACCGGAACAGAACTGGAACAGCAGACAGGCCGGAATAGCAACTGGAACAGCAGGCAGGACTGGAACAGCACCGGAACAGCAGACAGGCCGGAATGAATCACAGAGCAGGGTCGTCAGCCAGAACCGGGTCAAGTCACGGAGCAGGGTCGTCAGCCAGAGCCAGGTCAAATCATGGAGCAGGGTCGTCAGCCAGAACCGGGTCAAAATCACAGAGCAGAATCAGGAGAAGAGTCAGACTAGCCGGGTCGGTACACAGGAGGCACTGGAATATGGCAACAAGGCGCAGCAACAGGAACACCACGAAAGGGCAACTGACCATTGCCCAAGCTCCAGCATATAACGGAACATCCTGGGCGGGCCAATCAGTCTCCACCAATACACAGGCAAATCAGGTCAGATTGACAGAAAGACACGGGGACCATGATAGATGTCCAAACAAATTTGCATTACTTTCTCGCTTTCCACCAAAAACCACCCTCATACTGTCCTCCATGTCAGCTGCTCCACCATCACCCTCACTCTCATTACCACCACCACTAATCTCTTGCTTGTAAACTGGATGGGGATTCCATGAGTGAAAAAAGGGTCCACTGTTGTCACAATTGCCATCTTCTCAGTAGAAGGCACACTTACAGCAGTAGCAGCAGGCACAGCAGATGACGTGTACTGCTGATACTGCTAGCCAGTTCTGTGGTCTTCAATAGAGTTTTCTAGTCTGACAAGTCAGGGGACTGGGGATCATTGCATTAGGGATATGTGACTTCCCTTTACTGCTGTTGTTGATGACTTCCTATTCCTCCTCTGTATTCGTAGCATCAGGGTCCATCCAGCCTTTTCTGCTGGTAACAGTGCTAGCAGCACTCCAAATAACATTCATTTTATTTTAACTTTTATACTATGTATTAGTAGGCAAATTGGGAAGGTCTGATAAAGACTAACTTATTTGGTAGCAGGAAAGGTATATAATTTTCATTTCTCTGGGTTATGAGGTAAGGGTTGAACTTGATGGAATTTTTCAACCTAATTCACTATGTTACTATTATACTATGTATTTATTTCTCTCTCTCTCTTTCCCTTTCTGCACTCTTCTGCACTCTCTTCTAAACTACACATGCTGCATGATGGGATATTCTGGGTTATTATAGTATGGAGGTGCAACAGTTTGCCTCCATTCAAAGCTATAGGTGGAAAATGCAACTGTCCTTGAGGAAAATTCTATGGGATTCTATGGAAGGGAATTCCTGCAGGAACATTGCTAAATCAGGTTTTTTCACAAAACATCATGCAAGAACAAAAAAAGACTTTTTGGACATCCCTAGTAGTAGCACTGGCCCATTTCTATAGGACTTGATAACAGAAAATGATTTAGTAACTGATGCACATGAGCACTTTCTATCCTATTCTGGCTCCATTACATGTGAGATGGTTGCAGTATACTTTCAAGATAAATATTTTTTACTCTGAAACAGTGACTCACTTAAATACTGCAAATAAAACAGTGTATGTGGCCAGTACTTGTGCGCACTGCTGTGGAAACCTTAGTTGCCCACCAGCAAGCTGCATTCAGAGACGGTTTTAAGTACAGCTGGTTATATCATTAATGACCGTAATTCTCATCTATCCAGCAGGAGTGTTGGTAGACTTACATTTATAAAAATGAGCACAATGAACACAATACTACTCTGCTTCAAACAAACAATTTAAATGTGTGTACAGAATATGGTGTACCAACATATTAATTCCCTTGTTCCAAACATGAAGGTTTTGTCTCATAGTGTGGCCAAAATTTGTTTAAGCTCACTAACCACACCGAGGTACCCCATTTTAAGCAAGTTCTATCTGTATGTGTTTCCATTTCTTAATGCCCTCAGAACTGAACTGAACCGCTTTCAAACTTGCAGTGACTGGGTGGAGAGTGGAGACCTCAAGTTTTTCAATATATACACGGGTCCATTTTTATAAAAATTTGTCCCACCCACTAATATAAACTGCATGGAACCCGTATAATACACTTTTTCAATATGTAGTGGGTTTTTAATTTCCATTTACTCAAATAATCTGGAGAGATTACATTCAAACATAAATTCAGCAAGCTGGTCAAAATAATGCCATATACTATGCCTTCAAGAACCTTTCTTGCAATAATCATCAATTGGGCATATTTAAACACTGTTGTCATTTATACCAGTGTGTTTTACTTAAAAGAGCAGTAAACTTTTTTAATGAAAAAATATATATTGTAGAGATTTTCCTATTGAGTAAAATAAGGGTAGTCCCACTGCCGAGAGATTTATATTTCCAGAGTTGTTACAGTTTAAACCCATGATTTTTTACTTTAGCAGTGCCCTCTAGTGGTCAAATTCTAATTAGATTTCCTGTTAGATTCTAATGGAGAGGAAAGTCAGAGACATATAGTTCTCCACAGAATGCGATAGAAACTGCTGAATCACTTCCTGTCAGTTATAACTATCAGGAAGTAAACACAGTAAATTCACTTCCTGTCAGTTAGAACTATCAGGAAGTAAACACAGTAAATTCACTTCCTGTCAGTTAGAACTAGCTGGAAGTAAACACAGTAAATTCACTTCCTGATTATTTAAACTGATATAAATTTTGAATAAAACATCTGACAGCGATGGGAGTGACCTTGTTTTATTCAGCAGGATAAGATCTATAAAATATGTGTTTTTTAAAAAAAAAAGTTTACTGCTCCTTTAAATATAGTGACAAAGCAGGCAGAATGAGAAGGAGATAACATTTTGTAGGAAAAAAGAAAGAAATTCACAGATCTAGAACACCATAATATGCAAAAATACATAAATAACCCAAGTGAACAAAACACGAAGCTAGAGCAGGCTGCGGCACATGTAGTAACAATAGCACTGAGAGGGATTTACATAGTTACCATCATCTGTGACAGGTGGGACAATTACTACTGTGAACATTGAGGAATGATTGGCAAACAATAACGCAAGGTTATACTGGAATCAAACATGACACTGTGTATAATTTGTGTAGCGTTCCTTCCTATTCATCATCATCAAATATTCACCACACATCTACCACATTAAATTCAACCTTTCATTTTTTAATTATCTTTATGTTGTTGAATTATGTTGAGTATAATTTAATATTAGCACCAATATTTTGTTTATGAATATAATTTTAAAATTATACTATCAAGAAAAATAGTGTATTTTGATTCAGAGCGCAAAAACAACAGAGTACGATTCAGTATTCACGCACACACATACCGAATCTTCAACAGTATACCTTTATTTTGAAGGAGGTACCGAGATATTCTTCTATGTACATTTAAATCCATTATATTAATTTGTCATGCTTTTTCCATTTTTAAATTATGCTCTCAAGTGTTATGTATTGGTGTTATGTATTTTTTTAGATAGGAACCAGACTAGCCACACTCATGCGACATACATAATCAGTAAGTTTGCTTTCCCAAAAATAATTAACACACCTACTACAGTAGCAGGGGAGTGGAATGAGGGCAGGTGTAGTGGAAATGTATTACAGAACAGTAACTTACTAGATAAGCCTATATAAAAATGACTTACATTTTTTTAAACATTTTTTCAAGCTTGATTACCTGTGAAGTAAATAATTGCAAAAATTATATACACTGATTAGCCTGTGTAAAAATAAATATAATGATATGCTACACCATATGTTACATGATCCTATGGACAGCTCTGGTCCCGGGACCATAAATCTCCCTAGGATGGTGTAGCAACAGCGCCACTGTACAATTTCAGGCCACTGTGATATTGCACCTAAAAAATTCAACTTTGAATATTAATAACTTTTGAATGAAACACCTTTCAGCAGTGGGAGTACTCATGTTTTACTCAGGGGGATAAACCCTACAACATATTTTTTTTACATTTTAAGTATTACTATTCCTTTAAGCCTCTATGTTCATCTTATGAAAGTTCCTTTTTAATGAATATGGTGGTAAGGGGCATGCTTGCTTTTATTTTGTACTAGTTGAAGAGCCCGTTACACAGGCCACAGTGCCACTGCCAGTCGGTCGCGGTGCAGTCATGCACAGTAGAGACTGCCCGTGCCACGGCTGATACAGTGCCATCTGGTCGCGGTGCAGTCATGCGCAGTAGAGACTGACCACACCGCGGCTGATACAGTGCCAGCTGGTCACGGGGCAGTCATGCACAGTAGAGACTGCCCACATGGTGGCTGATACAGTGCCAGCCGGTCACAGGGCAGTCATGCACAGTAGAGACTGCCCACACCGCGGCTGATACAGTGCCATCTGGTCACGGGGCAGTCATGCACAGTAGAGACTGACCACACCGCGGCTGATACAGTGCCAGCTGGTCACGGGGCAGTCATGCACAGTAGAGACTGCCCACACCACGGCTGATACAGTGCCAGCCGGTCACAGGGCAGTCATACACAGTAGAGACTGCCCACACCGCGGCTGATACAGGGAGGGACGCTCCTTTGGAGAGCCTCGCTCTGTATCAGCCTCATCGCGGACAGTCTCTACTGTGCATGACTGCGTCATTACAAACTTTCTAGCGAATTATTATATAGGATATGTGGCTCTGTGATTACATAATATTTGCATTTATCTGTGTTGAACCACATATACAATTCTAGCCAGTCCCCCTTTGTGACCAAATAATTTTTCAGAGAAGAAACATTTAGCTTTGATCACGCTTTATAATTTTGTGTCATAAGCAGAGACAATGAGATTGATGCACAAACAAAAATGAAGTCATTATGGGGCAAACTACACTGATGTGCTTTGGGTTTATTAAACTTTTGAATGATAGAGTAGCCTCAAACAAACTGCTTATTAATGTATCGGAGATCTTTAAAGCAGAACTTTCACTCTTTATAAAGTTGCCCTCCAATAATTAAACATATGGCTAATAGTTTCATAATAGTTCTATTAGCTCTCATAAGTACCTGGTTATAAAGTAATCCTTAATATTTGCCCAGGTTAGTGCCATCTGCGCGCCTGTGCCGTCAGTCCCTTCCAGTGCCTTTTGGCACAGTGCGACGCCTCTTAGAGGAGACCAGGACTGACAGTGCAGGCGTGCAGATGTCTCTAAGACAAGATGTCTGCACTGATGTCTGGCTTCCGGTCTAAGACTAAGGATTACTTCAGAACTGGGTTGTTATGAGAGCTAATAGAACTATTATGTAGCTCGTCACCATAGCCTAATTACAGGGGGGCGACTTTATAGAGTGTGAAAGTTCTGTTTTAAATACATGCTTAAAACAATGTTGCAAAATCATTTTGGCCCCCTATTAGCTGGTCTGCTCCAGGCTTGCTCCATAGTTTAATTAGAACTCCAGCTCCAATGCTTTGTCTACTGTGAGAATGTTTTGGACTGAAAAAAGCTTAGGGTGAAATTCAGTAGAAATGTACGTAAGGGCCCTGGGGCCAACAACAAAATAAAATTCTAATTTTGACTTTAAAAGTCAGAATTTTGAGTTTAAAAGTTAGAATTCTGAGTTTAAAAGACAGTCAAAATTTCGACTTTTAAACTCCTATTTTACTATCAGCATTAAAAGCATGTTAATGAATTGCTTGTGTGTGATACCAATTGCTAAGCAATGCGTTGTGAAGCCCTCTGCCGCTCAAACTGTTAATCCTTTTGTCACAACGGCCATCATTTTCCCTCACGTTTTTGGTTTCTTCTTTCTAGGACCTTTTAACTCTTTCAAGTGCCAGAGGGGTAGCAAGGCATTGCACATCAATGCTTTGCTTACTCCTCTGCCACTCAAAGGGTTAATCTGCGGGATGTCATTCCATTCCTCAAGAATGCTGGATTTGTCACATGTCGCTGCTCTTTTGGGTGTCATGCCATTCCTCTTGAATGCTGAATTCCATACATGATTAGACTGAACATATTTCCTTGAGACAAAAACGGGATGGGATGTTGGACAGACAGACAGTGGTAATCTGTCACTCCTAGTCCGATCGCAGTAAGCTGCAAGCAGCGAGAACGCGATTGCTCTATCTCTTACTAACGGTGTTCTCGCTTTCTGGCCAAAAAGCCTTCTGTTAAATCTAAAATGAATTATATTAATTCTTATCAGTTGTGTTATACTGTCAGCAATAATACCACTCTAGATCTCAAGGTTAAGTTGAGAATAGTCAAGGGTGCACAGGCCCCAGCATTAACTAGTGACATCATGGTCTAGCATCTGTGCTAATCAATCAAATGTATATGTAGGTATAACACGTGGGTAATTACATATTTAGGAAGCCCAGCCCCACAATGTATAATATCCATCTATGAAAATATGCAATGGGTATCATCCTTATGAGGTGCTACTGACCACGTGTAATGACTCTTTACAGTATAAATATTTGGTCCTTGGACCTAAGAGAGAGAGAGAGTAGGAGGGACACCGCTGACCACCATGCTATCACCATAACATCATGAGAAATTAACTCTTCATCTACTGAAACATCTTGTAACTTGTATCATCTATTCCTGTCAATATTTGCTGAATAAAAGAACTTCTACTCAACTTCTGATTCTCTCCAGCTCTGGTCCTTTAAGAGGTAATGAAAGACTTTAACCCATCAGTTGCTGTCTGTATTCTAAATGAAAGAATTAACCCTTAAAAAGCAGAAAACGCAGTCTAACATTGGCGTGCCAGCCTACGCTGCAACATATGAAAGTTTTGCAACCGAACCTATCTGAAACTGCTTTTCAGGGAGGTATGGCAAGCCTGGCCTAAAGATTTTATGAGTAAAAAGCTGTTTTAGACAGTTTATTCCCATGAACGGTTAACTCACTGTAAGTAAAGTTTTAAGAAGAACCACAGTATTTGTGATTGACATGGACAAGCTGCAATCCAGTCTACAATCTACAGAAAATATATCAGTCATTTCCAGCCTCCAGAAGATTGACAAAGACCGCTGCAGTACAATCCAGGCCATGTGACATTTTGCCTTTGACCTACAAGAGAGACATCTCTACCATGTGCTTTGTCCTTAACATGTTTTTAATACAGGAAAGAACAAGGTCTTCCATCCAGACAAGCCTTCTCTAAATATATGTGTGTTGCAAATTGAAGTCAAAGAGTTAAATGACAGCAGGCACAGATTTACTTGTTGAACACCAGAGGTCATAGGTTGAATGTATACTATTTGTACCCTGGGTAAATAAGAAAATGCAGCTGTTTACAAATAAATTAGCAAATGAAAGCTGTGTTCAATTTACATTTTCTTCGAATTCCACAAACACTGAATTATGACAAAATCTGTGGGAACAATGTCAGATAGCAAATAGTCAAATTGATAAGAAATTTATACCTTTTGGTAAAGAAAAAAAGAAACTTAGAAATGTGATGAAAATGGTAAAAATATATAATGCAATGATTTTAAAAGATGAACATACACTTCCTGTTTGTACTAATCTAAAGATGTAACTGAATCTTCCGATTGTGATGTTTTAACTCAACGTATAACTGAGTTAGAAGATCAGGTGGACATACATGGTGACATAATAACACAGCTGCGTAGCAATATAAAGCAACAGGTTGAAAATATTTGCACTCAAGAGGTTAAACATGTATGTGCAGGCAAAAGTACCAGGGAAGTATCAATCATTCCTAACCCATATATCAGTATACATGATGATAATGAGGAATAAACAGAGGCAGAGATTTTAAGAAATACATTAAATTTGAAAATCCATGCTTATCTAATGGAACTGGTCACGGAGATTCCTGTCTATAATCTCAATATTGATGCCTTTCATGATGCTGATGTTTTTGAATCAACAACAGATAAATTTGGTGTGACAGACTTTCATAAAAACTATTTATTTAAAGTACCTACAGTAGGCCATACACAGATAATGGTGTAACAATACATGTAAATGATATTGATCACTTGCAACAGTTAATTAAACTCTCAACAGGTGATACAGAGCTAACGTAGTGTAAACCCTACTATGACTGACGACCCACATGTATTCATGGTGATCTTTGAGAAAGCATACAGGTCAATTATGGGGATTCCAGATGAACAAATGCCAGAAGCTATGATAAAGGCATTTGTCAAGAAATGTAAGTATTTAGACCGCACATATGTTGTTGTAGCGTCAGAGAAAAATAATTTGATGCAGCTACTTTTATTGATAAGATCAGATGACAGTTACAGAAAAACATATCTAAAGCTACAGTGTCAGTTATGTCCCATGGAGCTCATAGAGTTACTGGCACCAGCAGGAATCATATTCCTACAGCTAAAAATCCCAGAGATTGTAATTATGTGCCCAATGAATGTGTTAAGGAATGTTTTCTTTGTCATAAAATGGGACATTTAATGCAGGATTGTAATGTATTCGTACAGAATATACACTCTGAAAATGAGAATGGGTGTATCCAACCCTCAGCTCCAACTAAACCTCCCCAATCCCCATGCAATCCACTAATAAACCAAGTCAGGGATTCTAACACTGACACATTGTCTATTGACAGAAATAGACCATGTGAGGCATCCAGTTCCTTTGAATTTTTAACTCCAATATACCTGGATGGGACTGGCAGACCTTTTATCAAATGTCTCTTAGGGGCCCACGAAACAGAATTTCTTATTGATACAGGTGCACAATTATCAGTAACAAATCACAAGTTACCAATGTTACTAAATTCACCTGTTTGTTCCATTGTAGGATTTGATGGACGGGAGAGACAAATTTAAAATTGATATGTGACGTAACATTAGAGATTCCAGGACAATTACATGAGAACATTGACATCTGGTACAGTCATGGGTACTGATTTAATTCAGACAGCTGAATTAATCATTGATGTTAAGAACAAAGCTATTTGGAGACATAGTGTAACGGTTTTATTTTATTACTGAACAAACTCAGAATAACAATAACCCTCACGGGTCCAGTAATATATATACACAATATAGTACTGACACAGGACAGGTTACAGTAATATATACCCACACAGGTCCAGTATATGTACAATACAGCAACGACAATATACTGACACAGGTCAGGTAAGTTTGTGTGATACTCAAACGAGGCAGCAATGAATGGGATACTATTAGGCCCTTAAGACTCTCACTCTGCAGAGAGTGCACAAATAGCGAGTGATGCCACAAAGTAAACGGAGGCCCTTGACGAGCTTGTGGACTGCCGTAGCAGTAACGGAGGACTGCGGAAGTATGCCTGGAAGGGCACCCAATGGAGACTGCACGGATAGAAGCCGGTGGAATATGGCACTTTCCCCGAAGGGGTTAATGAACTCTCAGACCACTGTCGACTGCCCAATAGAGAAGAACAGCCTGAGGTGCCCAGAGGAAGACCAACCTCAGCTTTATGGCAGGAAGAAGGGTCAAGGGTACCGTGGTGCACCGGAATGTCGCCAGCGCGACACAGACAGATTGACAAGTCTAGACTGCTGGAAAACACAATGAGGCAACAGTGACTCTGTCCGGAGACAGAGAGGAGCCCGGATGACAACCCCAAACCGAGGACTGGATGGGGCCGCAAGCAGGCCTAGATATACTGGTAATGGAGCCCAACCAGTCCGGTACAGAGGGCAGGAACGTCAGCCAATCTGAGTCAGTACACAGAGCAGGAACGTCAGCCAATCCGAGTCGGTACACGGAGCACGAACGTCCTCCAGGCCGGGTCGGTACACAGAGCAGGAACGTCAGCCGGGTTGGTTCGGTACACAGGGCAGGAACGAGATAGCAGAGTAGTCAGGCAGTCTGGGTTGGTACACAGGCAGGAACGGATACAGCAGAGTAGTCAGGCAGTCCGGGTCGGTACACAGAGATCACACGAGAACTGGAACAAGAGCTGGTAACGGAAACAGCACGAAAGGGCACCAGAGAAGTGACAAGGCCGAGTATTTAAGGACAAATACAGGGCATGACAAAGTCACTTCAGCTAATAAGCGTCAGCAGTAAGCAAAACTGACAGAATGTCGCCAGCATAGCACGGGCACCGTGATACATTGTTGTTCTAAGGTACCAGTAAATCAGGAAGAAAGTTTTACTAAAGGTAAAATTGCAACTGATTCCTTGGATAAGGAATTCACTGTAATAAGTTACTCTAGTGTATCTATGGTATCTGTGAGACAGATAGACACAGAGACAGACACACAGACTCCATCTCGTTCAAAGAAGAAAGCAAAGGGTATTCTCATTGCCAATTCTATGGTTGACTTAAATCCAAAATTAGCTTATGAAAGCACGGGTTTAACTCATGACCAAGATGATAAGATGTGTTCTGTAACACCTAAAGTGTTAAATATCAGACTTAACCAATGCAGTACCAAGAGTAAACAGTTTTCTAATAAACAGTACAGGCATTGTAAACAAATGACAGGTGAAAATGTTACAAGTCACAAGAAGACAATGGCACCTCGTAATTTTTCAAAGTTTCTTAAACAAGATAAAGTACTATTTAAGACTTATAGAAAAGCAAAGGATTTTGAAGTAAGCTAGGAAGGTCCATATAACATTGTTGACATTAAGGGTCAAACAGTGCTCAAAATACAAAGGCCACAGAGTTATGCCCAAAATAAACGCAGACAGAAATGTTTTTGGGTTCATTTGGGCCACTGTAAATTATGTGTGTCCAAATAGTGGTACTGATACTTTGTTTATAAAGGTAAAAGTAACATCCAAACGGATACATGATATCTGTAGGAATGCCAGAATGTATTTGGAATAAGTTATATGCAATTATAATATAGGATATGGCGCGATGTTAAAGATGTTAATTGGTCACAAGATTTAATAAAAATGAGTGTAAGAACTATAATAAGTAGAGTATAGTTAATTAATTCATTAACATTTCAAACAAGATAGATTATCACAGACTGTCTTGGTAAGGGAATGTTACAGCTGTCAATATACTTTAGTCTATATACATTGGATGTATGGTATTGTATTACAATGCTATGTAATTAGCAATAAAGTCTTAGTTTTATTGTGAATCTTAATTTAATATATCTCTGTTATGGAAGAAAAAAGGTTTTCTCTCAAAGACAATTTATAATTTTGATATATTACATGACAGATTACATTATAAATTGATATTACGGTCTATGAATTTTAAGATACCTCTAGCATATAGTGATAAAAATTTCTGGTTTTCAGATTTAAGGTAACATGAAGTTTACAAGATATTATGCAAATATGAAATAAATATTTGTTGATGATATATAATATTTGTAAGTGTGTGTATGAAAAATCTGATACTGCACTTGTTCTTGTTACAGGTGATATCATAATGTGGAAAAGAAAACTACAACAAGTTCATTTTTGTTTAATCACTAAAGTGATAAACATGGGACTTTTAACCCCTTAACGACCGATGATCGGCACGGCGCAGTCACTTAAGGACCACGGAGCATTTTTTTTTTTTTTTTCAAATTCTGGTTCCGGACTCCCCGAACGGCGTGCAGCTGCGGGGGGAGCCCGGAATTCCATGACGGTCATAGTACGTCATTATCACGGTTTTCGTGCTTTCTCTGGCGACATTGTTATATCCGGTGTACTTCCTGCTTGTCTTTTATTGGCTACTGGGTTTTATCTCTGCCCAGTTCTAGCCCTTAAATACTGAGCCCTGTCACTTCAGCGGCACCCTTTCGTGATTTTCCAGTCGCCAGCGCTTGTTCCTGTTATTCGTGTGAATCCAGTGTATGACCCGGACTGTCTGGCTACTTTGCCTGATCTGTTCCTGCTCTGTGAACTGACTCGGATTGGCTGACGTTCCTGCTCTGTGTATCGACCCGGCCTGGCTGACGTTCCTGCTCTGTGTACCAAACCGGATTGGCTGATGTTCCTGCTCTGTGCATAGACCCGGCCTGGCTGATGTTCCTGCTCCGTGTACCAATCCGGATTGGCTGAAGTTCCTGCTCTGTGTACCGATCCGGATTGGCTGACGTTCCTGCTCTGTGTACTGAACCGGCCTGGCTGATGTTCCTGCTCTGTGTACCGAACCGGATTGGCTGATGTTCCTGCTCTCTGTATCGACCCGGCCTGGCTGACGTTCCTGCTCCGTGTACCGACCCGGATTGGCTGAAGTTCCTGCTCTGTGTATCTACCCGGCCTGGTGGGTGTTCCTGCTCTGTGTACCTCTCGATACTACTGTCTGCCCATCTGTGTTACGTTTGGAGGCCTTTCCGCCATTGCCGATTACCGTCTCTGACAGTCACTGGTTGCCTCCATCTAGCACTGCACTTGCAGCACTGTTCTGTGACCCTGCCTCATTACCTTGTGCTATTGTATCCTTTCACTTCGGTGTCAGGATCTGTTGGTTGCACCCGGTACACCTGACCTGTCCACTCTTACCTCCGAGGTTGGGTTTGTCTCTGGACGCCTCGGTTAGTCTCCACTGCTTGGCAGTCCTGTCCAGGTCTGAGCGTTCGTTCACCCTTCGCAGGTTGGTGCTATAGAGCTTCAGGGTCACAGCCTTCCTTTGTCAGTCTGTGAAATTCCCTTAGCACTCTGTTTGGCAATATCGTGTGTCCTTACTACTCGGACAGTCCCGTCATTGTTGCCAACAGAACCCTACAGTCTGTAGCCTCCGATAGGGCTGTTAGGGCATCTGTCCGCTGGTCTGCTGTCCTGAGCCTTCATCTGGCTCCGCTTGCGTAGTCTCTCTCTTACTATCCTGTGGGATAGTAGTGGCCTCCTCTCAGTTACCTATATTGTGGCTTACCGTTTGGGCTCACTCCCTGCGTAGGGAGTCTCCGCTGACCTCTGCACTACTAGGGCATGTGTGTGCATCTCCGGTGTGTGTGCATGTCTTTTGCATGTCTCTGCCGCTCACTGTGTGTATGTGTCTGTCTGTGTGTTGCATATATCTGTGTTTATCAGTGTGTCTACATTTCACACACATGCGCCCAACAGTCATAACATGACGGCCAACGCCGTCCCACATAGTGTATAAGCGCCCAACATGTGTCACTTAACCCTTTCACTGCCAGATGACTATACGACTCATTACACAGCAAAGTGTTGCGTACCTCTCTCACTCTCAGAGTTAAAGTGCTTCACTCCAACCAACTGCTACACTATGTCTGTATAATGCAGTAACCCTGCAGCCCTGTATTTCATGTCTACTTCACTGTCTATGTATAGTCATTTCTACCCCTCACCCATTACTTTACTGTAACACTTCACTGTCCCTCTTCTCCTCAATCTCTCATCTCCTCCTCCCTTGTCACCCCCACTCACCTATCCCCTAGCCATTCATCCATAATCCCAATCTCGCCATTTTACTCCCACATCACTATTACATTATCTATCACTGCATCTGTCACTTAACCCTCTGTCTGCCAACCTATTTCTTCAAATGTACTGCAGTATCCACTGCTGTAATCTAAATTATTCCTTTACTCACAAACATCTTCTCACTGTGACCTTCACCAAGTACATAGCACACTCACTTCAACTGTAAGGATACAAGACCTTATTCATCAAGTAACACAGCACACTCACTTCAACAGTAAGCATACAGGGCCTTATTCACCAAGTAACACAGCACACTCACTTCAACTGTAAGGATACAGGCCCTTATTCACCAAGTAACACAGCACACTCACTTCAACTGTAAGGATACAGGGCCTTATTCATTAAGTAACACAGCACACTCACTTCAACTGTAAGGATACAGGACCTTATTATCAAGTAACACAGCACACTCACTTCAACTGTAAGGATACAGAACCTTATTATCAAGTAACACAGCACACTCACTTCAATTAGGCTTGCCACCCAGCCGGTATTTTACCGGCACAGACAGTAATTAGGACCTTAGAGCCGGTGCCGGTATATCTACCAGTATTTGTTTGTGCGACGTGTCCAGAGTCAGTCTCCTCCACTCAGCCCTATATGCCAGCTGCTCATGTGGCTCACTTAGTCGTCAGCGTCCACGCACCATCACTAGCCAATGAGTGAAGAGTATTTGGACATCAATGGTCCTCATTGGCTGGCTGGTGTGTCACGCTTGCCTGGTGTATGTGTCTGAGTCTTGTTACTGACAACGGGGAGTCAGGGATTGAGGCAGTATGCATGCGCTGTGAGAGAGTCAGTGCTCAGAGACTGTGGTGCACTGTGCACAGGAGGCAGTCTGATCGGAATCCACTGGACCACTCCATGTCTGCGGCCTATACGGTTCAGCTCATCCTCGGTCTCTCCTGCTCCCCGGCTCCAGCCCTGGCAGAACTTGGAAGTAAACAGCACCGCCCTCAGCACGCACACACTTCCAGGTATGACGTGACAGAGGTCGGTAGAAGGCCAGAAGAAGCGGGCCTAGTATTAATAATCCCTTATTGGTAGGCACTCAGTTGTCCTTGGCCGTGTAGGCAACCTACAGCTCTTCACCTATAGCTGACTGGTGGAGAGGATGGGAGCTGTTTTTTAACAAAGTTAAACTATCCCCAAACATGTATTTACAACTTAAAAAAGTGCTACAGCCCATCTGCGAAAAACTTAGAAAAAAAATATATCATAGTATGTAAATGATGACCTTTATGATGGTCGCTCTGGTTTATTTTACAAAGATACATATGGTTACTGAGACAGTTCAGGGCATTTCTGTCTTAATGGGATGTAGATATTTGTGTATTTAAGATCTTAGTGATTTGTACAGGTAACACAATGTGCATCTATGTCACACCTGTAGTACACATGTACTGAGCGAGAAAAGTAAGTAAATGTTGTGTCCTGTCTGTGTACAAACACTGGGCCTTATATATACAGGCAAAGTAGATCCGTTCTGGGCAAACCATCTGCACTATAGAGGACAAATAGGGCCTTCAATGCAGCGCAATGTATTCCAGTATTCAAGCAACTTGACTAGGCTTCAAAGGCTTAATTGGGAGGTCTGATCACCTTTGTGTGTAGGGGATCCTTCACCTGGGAGAGCTTAGTTTGAGAGAGAGAGAGAGAGAGTGAGTGCTTAGTCTGAGAGAGACAGAGAGTGCTTGGTCTGAGAGAGAGAGAGAGAGAGAGAGTGCTTAGTCTGAGAGACAGAGAGTGCTTAGTCTGAGAGAGAGAGAGTGCTTAGTCTGAGAGAGAGTGAGTGCTTAGTCTGAGAGAGACAGAGAGTGCTTAGTCTGAGAGAGAAAGGGAGTGCTTCGTCTGAGAGAGAGAGTGAGTGCTTAGTCTTAGAGAGAGTGAGTGCTTAGTCTGAGAGAGACAGAGTGCTTAGTCTGAGAGAGACAGAGAGTGCGTAGTCTGAGAGAGACAGAGAGTGCTTAGTCTGAGAGAGACAGAGAGTGCTTAGTCTGAGAGAGACAGAGAGTACTTAGTCTGAGAGAGAGAAGGCTGGGGAAGATAGTATAATTGAGGGAATGGGATTAGAGAAGGGTCATGGGGGTGGAGAGGGGGAATGAGCTAGTTCATCTAATAGGGGGTTGCCATTGTTACAGCCTGATAAAAGACAAATACATCTGAAAAAGAACGAAATCTTTAAGAATGGCAAAAAGATAAAATGTATGCATGCAAATGCTCGCAGTCTGGCTGGTAAGATGGGGGAACTAGAAATGATTGCAGTACATGAGCAGTATGATCTGATTGGAGTGTCTGAAACCTGGTTAGATGATACGTATGACTTGGCAGTCAATCTAGAGGGTTATTCACTTTTTAGGAGGGACAGGGTTAATAAAAGGGGAGGAGGGGTATGCCTATATGTAAAGCGAGCCTTAAAACCTAGTTTAAGGGAAGATATAAATGAAGGGTCCAATGAAAAGGAAGAGGCCTTGTGGGTTGAAATACACACTGGGGGCACACATAATAAAAAGATATTGGTGGGGGTTTGCTACAAGCCACCTAATGTTGGGGAGTTGGAGGAAGCCCAACTTTTACTGCAAATGGAAAAGGCTGCTAGGTCAGCAAAGGTAATTATAATGGGAGATTTCAACTACCCTGAAATTGACTGGAGCAATATGACTTCAGGCACAACAAAGGGAAATATTTTTCTAAGTATGATTAATGATTATTTTATGTCCCAACTAGTAGAGGAGCCAACTAGAAAAGAGGCCTTGCTTGACCTAGTGCTCTCAAACGATTCTGACATTGTAAACAATGTGCAGGTAAGGGAGCATTTGGGCAGCAGTGACCACAATATTGTATCCTTTGAAGTTTGTTATGAGAAACCCAATAGCAATAGCAAGAGTTTAACCAAAACATTCAATTTCAAAAAGGCTAATTTTACAAAGCTAAAAGAAGCTTTAAAGGATATCCAGTGGGATGTAATTTTCAAAGATAAAAATGCACAAGAATCATGGAATGTATTTAAAATGCTCTTGGGCAAATATACACGTCAATATATACCATTGGGGAATAAGCACAAGAGAAGTAAAGCAAAACCAATGTGGATTAATAATGTGGTTAGCAGGGAAATGAGAAATAAAAAGCAGGCTTTTAAGGTGTTTAAGTCAAATGGGTCAGATGCATCATTTAAAAAATATAAAGAATGTAATAAAATCCGCAAACAAGCAATTAAGCTAGCTAAAATAGAAAATGAGCGAAACATTGCAAATGAGAGCAAGAAAAACCCTAAACAATTCTACAAGTATATTAACAACAAAAAATTAAGGTTGATATTGGTCCTCTTAGGACTGAAACAGGTGAATTGATTAGTGAGGATAAAGCTATGGCTGACACCCTACGTTCTTTGCTTCAGTATATACAAAGGAAGCAGAAATGACAAGCTGTGGGCAAACAGACAAAAACATGGAATTTCCTCCAACATCTACATGGCTTACTGAGGACAAGGTCCAAAAGAGACTGGAAAGGGTTATAGTGAATAAAGCTCCTGGACCGGACGGTATACACCCAAGGGTACTTAAGGAACTTAGTTCAGTAATAGCAAAACCATTATACTTAATATTTATTGATTCGCTTTCATCAGGCATAGTGCCCTGTGATTGGAGGAAAGCTGATGTAGTTCCATTGTTTAAAAAGGGAGCAAGATCCAAACCAGGAAATTATAGACCTGCGAGCTTGACTTCCATAGTGGGTAAGATACTAGAAGGGTTATTAACTGACAGTATTCAGAACTATGTGAAGACAAACAATATCATTAGTAGGAATCAGCTTGGTTTCATGAAGAACAGATCATGTCAGACTAATTTACTTGCATTTTATGAAAGAGTGAGTAGTAATTTGGACAGGGGAATTGCTGTTGATGTAGTATACTTGGATTTTGCAAAAGCCTTTGACACAGTGCCTCACAACAGGTTACTGCATAAATTAAAAGGCTTCGGTTTGGGTCGTGTTATCTGTACATGGATTGAGAACTGGTTAAATGATAGATGGCAGAGAGTTGTTGTAAATGGAACTTTTTCAAATTGGTCTAGGGTTATAAGTGGGGTGCCGCAGGGTTCAGTCCTGGGCCCAATGCTTTTTAATTTGTTTATTAATGATCTAGAAGTGGGAATTGAAAGTAGCATCTTAATCTTTGCTGATGACACTAAGCTATGTAAGGAAATACATACAGAGCTCGATGTTTTTTTCCCTACAGAAGGATTTAGATAAACTAAGTGAATGGGCAGAAAAGTGGCAGATGACATTTAATGTAGATAAATGTAAGGTTATGCATTTGGGTTGTAGAAACAAACTTGCTACATATACTCTAAATGGGAAACAACTTGGGAAATCCTCATTAGAGAAAGATTTAGGCGTACTGATAGACAATAGTCTTCACAGCAGTGTGCAGAGTCACTTAGCTGCTGCAAGAGCAAATAGAGTACTAGCCTGCATAAAAAGAGGTGTAGAAGCAAGGGATGCTAATATTATCCTACCTCTGTATAAATCCTTGGTTAGGCCTCATCTAGAATATGGAGTACAATTTTGGGCGCCTGTTCTAAAAAAAGACATTGCTGAACTGGAAAAGGTGCAGAGACGTGCAACAAAACTGATAAAGGGATTGGAGGATCTGAGTTACAAAGAGAGACTAGCCAAACTGGGTTTGTTTACATTAGAAAAGAGACGTCTAAGGGGTGATATGATTACCATTTACAAATACATTCAAGGTCAATACAAAGAACTATCCAATGAATTATTTATGCAAAGAGATGAGCTAAGAACAAGAGGTCATCCATTAAGACTTGAGGAAAGGCGCTTTCGACTAAACACAGGCAGGGATTCTTTACAGTAAGGGCAGTAAGACTATGGAATTCTTTGCCTCGGGATGTTGTGCTTGCAGATAATGTAACTGCATTCAAAAAAGCAATGGATGCCTATCTAGCACAGAACAATATTGACAGTTATGACAGATGGCTTCAAAGCAAATAGGATATTGATCCGGGGAACTATTTGACACACACACACAAACACCTACACACCTACATTGGAAATTGCTCCAGAGGGATTTTTTGTTTCCTTCCTCTGGATCAACAGGGGTGTTATTGGCATGGGCTGGACTTGATGGACGCATGTCTTTTTTCCGCCTTATCTACTATGTTACTATGTTAATATGTAGAGAGAGAGTGCTTAGTCTGAGAGAGAGTGTGCTTAGTCTGAGAGAGAGTGAGTGCTTAGTCTGAGAGAGACAGAGAGTGCTTAGTCTGAGAGAGAAAGTGAGTGCTTAGTCTGAGAGAGAGAGTGAGTGCTTAGTCTTAGAGAGAGAGAGTGAGTGCTTAGTCAGAGAGAGTGCTTAGCCTGAGAGAGAGTGAGTGCTTAGTCTGAGAGAGAGAGAGAGAGAGTGCTTAGTCTGAGTGAGAGTGAGTGCTTGGTCTGAGTGAGAGTGAGTGCTTAGTCTGAGAGTGGTCATGCAACATTGAGTGATTCTGCCCCTTTTTTGACTCCTCCCTTTTGTGACTCCGCCCTCACACAGCTATGGCTGGTATTTTTTTTAGGAAAAGGTGGCAACCCTAACTTCAACTGTAAGGATACAGGGTCTTATTCATCAAGTAACACAGCACACTCACTTCAACTGTAAGGATACAGGGCCTTATTCATCAAATAACACAGCGCACTCACTTCAACTATAAGAATACAGGGCCTTATTCATCAAGTTACACAGTGCACTCAATTCAGCTATAAGGATACAGGGTCTAATTCATCATGTAACACAGCACACTCACTTCATCTGTAAGGATACAGGGCCATATTCATCAAGTAACACAGTACACTCACTTCAACTGTAAGGATACAGGGCCTTATTCACCAAGTAACACAGCACACTCACTTCAACTGTAAGTATACAGGGTCTTATTAATCAAGCTGAAGAGCTGCAATTAAAACATTTTTTACAACTCTTATCAGCATATCTACATCACTACTGTGTCTGTCACACACTTTCTACATATCTGACATACGTCATGTATGTGTGTGCCTCCCAGTATGTATGCGTTTCACAGTGTGTGACACTCTCTGTCTCTTTAAGTGCGTGTCTGTAACACTGCATATTTCTGTTTCACACAATGTCTCTCTGTGTAAATAATATGACGGGCAACGCTGTCCCACATTGCTAGTATATATATATATATATATATATATATATATAAAAGAGAAAGGCTCATTGCATAATTTATGTCTCTTCAGGAGACACACACACCCAGGGGTGGCAATAAGGAGGGGTTACTGTTCCCATTGGGTGATTCAATGGGGACGTGATTTTCACACCAATAGCAGTGGCCGAAGGCCACTGCCATTGGTGTGAAAATCATGCAGGGAGTTGGCCCGCCCCCACTATGCAGCCCGCCCACCACTATCAAAGTCAGAAAAAAACAATATGGCCGCCACTTGCTCCTACACCACAGACAAACACACACATGCCCCACTCACACAACACCAAACACACACACATGCCCCACTCACACAGCACCAGACACACACACACACATGCCCCACTCACACACACAAAAGCCAGAGAGATATATGGCTGACACACACACAGTCACTCACCCTGACTCCCAGTGGCCTCAGCAGGACCTCTGCTACAGCCACTGAGGAACAAAATGGCACTCAAAGGGTTAAGGTAGGTCCTCATTGCTCAATTATTTCTTCACTGTCATCATTTGCCATACAACACAGAGGACAGGCAGGCATCAGGTACACACTTAACCCACTGACTGCCACAGGGTTGTGTATGAAGTGTATCAAGGACCTGTAGTATAGCCACTGAAGGGTGCTGCATCACCAGGGGAACAAAATGGCACTCAAAGGGTTAAAGTAGGCCCTCATTGCTGAATTATTTCTTCACTGTCATCATTTACCATGCAAGACACAGGACAGACAGCCATCAGGTACACACTTAACCCACTGACTGCCACAGGGTTGTGTATCATGTTTTACCCCTCAGGGAGTGTGTTCAAACCCCTCACACTGTAAACTTGCATTTCCCTCCCACTTCTCCTCCTTCCCCAGCCTATTACTAATACTTTTCCACATTTCTCTTAAGCTCCGCCCCCTACTCATGATTAAGCCCCGCCCACTTTAACCCAAATTGCCCCATTTGTCTCTCCACATCAGCACCACATCAGTCCCCTCTAGGGACTACACAAATCAAAGTTCCCAAGTATGAACACACTTCCCACTGCTATTTAACTCTGACATGCCTCTCTATAACTTAACCATTTGAGTGCCAGAGGGGTGCACAACTCATGCGTGCATGTGTTTCTGCGCATATATGTTGCGTGTGTACATCTCTGCTACATATTTGTGTGCATGTGTGCATCTCCGGTGTGTGTGTGTGCATGTCTTTTGCGTGTCTCCGCCGCTCTCTGTGTGCATTTGTCTGCCTGTGTGTTGCATATATCTGTGTTTATCAGTGTGTCTACATTTCACACACGTGCGCCCAACAGTCATACCATGACGGCCAATGCCGTCCCACATAGTGTATAAGCACCCAACATGTGTCACTTAACCCTTTCACTGCCAGAGGACTATACAACTCATTACACAGCAATGTGTTGTGTACCTCTCTCACTCTCAGAGTTAAAGTGCTTCACTCCAACCAACTGCTACACTATGTCTGTATAATGCAGTAACCCTACAGCCCTGTATTTCATGTCTACTTCACTGTCTATGTATAGTCATTTCTCCCCCTCACCCATTACTTTACTGTGACACTTCACTGTCCCTCTTCTCCTCAATCTCTCATCTCCTCCTCCCTTGTCATCCCCACTCACCTATCCCCTAGCCATTCATCCATAATCCCAATCTCGCCATTTTACTCCCACATCACTATTACATTATCTATCACTGCATCTGTCACTTAACCCTCTGTCTGCCAACCTATTTCTTCAAATGTACTGCAGTATCCACTGCTGTAATCTAAATTATTCCTTTACTCACAAACATCTTCTCACTGTGACCTTCACCAAGTACATAGCACTCTCACTTCAACTGTAAGGATACAAGACCTTATTCATCAAGTAACACAGCACACTCACTTCAACTGTAAGGATACAGGGCCTTATTCATCAAGTAACACAGCACACTCACTTCAACTGTAAGCATACAGGGCCTTATTCACCAAGTAACACAGCATACTCACTTCAACTGTAAGGATACAGGCCCTTATTCACCAAGTAACACGGCACACTCACTTCAACTGTAAGGATACAGGGCCTTATTCATTAAGTAACACAGCACACTCACTTCAACTGTAAGGATACAGGGCCTTATTCATCAAGTAACACAGCACACTCACTTCAACTGTAAGCATACAGGGCCTTATTCACCAAGTAACACAGCATACTCACTTCAACTGTAAGGATACAGGACCTTATTATCAAGTAACACAGCACACTCACTTCAACTGTAAGGATACAGAACCTTATTACCAAGTAACACAGCACACTCACTTCAACTAGGCTTGCCACCCAACCGGTATTTTACAGGCACAGCCAGTAATTAGGACCTTAGAGCCGGTGCCAGTATATCTACCGGAATTTGTTTGTGCGACGTGTCCAGGGTCAGTCTCCTCCACTCAGCCCTATATGCCACTAAACTAAAAAAAAATTGTCCAAAATAGAAAAGGAAGATTAAAAAAGCACAATAGAATAAAATAAAATAAAGTAAAACACTTAGCTCATATAGACTAGTCTCAGTGGACTCTATGAATAAGTCTCAGTAGGCTCAACGCGTTTCCTGACGAAGCGATAGCATTCACGAAACGCATTGAGCCTACTGAGACTTATTCATAGAGTCCACTGAGACTAGTCAATATGATCTAAGTGTTTTACTTTATTTTATTTTATTTTATTTTATTGTATTGTGCTTTTTTAATCTTCCTTTTCTATTTTGGACAATTTTTTTCTTTAGTGGTGATCTCTCACCTATATCTGCTTATACATATATACCATATATATATTTATTACATTAATATATTTTTACATATTATTTGAGTGTTTTTAAATATCATTATTAATAAAGTATATACTTCCTTGACACATTTTTTATTAAAGTTCCTTAGCCCCTAGAACCATTGTACTACTCATTATATCTGGTTCTTGTATCCCCATTCCAACCTGTGGGGGGTTTCTAACCCTATTACTCTATGTATGTATGTGGGTAGACATACAAGATCCACATTTGTTTAGGGGAAGCCTCAACTCTAAAGTGTCATCAGCCTGGTGTGACCCCCCAAAAATCCATTGTGGACCTATATACTGAGAGGCAGGGGAAGCCTCTCAGTCATGTGAGTAGTTTTCTATTGGGGAATAAGGGACTTAATCTTCTGTGCTTATTATTAATACTACGCTTAGAAGTGTTTGTTGTTGTGCTGTTTTCTATATGTCTGCAATATCACAGTGACCTGAAATTGTACAGTGGTGCTGTTGCTACACCATACTATGGACAGCTCTGGTCCCAGGACCATAAATCTCCATAGGATGGTGTAGCAACAGCGCCACTGTACAATTTCAGGCCACTGTGATATTGCACCTAAAAATTCAACTTTGAAAATTAATAACTTTTGAATGAAACACCTTTCAGCAGTGGGAGTACTATTGTTTTACTCAGGGGGATAAACCCTACAATATATATATTTTTTTACATGTTAAGTATTACTATCCCTTTAAATGTAGCTTTTAACTCTGTGCATATGTCCATTTACAAAGCAAGCTATCCAGCAGCATCGCCGACATGCCACAAGGAATTCTTCAATGAACTGGTTAATACATGAATAATTCAAATCAGAGCATAACACAAGTCAATAATCTTCTTATATTTCTGTCTGCCGGTGGGTCTAGCGGGATAATGTTCAATAACCAGCCCACATATTATTTTATTCTTCCTTGTTTTGTTCACTAAACCCTCCTTCAGTAATTCCTATTATTTTATGATGTAGAAAAATATTTCACTGAATTTAATCTACTGGTTTGTGCCATTAGTAGTAATGAAGGGATGCTGAATATTGATGAGACTGTTATTGCATTTGGTATTTGGAGTAAACAGTTAGAGACGGTTGAGTGATTTATTGGTTTATGGATGATTTAACTCCTTAAAGACCCCCTGATCTGGTGCATAGGTGGCCATTAAGAACCATGGAGTATATATATATATATATATATATATATATATATATACTAGCAATGTGGGACGGCGTTGTCCGTCATGTTATGACCGTTGGGCGCACATGTGTGAAATGCAGACACACTGATAAACACAGACATATGCAACACACAGGCAGACACATACCATACATCCCAAGTGTCCCTCTTTGAGGGCCGGATCCCTCTGTCCCTCTTTTTAGGAGGTCAGACTGTGTGCAGGGCCGGCTCCACCTATAGGCGAGATAGGCGCCGGCCTAGGGCGCACACGTACTGGGGGCGCGGGCATGCAGCGGAGAAGAGCTGCACCCGCACACACCACGCCAGGAACCACAACACAATCAGGTCTGCGTTGCTACAGCGCTCCCTCATTGGGTTGGATCTTTAGTAATGCAGAGCGCGCTGGGAGTCATGATCTCCCGCCTTGCTCTGCAATACTGAAGAGAACACTGCGCGGGAGCTACAGGTATGTGATGGGGGGCAAGTTGGAACTGAAGGGGCATAGTGGAGCTGCTGGGGGCAAGTTGGAGCTGATTGGGATAAGTTGGAGCGGATGGAGGTCAAAGTGGAGCTGATGGGGGCAAGTTGGAGCTGAGGGGGCATGTTGGAGCTGCTGGGGGCAAGTTGGAGCTGATGAGGGTAAGTTGGAGCGGATGGAGGTCAAAGTGGAGCTGATGGGGGCAAGTTGGAGCGGATGGGGGTCAAAGTGGAGCTGAAGGGGGGGCAAAGTGGAGCTGAAGGGGGCAAGTTGGAGCGAATGGGTGCAAAGTGGAGCTGTTGGTGGCAAGTTGGAGCTGCTGGGGGGCAAAGTGGAGCCGATGGGGGTAAGTTGGAGCTGATAGGAGCAAGTTGGAGCTGATAGGGGCATAGTGGAACTGAAGGGGGGGCAAAAGTGGAGCTGGTGGGGGCAAGTTAGAGCAGATGGGGAGCAAAGTGGAGCTGATGGGGGCAAGTTGGAGCGGATGGTGGGTAAAGTGGAGCTGATGGTGGCAAGTTGGAGCTGCTGGGGGCATAGTGGAGCAGATGGGGGGCATAGTGGAGCTGGTGGGGAAAAAGTGGAGCTGGTGGGGGGCAAAGTGGAGCTGGTGGGGGGCAAAGTGGAGCTGATGGGGGGCAAGTTGGAGTTGATGGGGGCAAGTTGGAGTTGATGGGGGGCAAAGTGCAGCTGATAGGGCCAAAGTGCAGCTGATAAGGGGCAAGTTGGAGCTGGTGGGGGGCATCTCTTACAGGCATCTTTAGATCAGGGGCAGACTGGTCCAGGGGGCAGAGAGAGGAAAATCATGAAAAGAGGTTGGGTATAAGTAGGCCGGGGTATAAAGGGGTGGGGCACAAGGGGCGGAGCGAAATGGGCGGCAAAATTAGGTTTTGCCTAGGGTGGCAAAAATCCTTGCACCAGCCCTGACTGTGTGGTGTGTGTTACTTTGCTCTACAGCAATAAAGCAATAAACTTCCGTATATGTGTTTATACATTAGTCTGTGCAAATAAAATACTTTGGTCTTGCACTAAATCATTTATTCTAAAAATTCTTAGTAATGCCCTGCCCACCAGCCACGCCCCAACAATATCACCTAAAACTACAGGGTCCCTCTTTGGCCATGTGAAATGTTGGGAGGTATGCACATACACACACAGTGAGCGGCAGAAACATGCAAAAGACACGCACACACACAGACACACTGGAGATGGACACACATATGTAACTGAGATGTACACACACACACACACACAACATATATGAGCAGAAACACATGCGTGCATGAGTTGTGTACCCCTCTGGCACTCAAATGGTTAATGTATAGAGAGGCATGTCAGAGATAAATAGCAGTGGGAAGTGTGTTCATACCTGGGAACTTTGACTTGTGGAGTCCCTAGAGGGGAGTCATGTGGTGCTGATGTGGAGAGACAAATGGGGCAATCTAGGTTAAAAGGGGGCGGGGCTTAATCGCGAGTAGGGGGCGGGGCTTAATATAAATGAGGGAAAAGTGTTAGTAATAGGCTGGGGAAGGAGGAGAAGTGGGAGGGAAATGCAAGTTTACAGTGTGAGGGGGTTGAACACACTCCCTGAGGGGTAAAACTTGATACACAACCCTGTGGCAATCAGTGGGTTAAGTGTGTACCTGATGGCTGTCTGTCCTGTGTCTTGCATGGCAAATGATGACAGTGAAGAAATAATTCAGCAGAGGGCCTACCTTAACCCTTTGAGTGCCATTTTGTTCCCCTGGTGCTGCACTACAGGTCCTGCTGAGGTCACTGGGAGTCAGGGTGAGTGACTGTGTGTGTGTGTGTGTGTGTGTGTGTGTGAGTGGGGGCATGTGTGTGTGTGGTGCTCTGTGTGTGTGAGTGGGGCATGTGTGTGTGTGGTGCTCTGTGTGTGTGAGTGGGGCATGTGCGTGTTTGTTTGGTGCTGTGTGAGTGGGGCATGTGTGTTTGTCTGTGGTGTAGGAGCAAGTGGCGGCCATATTGTTTTTTTCTGACTTTGATAGTGGTGGGCGGGCTGCATAGTGGGGGCGGGCCAACTCCCTGCATGACTGAATCACCCAATAGGAATAGTAACTCCTGCTTTATGCCTCCCCTGGGTGTGTTTTGGCAGGCACAAAGTCTTCTTTTATATATATAGATATATATATATATATATATATATATATATATATATATATACCATAAAATCTCAGGTATAATACGCACCTGTGTATAATATGTAGTATGCAGGTGTATATTATACCTAAGATCTTAGGGGAAAACAAGAGTGCCTACGTATAATACGCACCTATGTATAATACGCACCTATGTATAATACGCACCTATGTATAATACGCACCCTTGTTTTCCCCTCTCATGAAAAAAAAAAAAATTAAGCTGGCCAGATCCCTTCCCTCCCTCCCGCGGCCCAATTAGCTCTGACAATAATTACTTGCCACCATGTCTCCACTGAAGTCCGCTCTGACAATGAGGCTTAGGGTACTTCCTTCCACTGAAGTACCCATCTTCACAGCGGGCGGCAAGCTTGCATTTTCCTGCCGGCTTCCCTCATGGGATTTCAGGACCTTCCGCCTCCAGCCAATGGTAATAGAAGCGGAAGGTCCTGAAAGCCCATGAGGGAAGCGGGCGGCAAATGCAAGCTTGCCGCCCGCAGGGAAGATGGGTACTTCAGTGGAAGGAAGTACCCTAAGCCTCATTGTCAGAGCGGACTTCAGTGGGGGCAAGTAAGCATTATTGTCAGAGCGAACTGGGCCGCGGGAGGGTGTCAGCACTTTTTTTTTTTTAAATAACTCTCGTGTATAATACGCACCCCCCACTTCACATAAGGTGAAGTGGGGTAAAATTGTGCGTATTATACCCGAGATTTTACGGTATATATATATACTAGTTGAACAGCCCGTTACACGGGCCACAGTGCCTGAGGCAGCCGGTCGCGGGGCAGTCACACGCAGTGGAGACTGCCCGCGCCTCGGCTGATACAGAGCCTCTGGCAGCCAGTCGCGGGGCAGTCACACGCAGTGGAGACTGCCCGCGCCTCAGCTGATACAGAGCCTCTGGCAGCCAGTCGCGGGGCAGTCACAGGCAGTGGAGACTGCCCGCGCCTCGGCTGATACAGAGCTGGACGCTCCTTCGGAGCGCCCAGCTCTGTATCAGCCGCGGCGCGAGCAGTCTCCACTGCCTGTGACTGCCGCACGCGCAGAAGTGTTTACTGCGCATGTCGGGCATTACACACAACTTGGCGAATTATTATATAGGATATATATATATATATATTTTTTTTTTTTTTTTTTTTTTTTCTTAATGGATTCTGAGGCTGCCAAGCAATGTGTAGCCACGTGGTGACCCCAGAATTCTATGACATGCGAGGACGGTAACTGGTCCTTAAGTGCTGGCGTGATGGTCCTGGCACATCATGGGTCATTAATGGGTTAAAGTTGGGTGAGCAATGCAGCCATACTGTGGGAAAAACCAGTAGGGTACTTGTTTGTACAAGAAGAGACATTAGCAGTGGATACGAAAGGTTCTAACATCACTATGTATACTATTATTTAGAACTTACACCATTAGGGAAGGGCGAAGATTTTCACCTCTTACTGAAACTGGTGAATAATGGCAATTCCCGCTTGGTGAATAATTTCATGTGAAAAGTGCAGGTTTTCTGCTTTTTCTCCTAGCTCATGGGAATACCCCATAAGATGGTATAAATGGTTCTGAGAAGGGTGCTTGTGGGTGGAATCTGGGAGATAAATCAGTTGAACAGGGAATTTGTTTTGAGGGGTTTGGATCTACACAAAGGAAAACGTCCACTTGAATTAATTTTCAGTTAAAGGGATAGTAATACTTCGTTTTAACTTTATTTTATTTTGTAGGCATTAAAAAAACATGAAGAACGACATAAGTCTTATCTCTCAAACCTTTATGGTTTGAGAGATATTCACAAGCAAAGTTTCCCCTCCCGTCCCCGGTAGGGGTTAAATAACTGCGCCGCTGATTAACTCACCTGTGCATAAGGACTGTTAGGGGTTGTTGAGGATGGTGTCAGGATCTACTGTTCTACAATATTTAAGACAGACAATAATTCTGAGATGATTCATACAATTACTTAAATGTGAACTCTGTATATTATACCAGTGTTTTAAAGGGATAGTAATACTTCATTTTAACTTTATTTTATTTTGTAGGCATTAAAAAAACATGAAGAATGATATAAGTCTTATCACTCAAACCTTTATGGTTTGAGAGATATTCACAAGCAAAGTTTCCCCTCCCGTCCCTTTTACCTAGTATAAGCCATCTCTTCTCAGATGTGGAATGCAGTCCATAGACCAGACAGATAACAGCAGGGGACAATCTTCTTCCTATGAGAACAATGAAAGCCCTGCCCCCCTTGACAAGTTTTTCAGGTTTTTCCCTTATCTTAATTGAAGATTGTCCCTCTCTGCAATCTACCTGGGCACCTCCCTTCTGATCTGGCTGAGCAGTGTTACATCAGTAAAAGGGGCGGGAGGGGGATACTTTATCATTGAATTACTCTTGAACTACAACTCTGACAGAATTAAAATAACACTCTCCAAAGTCCAAATACTATGATGATTAATTAGAGCTGCTTTCATTATGAAACATTTCTGTCCCTTCTAATTAAGATTTCTAAAAGACTGGTTCTGTAGCAGAGTGGTTCTCAACTTGTGCACTCAGAGACCAATAACTGGTCATGGATAAAAAGTTTAATTAATTGAAATTGTATGTAATAAGAAAGAAACATTTCTTACACCATGGTCCGTCCATTCTCAGACATATTACTATCATTCTTTGCATCCAGTTCCGCCATTGCCGTCAAACAGAAAAAGCAGCCTTAAAAGTGGGTGAGTTAAATCTACAATCATGTTGTTAGGTATTTTCTGATTAATGTCATTTCTCCCAACAAAATAAAAATGGCCTAAACATGGAGAAGGTGAATTAAACCCCTTAAGAACCAGCGGTCCCGGGGTGTGCTGTCCCTTAAGGACCACATAGAAAAATTTGACGTGACGTACCACATGACTGATCACGTGTGCCGGCATGCTGAACAGGGGACTGAAAGAGATCGCTCCGGTCTTGGAGAGATCAACTTCAGTCCCCGGTATTACTCACCGCGCTCCTGCAGGATAGCGGTGAGTAAAAGTACATGACGTGCCAGAACCGTCACTGGTCCTTAAGTGCCAGACCAGCGTGACTGTCCTGCCACGTCAATGGTCCTTAAGGGGTTAACAAGAATGACAAGCAGGAGTGTGGAGCTATGTGGTAAAAAAAAAAGTCTTGGCTTAAAGGAGCAGTAAACTTTTTTTTATAAAAACACATATTTTACAGAGCATTACCTTCTGAATAAAACAAGGTCACTCCCATCGCTGTCAGATGTTTTATTCAAATATTATAGCAGTTTAAATAACCAGGAAGTGAATTTACTGTGTTTACTTCCTGATAGTTGTAACTGTCAGGAAGTGACTTTACTGTGTGTTTACTTCCTGATAGGTCTAACTGACAGGAAGTGACTCAGCAGTTTCTATCACATTCTATGGAGAACTGTATGTCTATGACTTTTCTGACTTTCCTCTCCATTAGAATCTAACAGGAAATCTAATTAGAATTTGACCACTAGAGGGCACTGCTAATATAATAAAACATGGGTTTAAACTGTAATAACTCTGGAAATATAAATCTCTCGGCAGTGGGAGTACCCTTATTTTACTGTATAGGAAAATCCCTACAATATATATTTTTTCATAAAAAAAGTTTACTGCTCCTTTAAATACTTGTGTTTTAAAAGACAAAAATGTCTTTGTTGCTTTGAAAATTTTATTTTCAAAGACAAAATTATAGATATTTTTAAGATCAGAATTTTTAAGCGCAAGTTCTTTTTACCATCATTTTTAATTCTTTACAACACATGTAACGTAACAGATGTATTTCTGAAAATATTGTCCTTCTTTTGCCACCAACTCACAATCAACAATTTTTTCATTATGACGACTTTTTGAACACTGTACCCCGGGTGTTTTGATCAGATACCACAAGCTTCAGAGAGCTCAGCTTAAGTTTAAGAATCCCTAACTACTAAACCAAATGTCTCTAAAACCATTACACTGATTGAAAAATAAAAAGTGCAAGGTATAGGCAATTTAGCTAACCACCTTTATTGGAACTAAAAGTAGATTAGTGACAGATCCACTTTAAGGTAAAGGACTCCAAGAAAGGGGATCTAATGACTTTCTTCTAAACATATTACATATTTCTTGAAGAATGGAGGGTTATGAAAGTGAGGAATTCCTTTTTCCTGAAATGATAACTTTCCGTAGTTGCTGGAACATTTCCTCATCTATATTTACACTGTACAAAACAGGCACAATCACTATTTGTATGTGTAGTGCAAAAAATTGAAAAACAGACAATTTCATTCTTGCATAAGGTGCCCTTGCTAAATCTGGAACTCATTGTGATACAATGTTTTGAAGACCTTTTTAGCATTCAAGGGGTTAAATCCTACATTTCAATTCATTTTTACCTGTTCAGTGTGTTGCAGTTTGTTGTGCCAGAATTGAACCTCTTCAGCTGCCTAAAGAGATTTTGCACCAATACACAGTATTTTACTGCATTTAGTACATTTTACTGATGCTGAAAAATGTCACATCTATTAAGTTCAAACCTGGCCAGATTACTGGTCTGATCAGACTAAGGTAAACAAAACAAAATGCGAGGCTGTTTTCCTGTAATTGGAAAGGAATCGTATCTGAGTCCATGAATGATTATCCTTGGTTGTGATCAATGACATCACTGTCCATAGACTAATGTCATTCATGTATATTAGTACTGGATAAGCAATAACTTTATTAGTACTGAGTATCTTTACAGTGCAAGATTAACACCTTAAGGCTGCGTGACGTGCCAGGACCAACACGCATGTCTGGACGTTAAGGTCATGGTCTCCAAGAAAGGGGATCTAATGACTTTCTTCTAAAAATCTATTTCTTGAAGTATGGAGGGTTATGAAAGTGAGGAATTCCTTTGTCCTGAAATGAGAACTTACCATAGTTGATGGAATATTTTTTCATCTATATTTACACTGTACAAAACAGGTACAATCACTATTTGTATGTGTAGTGCAGTAAATGGGATATTAGCGACTGCACTAAAATAATTAGTGGATGATTAGTGCAATAGAGGAGGAACAATTAAGAAGATGGAGTTAATATCTGGTAGGACTAGACAGAAAAACAGACACAATTTCATTTCTTGCATAAGGTACCCTTGCTAAATCTGAATCTCATTGTGATGCAATGTTCTGAAGAGCTCTCTAGCATTCAAGGGGTTAAAACTACATTTAAATTAATTTTTATCTGTTCAAACCTGGCCAGATTACTGGTCTGTTCAGACTAAGGTAAAGAAAACAAAATACGAGGCTGTTTTACAAATCTGCCTGTAATTGGAAAGGAATCCAATCTGAGTCCATGAATGATATTCCTGGGTTGTGATCAATGACATCACTGTGTATAGACTAATGTCATTCATGTATATTAGTACCAGATAAGCAATAACTTTATTGGTACTGAGTATCTTTACAGTGCAAGATTAACACCTTAAGGCTGCGTGACATGCCAGGACCAACACGCATGTCTGGATGTTAAGAACCGGTGATGGTCTTGGCACATCACGGAATTCCAGGGGCGCCACTCTGCACAGCGATCCCAGAATGCAATGAGCGGAAAAAAAATGCACAGTGGTTCTTAATGGCTGCCCACTGATGGATTAGGCAGTCATTAAATGGTTAAAAAAAATTACATTTCTTCACTAGGCATTTTACAGAATCAGAGAGGTTTGGATGGACTCATTCAACTGTTGGATTTCAATCCTGAGTACATATCAGAAACAAATAGGGTTGTATGTTCAAAAGAAAAATGTTAGAATACCGGGTCAAACAATTTTCATCCCATGCTCTTGAATAGAGCTTTTTAACCCCTTGAGTGCTAAAGAGGTCTCCAACACATTGCTTCTCAATCAATGCATTGGCAACGTCTCTAGCTTTCAAGGGTTTAAAACATAAAAGTAAGAGGAATATAGATTTGTCCCCTGTGGCACAGCTGGTTTACTATAAAATAATTTGTTTTCTTTTGTAAATAAGGGCCATTGGGGGAGATTTATAAAAAGGTGTTCTTGTTTGTTTTTGTGAACGGATCTTTAACCCCTTAGTCACTTAACGCCCGTCTAACATTTTTTTTTTTCTGTCAAAGGAATCCGGAGTCCCCGAACGGCGTTCAGCCGCGCGGGGATCCGGATTTCCTGGACGTACATGTACGTCCTCTGTCACTAAGTGACAGCCACAGAGGACGTACATGTACGTCCTCTGTCGCGAAGGGGTTAAAATGTCCTTATTCCTTATTATGAGTGTTGGTATTTATAAAGTATTTTACTTACATTTATAAATGTGGTGACCATAAAGAATAAGAACAGGTCAGACACGGCCTGAAATAGTTGGTGAAAATTCTGTTGCTAAATTGTTGAGGATAGCGACATTTCTTTATAAATTCACTGAGCGACTATTTACAAAAAAGTACTACACATCGTTATGTCCTCCTAAATCGTCCTAAATACTTTCATAACTACCAGCGACAATCTTACAGCCATTTTAATGCTTCTTTTCCATTGACTCCACTTTTATACATCTCCCTCAATATTCCTAAAGACAAAGGTGAATTTAATGTACGGTCAAAGTTTCGGCCTACAAGTAGAATCTTCTAGGAAGAATGTCTTGCTTATAGACTGAAGTGTTGATCTCAAATTAAATTCACCTTTTTCTATAGGAATGAAGACCCATGAGTGCAATCCTTCTTTGATTTGCTTGCTATGTTACATGCCCATTTCCATTTTAGGTGCTTTATACTTTTTCAAAAACCTTTGATTGATGAAGAATTCATGCACTTTTTTGTGATGTTCAGAAGAATTTAACACTTCATACTTGTCTATGTAACCTTAAGTTTTTGAATGGCTTTGGCATTCAGTGATATGATGGTAGATGGACCAATCTTGTTCTGGAAAGGATTCCTCTCGAAATAAGGCCAAAGACAGGACGGCTAGATTAAATTACCAGGCCTTCATCCTTCAGTGGATCGACAATGGCTGAAGATAATGATGATATATACAGGGCTTATAATTTTAAGTCCTTTGCTACTAGCCAGACCTGAAAAGTTACTCACCACTGCAAGCCAAAACATACCCACCAGGGCTGAATTTCTACTCGCCAGGGTTACATTTTCACTCGCCATTGGCTAGTGGTGAGTGGAAATTTTGAGCCCTGATATATATATAAAAGCAAATACACAAAATATTGGTGCACATCCACACTTTCATTACCATTAATCCTTTACTCTGCAACATTGTGTCTTCATATCACTTTTATATTAAAGATGAGGATTTAGTTACATTATATGGCCGTAGAATTCTAAGCTTGCCACCAACGCCAAGCAGGGCCGGATTTCCCAATAGGCAGACTAGGCACCTGCCTAGAGCTCCAAATTTTGAGGGGAGCCTCAGCTATGCTGGCCACACCCACATTCTGGATTGTGGGTGGGGCCAGAACAATCTCTGTATCAATGCAGTAGCTTATACAACCCTTTACAGACTATTATTTAACCCCTTGGATGCTAGTGAGATCTCTTGGAAATCTATCTAGCAGCCAAGGTGTTAAAGCTTTTATGTCCTTGCTTTTTGTAGGCCAAAGGTATATTCTGTGCCAGGAAACAGTGGATAAGGCAGGGGGCGTGGTCATGTGAGGAGTGGGGTGTGGCCATGGGCGGAACTAAGGGTGCCCAGAGTGCCTTGCCTAGGGGAGCCTGGAATGTAAATCCGGTCCTGACGCCAAGGTACCTCATTTTGGCAAGTACCTAACCTTAATATACTTTGTCTTATTGTCATACCGGCGGTGGGGATCGCGCCGCATCCTGCGCGATCCCCGTTCGGCGTCTTCCTTCCCGGGGCCGCATCTCGCTGTGCGCATGCGCAGTAGCCGGATCCGGCTATCCTAGCGCATGCGCCGTTCTCTTTTTGGCCTGCGGTACTGGGCGCATGCGCATTGCGGTGCCCAGCGTGTGGACCTCCAGCCCTGCCCCTTCCTGTCTCTTCTGCTTATCAGGGGGGTAAGTTGTCTTATGGACGCGTTGTTATAGCGTCCTGTAGCTGTGTAGAGCTGTCTCTGACTCTCTCTCTGCTCTTCTTGTCTGCGTTCCTGCTAGTCCTGATCCTGTGTCATCTTCTATCTCCTGTAGGCCTCCGTGAGTGTCCCGTTTGATGCCCGTCTGCGTCCTGTGCTAGCGGCTCCGGCGGTGTTCCTGTTTCTCCTGTGTATGACCCGGCTTGGCTGACCATCCTTCGGATTCGTGTTGGGACCTCCTCTTAGTCCTTCTGATCACCTGAGTGAGTACTGTTCCTGTTGGAGTTTGTTTTTCTCCCTGGGGATAGCGGTAGTATAGATTGTCTGGAGGGGGGCATCGCGGGATCTCTTTGGCTCAACCAAAGGGGTCCAATCTAGCCTTGCGGCTAGCACCTTTATACGGCCGTGGCCGCTGCACGTCACCCTTCTGACAACCTCCGTACGCGAGCGACGCACCCCAGCGTCGTTCCCTAGCCGCTCGCTCCTCTATCCCTTGTTGGAGGAGTCTGACCTTCCTCACTCTTGGTCCTGGTTAGAGAGGGCTATTTGCAGGTATCCCTTCTCCTGGGTCTCCGTCGTTACACTTATCAGCTGACTCTCTCCCACTTTAGGTGTTTACTCACCTTAATTTACTTTATCCTGAGAGCTGAGTCTTGGTCAGCTTTACTCATTAATGGAGATAGACTCTCTGACAGGCATTATATAGTGTCCTAAAGACAATGAGCATTGCACCTGGGGGTGGGAGGGGAAGCTGGTCAAAACTTCCAAAAGTACAATTCCAGTCCAGGTTTTGGTAAGCACACCCAAAGAGAAAAATGTGTTTTTTTTTCTTTGGGTGTGCTTACCAAAACCTGTACTGGAACTATATATATATACACACACATACACACACACACACACATTTTTTTACTCTGCTGGTCTCCTAATGTATCCAGAATTCCACAATACTGCTCTATACCTGAACCTGTATATATGTTGCTGTTTATAAAATGATACTCAAGCCTTTCCCAGAAATATTCATTCACATTACCTTATAACCCAACTTTGTTTTGCAGTGAATATAAATGTACATCTTACTACACATACAACTGCTTCTCAAGGCATACCTCTGTGTACAAGGTAAATGAAAACGGAGAGTATCACCTAAACCTACCGTTTAGTCACACTACAGAGGAAATACACAGTGATACTGGGTCACTATGGAAAAGCAGTGCAGTTCAGGAGCAAACCAAATGACTCAGACTCCCCATTGTTTTGAATATGGTTTTTAATTTCTTGAAAACAGTGAGGCCATCAGTGCATGACCTGATTTAAATGGGCTTTTGAGTTAAGAGACCATTTATAGGAATAAGAATTTTCTTTGACCTCTGTGTTGAAATTGATTGTCCTCAGAATTACTCAAGGTCCTTTAACTGCCTTAGTTTAACACTGTGATTCTCACACTAGTAGCACATACCTGGTGTCATTTAATTTACTCGCCACTGCAAGCCATAACATACCCACCATGGCTGAATTTCTACTCACCAGGGCTGAATTTTCACTCGCCATTGGAAATTTTGAGCCCTGAAACTAATAATAATATTATCATTATTTTCATATAGTGCTAGCAATTTGCATGCATAGTTTTTTAAGGACAGTGAGTCCCTGTCCAATTGAACTTACACATTTTGGTGTCTGAGGCACAGGAAGATAAAGGGCTGACTAACACCAGCAGCTGCACCACAGGGTGTGTACTAGATCAGTGGTTCTCAATCTTATTTCACTAGTAGTGCCCCTAATATGCAGTCTGGAATTTTCAGGGAACCCTTAATATTTTACAGGTATTTGTCAAGTGAGAAACCAAGAGAACTAATAACATAAATATACACTTATTCTTCAGATGGACAAATGCATATCACGCGTAACAATTTTCTTAAATTTACATTTAAAACTCAATATTTGTATTTTTGCCAAAATCTTCATAGTAATAGTGTCACCCTAAACTGGGACTCCTCACACACCAATGTGCCACGGCCCCCTAGTTGTGAACCACTGCACTACAGCGTACAGGTTCTGTACTGAACAATCTCCATCATTAGGACTTTAACCCCTTAAGGACCTGCGGGCCTGGGAAGTTACCTTCCATTAAAGACCGATTTAAAGTATGCCGACCCGCCAGCACATGTGACCTGTTATGTGTACCAGCGAGCCAATCAGTGGTCTGAGAGAGACCGCTCCGTTCTTGGAATGGTCAATATCAGACCCTGTTTTTGCTTACAGCGTTCCAGCAGGCGCACTGTAAGTAAAAAGTACGTGACATGCCAGGACCGTCACTGGTCCTTAAGGGGGAAAAATGATGATGGCCTTGGCACATCACACAGTTCTTAAGGGTTTAATTTCAGCAAGTCACGTAGCCAGACTCATGTCATGTGTAGAGAAATTACATACACTCGAACCATTTCTTCTATACCCTGTGTAGTACCGTTATTGAAACAAGATGAAAATAACACCCCAAAATGCCCCACAGTGCCCCATTGCACTGTACTTTGCACAAACAACATTAGGAGTTATGGAGAGCTATCCAACGCATTGAAATAAATTCTGTTTCGGATGTTGTACTTGCAGATACTGTAACTGCTTTCAAAAAGCAATGGATGCCTATCTAGCACAGAACAATAGTGAGAACTATGACAGTTGGCTTCAATGCAGATAGGATGCTGATCCAGGGAAATATCTGACTGCCATTTGGAGTCAGGAAATAATTTTTTTACTCACTTGGGGCTAAATTGGAAATTGCTCCAGAGGGCTTTTTTTTGCCTTCCTCTGGATCAAAAGGAGTGATTTGGCATGGGCTGGACTTGATGGATGCGTGTCTTTTTGCAGCCTCATCAACTATGTTACTATGTTACCTCTCTGGCACCCAAAGGTTTAAAAGGAGGAAATCTGTATGTATAGCTGAAGAGTTGATGATCCATTGCAGAGCCTTGTGTAGAATCCCCATTATCCCTTCACCCCAAAGTGACTTGCAGGAGGTAAAAATGAGTGGACCCAGGACTTGAATCAGGATTTCCCTGCTCCACAGCCAGTCAGTGAATCAGCTGCACCTCTCCTTCCCTATAGATTCCTTAGAGAAGATTGCTGATCGACATGGGCAAATAGTTAATAGTCCTTATCACTGGATTCCATGGAATACGGCAGATGTTTCTGCTTTGTGTGTAACTTCCTTCTACACAACATTAACTCAGGAAGTGGGCTGTTGAGTGAAAGAAGAAAGGACAGAGGAAACGTCCCTCCCTCCCATCCCTTTATGGTGCGGTTGTGTGTTTATGCTCGGCAGATAGTCCTTCAATGGTTTTCAGAGATTGATAAATGAGGTGGTAAGTTAAAGGATTTTATCCTTGGGCGGAAGCCTTTTGGGAGTTTGCCCCAGACTTAGATCGCGGGAGGTGATGTTACCTATTGGACCTAAAGTGGATGGCCAATGGGGTAATTGGGAACCAGCTGTAAGTGCTGAAAATGGTGGAATCAGCTGTAAGTGCTGACGAACGATGGGATCAGCTGTATTGCTGAAGAATGTGGGAATTTTAGCATGAGCCCGTACAATTTGGCAATGCTTGTTTTTAATGGAAGTGGATTGGCAAGGACTGTCAGTTAATGAAGGAGTATTGGTTATTGTTGAATTATTATTGCTGTGTTTGAATAAGAACAATAATAATAATGTGAGTAAAATGTTAAATAAATCTGTGGTCTGTTATCCCCAAAAATTAGTTGTGTCTGTACTTATTTATGGGTCATACCCTCTCCCTATGACATGAAAAATCCAGCATGTAAATCCAGCATACACACAGTAATGTACCTCATTGTTGCTGAGCGCTGCGCCGGGTTGTCTCTCTACTTCTCTGCATGCTCCGCCCGGTCATTCCACACACAGAGAAGGGGAGATAGAGTCCGGCGCAGCCCTGAGCAACAGTGATGTACATTACTGTGTGTATGCTGGATTTACTTGCTGGATTTTACATTTTGTTGAAGGACTGCAAGAGAGGGAAATAGGCGAAAGAGGGATCTTAAGGGAAATTATTTGGTCCCGGAGCTAACAGGCTGTTTAATGCGGTGACATGAGAATCTTGCGCTTTCATGCAGGGTGAGATTCTCATGTCGCCCTTTTGATCATTGCGACATGGTTCGTTCGTCTTTACTTGCGACATTTTAAAAGTGAACCAAATGGAGAGCCATATGTTGCCTAACCATTCGTAACTTTTTGAAGGGCACACAAAGGGTTAATTCAAAGCTCTTTTCTTGTTGACAAAGTGGATAGTTACATTGTTTGACCTTGTGAATTCTGTAAAGCCTTTAGGGTGAAATGTTTTGTATAAAATAATCATATAAACCTTGCAGGCATATTTTACAGTGTAACAAAAATCAGTTCAGCTAGTCTTACTGGGTAACTACAATTTTTCTTCTCCTTTATTCACTTTCTATCTTTCCAGCCAGTTAAATGATCTTTTTTCTATGCTGACACCCAGAACTGTACAGCATTCCATGGATTTATAGAGTGTCAGAATGATGCCTTTTCTTTCCTGTGAATCATTTGTTTAAATGATAATATCTTGCAGGGTGAAGGTCCATGCATCATTTCAAATCATTTGGTTCTCTGGCTGCAGTCATACTATGCACTCTATTAACCTAGCATTTTTTTTTTCTAAATATCTCTTTCCCTATAGAATATTTGCCAAATCTCCCTCTTTAGGAGATATTAGGGCTCTATACCTACCAAGTGTCCCTTTTTAGGAGATATTAGGGCTCCATAACTGTCAAGTGTCCCACTTTAGGAGACATAAGGAGTCAGTACCTTCCTAGTCTCCTTCAGTAGCTATTAGGGGTTAGTACCTTTCTAGAGTCCCTCTTTAGGAGCTATTAGGGGTCAGTACCTTCCCAGTGTCCCTCTTTAAGACATATTAGGCATCCAGACCGCCCATGTGTCCCTCTTTAGGGGATATTAGAGTTCCATACCTCCCAAGTCTTCCTCTGTAGGAGATAATACAGTTCCAAACCTCACGTGTCCCTCTTTAGGGAGTATTAGGGATCCATACTTCCCATATGTCCTTCTTTAGGAGAAAATAGGAATTTATTCTTATCAAATGTTTCTGTTTAGGAGATATTAGGGGTCTGTACCTCCCAACTGTCCCCCTTTAGGAAGTATTTCAGCTCCATACTTTCCAAGTGTCCCTCTTTAGGGTATATTAGGAGTCCATACCTCCTCTGAATTGTCCCTCTTTAGGAGATATTATGGGTCTGTAATTCCCAAGTGTCCGTCTTTAGGAGATATTAGAGGTCCATACCTCCCAAGTGTCCCCCTTTAGGAGATATTAGGGGTCCATAACTCCCAAGTGTCCGTCTTTAGGAGATATTAGAGGTCCATACCTCCCAAGTGTCCCTCTTTAGGAGATATTAGAGGTCCGTACCTCCCAAGCATCCTTCTTTAGGAAATATTGCGACTGCATACCTCCCATGTGTCCCTCTTTAGGAGATAATTAGGGATCCATACCTCCCAAGTGTCCTTCTCTAGGAAATATTGGGACTGCATACCTCCCATGTATAACTTTTTAGGAGCTATTAGGAATCTATACCTCACAAGTATCCCTCTGTAATCTGGATAGTCCCTCTTTGAAACCTCAAATCCCTCTTTCCCACTCTGGTATCCCTTTTGGAGATCAGACTGTGTGGTGTGTAAATAAGTGTATCACCCTGGTGTTCCTGTGTTTAGGAGATCAGACTGTGTGGTGTGTATATAAGTGTATCACCCTGGTGTCCCTGTGTTTAGGAGATCAGACTGTGTGGTGTGTATATAAGTGTATCACCCTGGTGTCCCTGTGTTTAGGAGATTAGACTGTGCGGTGTGTATAGAAGCGTATTACCCTGGTGTCCCTGTGTTTAGGAGATCAGACTGTGTGGTGTGTATAGAAGTGTATCACCCTGGTGTCCCTGTGTTTAGGAGATCAGACTGTGTGGTGTGTATAGAAGTGTATCACCCTCGTGCCCTGTGTTTAGGAGATCAGACTGTGTGGTGTGTGTATATAAGTGTATCATTTTGCCCCAAAACAATAAAACTCACATTAATGTCTGTATAAACTTAAGTATATGTGTTTATAAATTAACTAGCAATGTGGGACGGCGTTGCCCGTCATATTATTTACACAGAGAGACATTGTGTGAAACAGAAATATGCAGTGTTACAGACACACACTTAAAGAGACAGAGAGTGTCACACACTGTGAAACGCATACATACAGAGAGACGCACACATACATGACGTATGTCAGATATGTAGAAAGTGTGTGACAGACGCAGTAGTGATGTAGATATGCTGATAAGAGTTGTAAAAAATGTTTTAATTGCAGCTCTTCAGCTTGATGAATAAGGCCCTGTATCCTTACATTTGAAGTGAGTGTGCTGTATTACTTGATGAATAAGGCCCTGTATCCTTACAGTTGAAGTGAGTGTGCTGTGTTACTTAATGAATAAGGCCCTGTATCCTTACAGTTGAAGTGAGTGTGCTGTGTTACATGATGAAGAAGACCCTGTATCCTTACAGTTGAATTAAGTGCACTGTGTTACTTGATGAATAAGGCCCTGTATCCTTATAGTTGAAGTGAGTGCGCTGTGTTACTTGATAAATAAGGCCCTGTATCCTTACAGTTGAAGTGAGTGTGCTGTGTTACTTGATGAATAAGACCCTGTATCCTTACAGTTGAAGTTAGGGTTGCCACCATAGCTGTGTGAGGGCGGAGTCACAAAAGGGAGGAGCCAAAAAAGGGAACCACTCAATGTTGCATGACCACTCTCAGACTAAGCACTCTCACTCAGACTAAGCGCTCTCTGTCTCTCTCAGACTAAGCACTCACTCTCTCTCAGACTAAGCGCTCTCTGTCTCTCTCTGACAAACACTCACTCTCTCTAAGACTAAGCACTCACTCTCTCTAAGACTAAGCACTCACTCTCTCTCAGACTAAGCACACTCTCTCTCAGACTAAGCACTCTCTCTCTCTCAGACTAAGCACTCTGTCTCTCTCTATCAGACTAAACACTCTGTCTCTCTCAGACTAAGCACTCACTCTCACTCAGACTAAGCGCTCTCTGTCTCTCTCAGACTAAGCACTCTCTGTCTCTCTCAGACTAAGCACTCTTTGTCTCTCTCTGACAAACACTCACTCTCTCTAAGACTAAGCACTCACTCTCTCTCAGACTAAGCACACTCTCTCTCAGACTAAGCACTCTGTCTCTCTCTCAGACTAAGCACTCTGTCTCTCTCTATCAGACTAAACACTCTGTCGTTCTCAGACTAAGCACTCTCTCTCTCTCTGACTAAGCACTCTCTCTCTCTCTCTCAGACTAAGCACTCACTCTCTCTCAGACTAAGCACTCACTCTCTCTCAGACTAAGCACTCTCTCTCTCTCTCAGACTAAGCACTCTCTGTCTCTCTCAGACTAAGCGCTCTCCGTCTCTCTCAGACTAAGTACTCACTCTCTCTCAGACTAAGCGCTCTCTGTCTCTCTCAGACTAAGCACTCACTCTCTCTCAGACTAAGCACTCTCTCTCTCTCAGACTAAGCACTCTCTCTCTCAGACTAAGCACTCTGTCTCTCTCTATCAGACTAAACACTCTGCCTCTCTCAGACTAAGCACTCTCTGTCTTTCTCAGACTAAGCACTCTCTCTCTCTCTCTGACTAAGCACTCTCTCTCTCTCTCTCTCTCTCTCAGACTAAGCACTCACTCTCTCTCAGACTAAGCACTCTCTCTCTCTCTCAGACTAAGCACTCTCTGTCTCTCTCAGACTAAGCGCTCTCCGTCTCTCTCAGACTAAGTACTCACTCTCTCTCAGACTAAGCGCTCTCTGTCTCTCTCAGACTAAGCACTCACTCTCTCTCAGACTAAGCACTCTCTCTCTCTCAGACTAAGCACTCTCTCTCTCAGACTAAGCACTCTGTCTCTCTCTATCAGACTAAACACTCTGCCTCTCTCAGACTAAGCACTCTCTGTCTTTCTCAGACTAAGCACTCTCTCTCTCTCTCTCTCTCTGACTAAGCACTCTCTCTCTCTCTCTCTCTCAGACTAAGCACTCACTCTCTCTCTCAGACTAAACACTCACTCTCTCTCTCTCTGACTAAGCACTCTGTCTCTCTCAGACTAGGTACTCTCTCTCTCTCTGACTAAGCACTCACTCTCTCTAAGACTAAGCACTCACTCTCTCTCTCAGACTAAGCGCTCTCTGTCTCTCTCTATCAGACTAAACACTCTGTCTCTCTCAGACTAAGCACTCACTCTCTCTCTCAAACTAAGCTCTCCCAGGCCAGAGTGATGAAGGATCCCCTACACACAAAGGTGATCAGACCTCCCAATTAAGCCTTTGAGGCCTAGTCAAGTTGCTTGAATACTGGAATACATTGCACTGCATTGAAGGCCCTATTTGTCCTCTATAGTGCAGATGGTTTGCCCAGAACGGATCTACTTTGCCTGTATATATAAGGCCCAGTGTTTGTACACAGACAGGACACAACATTTACCTACTTTTCTCGTTCAGTACATGTGTACTACAGGTGTGACATAGATGCACATTGTGTTACCTGTACAAATCACTAAGATCTTAAATAGACAAATATCTACATCCCATTAAGACAATTGTAGCGGTGACATTATCTGTTATTGCTAAGATTCATCACAGAAATGCCCTGAACTGTCTCAGTAACCATATGTATCTCTGTAAAATAAAGCAGAGCGACCATCATAAAGGTCATCAGTTACATACTGTAATATATTTTTTTTCTAAGTTTTTCGCAGATGGGCTGTAGCACTTTTTTAAGTTGTAAATACATGATTGGGGATGGTTTAACTTTGATAAAAAACGGCTCCCATCCTCTCCACCAGTCAGCTATAGCTGAAGAGCTGTAGGTTGCCTAGACTTGGCCAAGGACAACTGAGTGCCTACCAATAAGGGATTATTAACACTAGGCCCGCTTCTTCTGGCCTTCTACCGATCTCTGTCACGTCATACCTGGAAATGTGTGCGTGCTGAGGGCGGTGCTGTTTACTTCCAAGTTCTGCCAGGGCTGGAGCTGGGGAGCAGGAGAGACCGAGGATGAGCTGAACCGTGTAGGCCGCACACATGGAGTGGTCCAGTGGATTCCGACCAGACTGCCTCCTGTGCACAGTGCACCACAGTCTCTGAGCACTGACACTCTCACAGCGCATGCATACTGCCGCAACCCCTGACTCCTCGTTGTCAGTCACAAGACTCAGACACATACACCAGGCAAGCGTGACACACCAGCCAGCCAATGAGGACCATTGATGTCCAAATACTCTTCACTCATTGGCTGGTGATGGCGTGTGGACGCTGATGACTTTAAGCGAGCCACATAAGCAGCTGGCATATAGGGCTGAGTGGAGGAGACTGACTCTGGACACGTCGCACAAACAAATACCGGTAAATATACCGGCTCTAAGGTCCTAATTACTGGCTGTGCCGGTAAAATACCGGCTGGATGGCAAGCCTAGTTGAAGTGAGTGTGCTGTGTTACTTGATAATAAGGTCCTGTATCCTTACAGTTGAAGTGAGTGTGCTGTGTTACTTGGTGAATAAGGGCCTGTATCCTTACAGTTGTAGTGAGTGTGCTGTGTTACTTGGTGAATAAGGCCCTGTATCCTTACAGTTGAAGTGAGTGTGCTGTGTTACTTGATGAATAAGGTCTTGGATCCTTACAGTTGAAGTGAGTGTGCTATGTACTTGGTGAAGGTCACAGTGAGAAGATGTTTGTGAGTAAAGGAATAATTTAGATTACAGCAGTGGATACTGCAGTACATTTGAAGAAATAGGTTGGCAGACAGAGGGTTAAGTGACAGATGCAGTGATAGATAATGTAATAGTGATGTGGGAGTAAAATGGCGAGATAGGGACTATGGATGAATGGCAAGGGGATAGGTGAGTGGGGATGACAAGGGAGGAGGAGATGAGAGATTGAGGAGAAGAGGGACAGTGAAGTGTTACAGTAAAGTAATGGGTGAGGGTGAGAAATGACTATACATAGACAGTGAAGTAGACATGAAATACAGGGCTGTAGGGTTACTGCATTATACAGACCTAGTGTAGCAGTTGGTTGCAGTGAAGCACTTTAACTCTGAGTGTGAGAGAGGTACGCAACACATTGCTGTGTAATGAGTTGTATAATCCTCTGGCAGTGAAAGGGTTAAGTGACACATGTTGGGCGCTTATACACTATGTGGGACGGCGTTGGCCATCATGTTATGACCGTTGGGCGCACGTGTGTGTGTGTGTGTGTGTAATGTAGACACACTGATAAACACAGATATATGCAACACACAGGCAGACACATACACACAGTGAGCGGCAGAGACATGCAAAAGACATGCACACACACACCGTAGATGCACACATGCACACAAATATGTAGCAGAGATGTACACACACACACAACATATATGCGCAGAAACACATGCACGCATGAGTTGTGCACCCCTCTGGCACTCAAATGGTTAAGTTATAGAGAGGCATGTCAGAGTTAAATAGCAGTGGGAAGTGTGTTATACCTGGGAACTTTGATTTGTGTTGTCTCTGGAGGGGAGTTATGTGGTGCTGATGTGGAGAGACAAATGGGGCAATTTGGGTTAATAGTGGGTGGGGCTTAATCATGAGTAGGGGCGGGGCTTAAGAGAAATGTGGAAAAGTGTTAGTAATAGGCTGGGGAAGGAGGAGAAGTGGGAGGGAAATGCAAGTTTACAGTGTGAGGGGTTTGAACACACTCCCTGAGGGGTAAAACTTGATACACAACCCTGTGGCAGTCAGTGGGTTAACTGTGTACCTGATGGCTGTCTGTCCTGTGTCTTGCATGGCAAATGATGACAGTGAAGAAATAATTCAGCAATGAGGAGCTACTTTAACCCTTTGAGTGCCATTTTGTTCCCCTGGTGATGCAGCACCCTTCAGTGGCTATACTACAGGTCCTGCTGAGGCCACTGGGAGTCAGGGTGAGTGACTGTGTGTCAGCCATATTTCTTTCTGGCTTTGTGTGTGTGTATGGGTGTTTGGTGCTGTGTGAGTGGGGCATGTGTGTGTAATACCTGGGAACTTTTACTTGTGGAGTCCCTCATGTGCTGCTGATGTGGAGAGAGCAATGGGGCAATTTGGATTAAAGGGGGTGGGGCTTAATCGCGAGTAGGGGCGGGGCTTAAGATAAATGTGGAAAAGTGTTAGTAATAGGCTGGGGAAGGAGGAGAAGTGGGAGGGAAATGCAAGTTTACAGTGTGAGGGGTCTGAACACACTCCCTGAGGGGTAAGACTTGATACACAACCCTGTGGCAGTCAGTGGGTTAAGTGTGTACCTGATGGCTGTCTGTCCTGTGTCTTGCATGGCAAATGATGACAGTGAAGAAATAATTGAGCAATGAGGGCCTACTTTAACCCTTTGAGTGCCATTTTGTTCCCCTGGTGATGCAGCACCCTTCAGTGGCTATACTACAGGTCCTGCTGAGGCCACTGGGAGTCAGTGTGAGTGACTGTGTGCCAGCCATATTTCTTTCTGGCTTTTGTGTGTGTATGGGTGTTTGGTGCTGTGTGAGTGGGGCATGTGTGTGTAATACCTGGGAACTTTTACTTGTGGAGTCCCTCATGTGGTGCAGATGTGGAGAGAGCAATGGGGCAATTTGGGTTAAAGGGGGTGGGGCTTAATCGTGAGTAGGGGCGGGGCTTAAGAGAAATGTGGAAAAGTGTTAGTAATAGGCTGGGGAAGGAGGAGAAGTGGGAGGGAAATGCAAGTTTGCAGTGTGAGGGGTTGAATACACTCCCTGAGGGGTAAAACTTGATACACAACCCTGTGGTAGTCAGTGGGTTAAGTGTGAATCTGATGGCTGTCTGTCCTGTGTTTTGCATGGCAAATGATGACAGTGAAGAAATAATTCAGCAATGAGTGCCATTTTGTTCCTCAGTGACTGTAGTACAGGTCCTGCTGAGGCCACTGGGAGTCAGGGTGAGTGACTGTGTGTGTGTGTCAGCCATATTTCTCTCTGGCTTTTGTGTGTTTGGTGCTGTGTGAGTGGGGCATGTGTGTGTTTGTCTGTGGTGTAGGAGCAAGTGGCAACCATATTGTTTTTTTCTGACTTTGATAGTGGTGGGCGGGCTGCATAGTGGGGGTGGGCCAACCCCCTCGGCCACTGCAATTGGTGTGAAAATCACGCCCCCATTGAATCACACAATGGGAACAGTAACTCCTCCTTATTGCCACCCCTGGGTGTGTGTGTCTCCTGAGGAGACATAAATTATGCAATGAGCCTTTCTCTTTTATATATATAGATGTGTGTAAATAAAATATGTTGGTCTTGCTAAATCATTTATTCACTTACATAAAGATGTGTCAATAGGTCATAAAATAACAACAAAATCATTGGTAATGCTATGTCCCAAGAAACACCCCCTAAAACACATGTCCCTCTTTGGCAATTTGAAATGGTTTAAGATATGCTACAGGATAAAGGCTGATTAAAGTCCCATCTGTCTGTATACCTAGAGGGGACTGACACCCTTGTAATAAGTGGTTCTTAATTAATTAATTAATTCATTCATTTATTTATTTATTTAGATAATGTTTTACCAGGAAGAATACATTGAGATTTCTCTCATTTTCAGGTATGTCCTGGAGTGTTTTAAATATAAAGTTACATATTTAAACATATAGAGAAACATTATATACATCCACATAAACATACACACATACTAAAACTTAGTATACTTATATACTTATATATAACTTATATACAGTTACAAATTGTTTGTAGATATAAATAAGCAGTTATTTTTAAGGATTTTAGAGTGGGAAAAGATCTGATTTTTTTCAGGTAGGTTATTCCAGACTTTTGGAGTTCTTAAGGAGAAGGAAAATCATCCGGCTGCTTTCTTATCGTGTGGTATACTCAGTGAATTGTTAGCAATGGAGTTTATAGTTAGTATGGAGATCAGGAGTGATCATACTGCTCAGGTAGTGTGGAATAGTCAGTGAGTTGTTAGTAGTGGAGGTTATAGTTAGTATGGAGATCTGGAGTGATCATACTGCACAGGTAGTGTGGTATAGTCAGTGAGTTGTTAGCAGTGGAGGTTATAGTTAATATGGAGATCTGGAGTGATCATACTGATCAGGTAGTGTGGAATAGTCAGTGAGTTGTTAGCAGTGGAGGTTATAGTTAGTATGGAGATCAGGAGTGATCATACTTCACAGGTAGTGTGGAATAATCAGTGAGTTGTTAGTAGTGGAGGTTATAGTTAGTATGGCGATCAGGAGTGATCATACTGCTCAGGTAGTGTGGAATAGTCAGTGAGTTGTTAGTAGTGGAGGTTATAGTTAGCATGGAGATCAGGAGTGATCATACTGCAAAGGTAGTGTGGAATAGTCAGTGAGTTGTTATCAGTGGAGAGGAGGTTATAGTTAGTATGGAGATCTGGAGTGATCACACTGCACAGGTAGTGTGGAATAGTCAGTGAGTTGTTAGTAGTGTAGGCTATAGTTAGTATGGAGATCTGGAGTGATCATACTGATCGGGTAGTGTGGAATAGTCAGTGAGTTGTTAGTAGTGGAGGTTATAGTTAGTATGGAGATCTGGAGTGATCATACTGAACAGGTAGTGTGGTATAGTCAGTGAGTTGTTAGCAGTGGAGGTTATAGTTAGTATGGAGATCTGGAGTGATCATACTGATCAGGTAGTGTGGAATAGTCAGTGAGTTGTTAGTAGTGGAGGTTATAGTTAGTATGGAGATCAGGAGTGATCATACTGCACAGGTAGTGTGGAATAGTCAGTGAGTTGTTAGTAGTGGAGGTTATAGTTAGTATGGCGATCAGGAGTGATCATACTGCTCAGGTAGTGTGGAATAGTCAGTGAGTTGTTAGTAGTGGAGGTTATAGTTAGCATAGAGATCAGGAGTGATCATACTGCAAAGGTAGTGTGGAATAGTCAGTGAGTTGTTAGTAGTGGAGGTTATAGTTAGTATGGAGATCTGGAGTGATCATACTGCTCAGGTAGTGTGGAATAGTCAGTGAGTTGTTATCAGTGGAGAGGAGGTTATAGTTAGTATGGAGATCTGGAGTGATCACACTGCTCAGGTAATGTGGAATAGTCAGTGAGTTGTTAGTAGTGGAGGTTATAGTTAGTATGGAGATCTGGAGTGATTATACTGCTCAGGTAATGTGGAATAGTCAGTGAGTTGTTAGCAGTGGAGGTTATAGTTAGTATGGAGATCTGGAGTGATCATACTGCTCAGGTAGTGTGGAATAGTCAGTGAGTTGTTAGCAGTGGAGAGGAGGTTATAGTTAGTATGGAGATCTGGAGTGATCACACTGCTCAGGTAATGTGGAATAGTCAGTGAGTTGTTAGTAGTGGAGGTTGTAGTTAGTATGGAGATCTGGAGTGATCATACTGCTCAGGTAGTGTGGAATAGTCAGTGAGTTGTTAGTAGTGTAGGCTATAGTTAGTATGGAGATCTGGAGTGATCATACTGCTCAGGTAGTGTGGAATAGTCAGTGAGTTGTTAGCAGTGGAGAGGAGGTTATAGTTAGTATGGAGATCTGGAGTGATCACACTGCTCAGGTAATGTGGAATAGTCAGTGAGTTGTTAGTAGTGGAGGTTGTAGTTAGTATGGAGATCTGGAGTGATCATACTGCTCAGGTAGTGTGGAATAGTCAGTGAGTTGTTAGTAGTGTAGGCTATAGTTAGTATGGAGATCTGGAGTGATCATGCTGATCAGGTAGTGTGGAATAGTCAGTGAGTTGTTAGCAGTGGAGGTTATAGTTAGTATGGAGATCTGGAGTGATCATACTGCTCAGGTAGTGTGGAATAGTCAGTGAGTTGTTAGTAATGGAGGTTGTAGTTAGTATGGAGATCTGGAGTGATCATACTGCTCAGGTAGTGTGGAATAGTCAGTGAGTTGTTAGTAGTGTAGGCTATAGTTAGTATGGAGATCTGGAGTGATCATACTGATCAGGTAGTGTGGAATAGTCAGTGAGTTGTTAGTAGTGGAGGTTATAGTTAGTATGGAGATCTGTAGTGATCATACTGCTCAGGTAGTGTGGAATAGTCAGTGAGTTGTTAGCAGTGGAGTGGAGGTTATAGTTAGTATGGAGATCTGGAGTGATCATACTGCTCAGGTAGTGTGGAATAGTCAGTGAGTTGTTAGCAGTGGAGAGGAGGTTATAGTTAGTATGGAGATCTGGAGTGATCACACTGCTCAGGTAATGTGGAATAGTCAGTGAGTTGTTAGTAGTGGAGGTTGTAGTTAGTATGGAGATCTGGAGTGATCATACTGCTCAGGTAGTGTGGAATAGTCAGTGAGTTGTTAGTAGTGTAGGCTATAGTTAGTATGGATATCTGGAGTGATCATACTGATCAGGTAGTGTGGAATAGTCAGTGAGTTGTTAGCAGTGGAGGTTATAGTTAGTATGGAGATCTGGAGTGATCATACTGCTCAGGTAGTGTGGAATAGTCAGTGAGTTGTTAGTAATGGAGGTTGTAGTTAGTATGGAGATCTGGAGTGATCATACTGCTCAGGTAGTGTGGAATAGTCAGTGAGTTGTTAGTAGTGTAGGCTATAGTTAGTATGGAGATCTGGAGTGATCATACTGATCAGGTAGTGTGGAATAGTCAGTGAGTTGTTAGTAGTGGAGGTTATAGTTAGTATGGAGATCTGTAGTGATCATACTGCTCAGGTAGTGTGGAATAGTCAGTGAGTTGTTAGCAGTGGAGTGGAAGTTATAGTTAGTATGGAGATCTGGAGTGATCATACTGCTCAGGTAGTGTGGAATAGTCAGTGAGTTGTTAGCAGTGGAGAGGAGGTTATAGTTTAGTATATAAGGCTGAAAGGCTAAATCAACACTGATTTAAACATTCATCAACGAATTGTTGGTCCATACGACTCAGCTTATAAAATAAGCAAAATGTTGCAACTCAAGAGCCTATGAATATCCTTACAAACTGATATCCAGTAATCTTAGATGTAGCCCTATAGTATATATAATATATATATATATATTTATATATATATATATATATATATATATATATATATATATATATATATATATAATATATATATATATATATATATATATATATATATATATATATATATATATATATATATATATATATACATATATATATACTATCCAGACCTAAATAGCAGTAACTACATACTTTATGTTCTGTTGAGATCGTTTAGAGCTTTCACATATATCATGTTATTATCATCTGCTATTATAGTGCAGATTACCGGCACATCTACATCTACAGTGTTATTTAAGTTGACACAATCAAACTGCTATTAAATGAGTAAGATGTATAACACTCCAGTTAATCCAATAGCTTCCACTGACTGCTAAATAGACGTTGGTGCCTAGATTAAGAATAATCTTACAAGTCCTTAAAATTGGCTTGTAAATCACCTCGTAACTTTCTATTTCAGCTAATAGAACAGCGGCACACAATAGCATGCGTCTCAAGTTTAATTTCAAGTTATAACACATAGAGTGCTCATTTTAGTTCTGATCCTGGCATCAATCAGTAATCAAAATAACGAGATGGTCTTTAAGTTCTAAATACTATCTACCATTAAATTACCCCATTTTAAACTATCCTGACGCGTTTTGTCCAGATAAACCGGACTTCATCAGAGGCAAACACTGACTGAAAGTAAAAGCCGGTTTTAAATACACTAGCCCGCACCAGCCTCTTAATGATAGCACCAATAAAATACAAGGTTTTAATATGACGGATCTTCTCAATGTAACATAGCGACTACTTTTGTGGGAAGCGAAAATAAATTTGATTTCCATTACTAATAATATAGAGCATTGACTACAATAATCTCTCTACCATTATGACATATCAGTCTAATGGGAGTAATAAGGAAGAGCGTCAGCGATAAAAGTTTATATGTTTATTAGTGATGATCGAGCACCCCAATGCTCGGGTGTTCGGGTGCTCTGGTCGAGCACCCCCGGAGGCTCGAGTGCTCGGCCGAGCACCCGAGCCCCATTGAAGTCAATGGGAGGACTCGAGCATTACACCAGACACCCCCTGCTCTGATGAGGGGAGGGTGCCTGGTCCATAGGAAAAGGGCAGAAAATGATGGAAACACCACAGAAATGGTTCAGGGACAGCATAGGGAGGATGTCTGGATGCATCTTGGACTCCAACGTCGCTGCTGGGAACGATGTTTCGCCCGTAGTACGCCATTTTTACAGACTGACCGTAAAACACACAAAAAGGAAGATAAAAACGACTTTAGGCGAAAAATTGTTACCAAACAGTATTTGCTGTATATTTACTTGTATATCATCTGCAAATTCTGCAAAAAATTTCATCGATTTTTCGGAACTGGGGCTATGATTAAGAGGGAAACGTGCGCAGAGGCAAATTCTGCAAAAAATTTCATCGATTTTTCGGAACTGGGGCCATGATTAAGAGGGAAACGTGCGCAGAGGCAAATTCTGCAAAAAATTTCATCGATTTTTCGGAACTGGGGCCATGATTAAGAGGGAAACGTGCACAGAATAAAGCAGGTGTTCAACGTGGATATGGCCCGGGTAAGGTACAGCATTCAGGAACGGAGGCCGCAGCTACCACAGGTTTTACAACATGTCCGTTTGCCCTTGTTAAGTCCAAAATTTATAGTCGGAACAGTGGGGTCTGATCCATTCAGTAAAAGTGACGAAGTGACTTAATGGATGAAGCCAAGAACTACCTTCTGCTCTGTCGAACACCCCAGCCCTATTTAATTCAATGGGAGGACCTGAGGCACTCCGATACAACCTGTATATCACAAAATGGAGGGCCTCATTCACATTGTGGTACAATAGTTCAGGTAGTGGTCCAACACTCATAAAGCCGATGCACTAAGTGAAAGGGCTGCCAAAAATTAGACTGAAATGTCACTCCAATACACCCTTTATTACACATAAAGGAGGGCATCATACACACCCTTGAAAAATTAGGATTAATAGCCTGCTGGTGACCCTCTAAAACATTAGGGGCGAGGGCATGCCGCTAAGCTGACCATCTAAAACATTAGGAATGAGGGTCTGCAGCTGAGCCGACCATCTAAAACATTATGGGTGAGGGTCTGCTGCGGAGCTGACCATACTAAACATTATATGCGAAGGCCCGCTAGTGAGCTGACGCTATAAAACATTATATGAGAGGGCCCGCTAGAGAGCTGACCCAATAAAACATTATATAAGAAGGCCCGCTGGTGAGCTGACTTATACAAAAAGTTGTCAAACAGGGCCCGCTGGTGAGCTGGCCCTATATAAAAATTATATCACAGGGCCCGCTGGTGAGCTGGCCCTATATAAAAATTATATCACAGGGCCCGCTGGTGAGCTGGCCCTATATAAAAATTATATCACAGGGTATATGGAAGAGAGTCAACCATATACCCGTTTTTTGGGTGGAAGGGGTGAATGGGAATACAGAGTATTCCCATCATTGTAAATAACATATCTAAAGTGATTTTATGTTCACCCGGGGCTTTCCTCCAGTGGAGTGGAGAAGTCAGGGGAAATCCAGGCCTTGTTCATTTTTATAAGTGTCAACCTATCAGCATTTTCGGTGGAAAGGCGGATACGCTTATCTGTTATGATGCCACCAGCAGCACTAAATACCCGCTCAGACAGAACGCTGGCGGCAGGGCAGGCCAGCACCTCCAAGGCGTAGAGTGCCAGTTCATACCATGTGTCCAGCTTGGACACCCAGTAGTTGTAAGGCACAGAGGGATCATTGAGGACGCTGACACGGTCTGCTACGTACTCCATCACCATCTTCCAAAACTTTTCCCTCCTTGTGACACTAGGCTGCGCATCAGGGTGAGGGTGCTGGCGGGGTGTCATGAAGGTGTCCCACGCCTTGGAGAGTGTTGCCCTGCCTTTGTCGGAACTGCTGTGTGCTCCCCTTTTCTCCCCTTCTCGGTTGGCCAAGGTAGCACGTACTCTGCCGCCAGTGTTGTCAGATGGAAAATTTTGGAGCAATTTTTCAACAAGAACCTTCTGGTATTGCACCATTTTGCTTGTCCTCTCCACCGGAGGAATGAGAGATGAGAAATTCTCTTTGTAGCGGGGGTCCAGAAGGGTGAACACCCAGTAATCCGTGTTGTCTAAAATGCGTATAACGCGTGGGTCACGGGAAAGGCAGCCTAACATAAAGTCAGCCATGTGTGCCAGAGTACCAACAGGCAAGATTTCGCTGTCCTCACCAGGAGGATGACTCTCAATCTCCTCATCCTCTTCCTCCTCTTCTGCCCACCCACGCTGAAGAGATGGAACTAAAGTTCCATGGCTACCCTCTGTAGCGGAGGCAACCGTGTCTTCCTCCTCCTCCTCCTACGCCTCCTCCAATTGTCGCTGAGAAGACAAAGTGAGGGTGCTCTGGCTGTCACCTTGTGTAAGCTCTTCCTCCCCCATTTCCACCTCTTCCACATGCAAAGCGTCGGTTTTAATTGTGAGCAGCGAGCGTTTCAGTAGACACAGAAGTGGGATGGTTACACTGATAATAGCGTTATCGCCACTCACCATCTGTGTCGATTCCTCAAAATTGCGTAAAACCTCACAGAGGTCAGACATCCATTCCCACTCCTCACTTCTGATTAGAGGAAGTTGAACGGAGAGCTGGTACTCCACTACTGCCCTCTGCTGCTCACAAAGCCGGGCCAACATGTGGAAGGTGGCGTTCCAGCGCGTGCTCACGTCACACAGCAGCCGGTGAGCTGGCAATTGTAAGCGCTGCTGCAGCTTCAACAGGCCGGCTGAAGATGTTGATGATTTACGGAAATGTGCACGCACGCGGCGCACCTTGGTCAAGAGATCATGCAAATTGGGGTAGGTTTTTAGAAATCGCTGAACCACTAAATTAAATACATGTGCTAGGCATGGTACGTGTGTGAGCTTGCCGAGCTCCAAAGTCGCCACCAAGTTACGCCCATTATCGCACACAACCATGCCTGGTTGCAGGTTGAGTGGCGAGAGCCACTGCTCGGTCTGGTGACTAATCCCCTGCAACAGCTCTGAGGCCGTGTGCTGTTTGTCCCCAAGGCAGATCAGCTTCAGCACGGCCTGTTGACGCTTCCCCACTGCAGTGCTAAACTGCTTCCAGCTACCGGCTGATGGGTGAGTGGCGCTGCGCGCAGAGAATTCGGAGGTGGAAACGGAGGAGGAGGAGCCAATAACGTAGGTGCTGGCGGAAACCCTGATGGAGGTAGGGCCCGCAATCCTCGGCGTGGGTAGCACCTGTGCCATCCCAGGGTCCGAGTCGCTCCCAGCCTCCACGACATTCACCCAGTGTGCCGTCAGGGAAATGTAGCTTCCCTGGCCACAAGCACTTGTCCATGTGTCAGTCGTTAAGTGGACCTTCCCAGTAACTGCGTTGGTCAGGGCACGGGTGATCTTACGGGACACATGGTGGTGTAATGCGGGGACATCACACCGGGAAAAGTAGTGGCGGCTGGGGACTGTGTACCGAGGGACAGCTGCTGCCATCAGGCTGCGGAAGGACTCAGTCTCCAGAAGCCTAAATGGCAGCATTTCGATGGCCAGTAATTTGGAAAGGTGTGAGGTTAGTGCTATGGCCTGTGAGTGGGTGGCTGGGTATTTTCGCTTGCGCTCAAATGCCTGGGGTAACGACATTTGGACGCTGCGCTGGGACAGGGAAGTGGATGTGGTCGCTGATGGTGCTTCAGATGGTACAGGTGCAGGGCGGGAGGTATGCGGGCCTGCGCCTTCGACAGGCGATTGGCCGGCACCGAAAACAGGGGAAGAGGAGGCAGTGGTGTGGCCTGCAGACACAGATTGGCGATCCGGGCGTTCCTCCCACTTATTACGGTGCTTGGATGCCATGTGTCGGATCATGCTGGTGGTGGTGAGGTTGCTAGTGTTCATGCCTCGGCTCATTCTGGTGTGGCACAGGTTGCAAACTACAATTCTTTTGTCGTCCGCACTTTCCTTAAAAAAACGCCATACCGCGGAACACCTAGCCCTTGGCAAGGGAGATTTACGCAAGGGGGTGCTCCGTGGAACATTTGCGGGCCGGTTTGGTGCGGTCCGCCTTCTTTCTTTAGCCACACCACTGCCTCTTCCAGCCTGTTGCGGTGCTGCAGATGGCTCACCCTCAGGACTGCTGTCATCGCTCGGCTCTACACCTTCCCAGGTGGGGTCAGTCACCTCATCGTCCACCAAGTCCTCCTCCACTTCCTCACTCTGATCATCCTCCTCATTTCTTGATCCCACCACATACTCAGTCATTGACAACTGTGTATCATCCTCCTCATCAAGGTCTTGAGACAGTAATAGTGGTTGATTTGATGGCAACTGTGTCTCATCATTATCATCATCCACTTCCTTTGACCTTAAATGCCGTTCCCCTCTGTCATCTTCTTGTGATTGGGTACCCTCTAGAGGTTGTGAATCAGGGCACAAGATCTCATGTTCCTCTGCAAGCGTGCTTGGAGAGAGGTTCAAATGAAGGATTGGTGATGAGACGAGCTCCTCACTATATCCCAGTGTGGGATCACTTCTTTGGCCAGACCCTCTATGGTGGGAGGAAGGATGATCAGGGTGAGGATTATGTTGACCAGACTCTTGGCTAGTGAGAGTGGACTTGGTGGAAGACAGGGTGGTGCTTAACCGACTGGAAGCAGTATCACCTGAAATCCAACCGACCACCTGTTCGCAGTGGTCTGACCTCGAGAGTGATGTCCTGCGACGCCCTGTAAACTGAGACATGAAGCTAGGTATGGTGGATGTCTTTCTTTCTTGTGCTCTGGCACCAGGCACAGTTTCTACGCGTCCTGACCCGCGCCCTGAACTATCAGGATCACGTCCACTTCCCCGTCCCTTTTTACCCGCCTTCTTCATATTACACGGAATATGTGCTGCTAATCTGCAACTTTGCACACTAAACAGAATGTGCTGCTAATCTGCAACTTTGCACACTAAACAGAATGTGCTGCTAATCTGCGGCTAGGCACAGTGAAAGGAATATGTGACGTTTATTTTTTACACTTTCCACACTAAACAGAATGTGCTGCTAATCTGCAACTTTGCACACTAAACAGAATGTGCTGCTAATCTGCGGCTAGGCACAGTGAAAGGAATATGTGACGTTTATTTTTTACACTTTCCACACTAAACAGAATGTGCTGCTAATCTGCAACTTTGCACACTAAACAGAATGTGCTGCTAATCTGCGGCTAGGCACAGTGAACGGAATATGTGACGTTTATTTTTTACACTTTCCACACTAAACAGAATGTGCTGCTAATCTGCAACTTTGCACACTAAACAGAATGTGCTGCTAATCTGCGGCTAGGCACAGTGAACGGAATATGTGACGTTTATTTTTTACACTTTCCACACTAAACAGAATGTGCTGCTAATCTGCAACTTTGCACACTAAACAGAATGTGCTGCTAATCTGCGGCTAGGCACAGTGAAAGGAATATGTGACGTTTATTTTTTACACTTTGCACACTAAACAGAATGTGCTGCTAATCTGCAACTTTGCACACTAAACAGAATGTGCTGCTAATCTGCGGCTAGGCACAGTGAACGGAATATGTGACGTTTATTTTTTACACTTTGCACACTAAACAGAATGTGCTGCTAATCTGCAACTTTGCACACTAAACAGAATGTGCTGCTAATCTGCGGCTAGGCACAGTGAACGGAATATGTGACGTTTATTTTTTACACTTTGCACACTAAACAGAATGTGCTGCTAATCTGCAACTTTGCACACTAAACAGAATGTGCTGCTAATCTGCGGCTAGGCACAGTGAAAGGAATATGTAACGTTTATTTTTTACACTTTGCACACTAAACAGAATGTGCTGCTAATCTGCAACTTTGCACACTAAACAGAATGTGCTGCTAATCTGCAACTTTGCACACTACACAGAATGTGCTGCTAATCTGCAACTTTGCACACTAAACAGAATGTGCTGCTAATCTGCAACTTTGCACACTAAACAGAATGTGCTGCTAATCTGCGGCTAGGCACAGTGAACGGAATATGTGACGTTTTTTTTTTAAATTTGTGCCCCCCCAAACAAAAAATAACTGCTGCCCCCACACACAACAGTCCTAAAAAGGACTTTTGGGTCTTTATATGGTGTTCCAACACTTTTCTTCTCCCTACACTGACTTTCCCTTCCTATCCTCATCTCTCCCTGGCTAAGACTGAGCCGAACTCGCTGGTCAGGTGCTATACAGCACCCGATCACGGGTTCTGGCCAGCCAATCAGTGTAATGCCAGCAGCCAACATGGCTGCTGGCATTACACTGATGTCAGAGCCTCCCCGCACGTTTATTGGCTGCGCAGCAGCCGCGAAACGTGCGGGGCGGAGACCTGAACATGGCGGGCGAGCACATGACGTACTCGTACGAGTACCGCCATGTGCCGAGCAGAGCGATGCTCGAGCCGAACCGAGCTTCGGCCGAGCATGCTCGCTCATCACTAATGTTTATATCCGTCCTTTAGGAGGGTAAATTTCATAACATCTATGTTCGAAACATCGGCCTTCATTGCAAATATGACTGAGCGTAATCTAAATGCAACTCCTAACATTAGTTATCCATTCGCATAACATCTGCATTATTAATAAGTGATCTCCAGTCATAATATTGATAATTTTCTATTTTTCTTTAAGAATCCCTGGAAAGTAGTGACATATACTGCCATCGAAGGGTCAAATTGACCTCTTATGGGATAAACACAGATATGAAATTCCATCAGTCAAAAGACTGCATTGCTCCATCGCAATCAATAGATTCCCATACACTCAGAGAATAGCAATGTTATTTCAAAGGTGTTACGGTTGGCAAGCAAAACCAGGAATCAGACGGTATAGTTAATAGAACCTTTATTATGAGAATAATGACAGTAATACAATATATAAATATACACACAGTGGGTGATAGAAACGGTGAGCACTGTATCAGGAATGGCAGTTTCCCAATCTCTGCACCACACTGTCCGAGACTAGGCCTCAGTCCACTGGAGTCTCGTGGTAAGGTAACGTCCAAGAGATACCGACTCAGCCTGCAGTCAGTAGCTAGGAGTCTGCTAGAGCCCCAGGTCAGTACTAGGAAGGATGTCTGAATAATGGAACCAACAAGCTGAGTGAACAGACAAAGCCTTCTAGTAAGCACCAGATAGAATAGTCAGACAAGCCAAAGTCATACACGGAGCGGGTAGTCAGGCAGGAGTCACAGGATATCCACTGACGCGATGGAATGCTGGATGCACAGTGGATAGAGCCCCAGGTCAACACCAGAGTGGGTAGTCAGACAAGTCTAGTTCATACACAGAGCGGGTAGTCAGCCAGAGCCACAGGTTTGCACCAGTAGGATATCCACTGGAGCGTATGTATGCTGGATGCGCAGTGGATAGAGCCCCAGGTCAACACCAGAGTGGGCAGTCAGGTCATACACAGAGCCACAGGTTTGCACCAGAAAGGATATCTCAGCCAAATCGAAATGCCAAGGAGAATAGTCAGACAGAGCCCCAGGTCAACACCAGAATGGATGGACAGACAAGCCGGATCATACAGGAATCAGGAATACTAGATAATGAACTGCTCAGAACAACAATGTAAGGGTGACTGAGTCAGGACTCAGTCTTCCCTTTAAACCACTCCACAGGAAGTAGGTAGGAGGAGCAGCTAGAGGGAGGAAGTAGGTAGGAGGAGATTACAGGAAACAAACACTGCAGCATGCTTGAGGCCTCTTGCCTGTAGATGACTTGTGGAAAGATGCAGAGCGTCGCTGAAGCTGCGGCGCTGGAAACAAGGTACTGTGACAAAAGGCTAGTCCCAACCTCTGATGTTTCATAGTGACATTAACCCTATGTATCCAAATACTACGACCAGTAATAAACTTTACAGAAATTCTGATACATATCTATCCATATACTAAATATGTCTCACATCTTTTATATCCTAGGACATCCTGTCACATGGCAGGTAAATGTCACCATAACATAAAGGTGATATATGTAGTACACACTGTAAATGCCGAATCTATTCTATGCACATTACTGAATGATGATCTGGGAATTAATCTTTTTAAGGAAGCACACCATAATTCTGAGTTTTATTAATGCCATTAGGATATAAAACATTGAAATTAAAAATCCAGTAGCATTCTCTCCTTAGGAGTGCTTGTACCACATTGCCTCCTCTTATGCCTAGCGATACCTTCTCTAACCTCCAACATGTAAAGGTATCTATTTTGGAGTCATGTACCTCCAAAAACTGACGTGCCACTGGAGATAGATTTTTGCCAGTAGAAAGATCTCTTTTTGCATTAGTAATATCTCTGACTTGCTCTCGTATTCGTTCATGTAGCCGTCTCTTTGTCATCCCCACATATCTCTTGGGGCATCCACATTGTAAGCAATATATCAGTGAAGTTGTCTGACAATCGGTATAACAATTAATCTTATGTATTTTCTTAAAACGGTATTTAATTGAAGTTGTTCTAGTCATATATTTGCTACAGTTATAACAGGGAGTCTTGCACAGGATATTTCTTCCTTGTTATGAAAAAAAGACTTTTCATGAATTTGTCTTTCAAATTGGGACATCTTCTGAATGTAACTGATATATATTTGCCTACTATTTATTTTAAATCTGCATCACTATGCAGAATATCAATATCCTTGATCAGAATATATCTTATTTTGTGAGAATTAGTTCCAAAATCCGTGATGAAGTGTATTTGATTTTGACTTGTAGACTTTTTGAAAGAGTAAGTTATTTCTGTCTGTGTGAATGCTCTATTATATGGCTTTTTAATTCAACTTGAAGAATACCCTAGTTCATTGAGTCTTTTTTTCAAATTTGCACTTTGTTCTTTACAAAGTTCTATACTTTAACAGTTTCCACGTATACATAGAAATTCCCCAACAGGAATGTTATTCTTCACAGATAGTATATGATATGGTAGTGAAGGATAGAATTGATAGCAGTTGTCTTCCTGAAAAGATCTGTAACTATAGACTTATCAACTCTCCTCATAATTGAGATATCCAGGAAGTCAACTTTATTCATATCAACCTGATAAGTAAGTCTTAAATTAACACTATTTTCATTTAATAGTGTCATAAACTGTTCAAATAGAGCCTCACTACCATCCCAGAAAATCAGAATATCGTTGATGTATCTAAGATACATTATATGATCATTTTGATCACTGAACTCAAACTCACTCTCCCACCATCCCAAATATAAATTGGCATAGGTGGGAGTGCAAGAACTCCCCATTTCAGTTCCTCTCACCTGTAAAAAGAATCTGTCTTTGAAGGTGTGAAAATTATGAGATAGTATGAATCTGAGTAACCTCAAAAGAAATGAATTAGTTTCTTGCAGTTCTTTCGATTGTGTCTTAAGAAAGTATTCTACTGCTTGACATCCATCAGTATGATTAATACTCGTATATAACGACTCAATGTTGCATGTTATTAGACGAGTATTATGAGTTATGAAATTTCTGGAGCACCTCCATAGTATCTCTGACATAGGAGGGCAATGTGGTGACAAAATCTCTCAGGTGAATATCCAGATGGCAACTAGACTTTTCAGATAGGCATTCCATGCCCGAGACTATTGGTCTGCCACTGGGTTTGACTCTATTTTTGTGTATCTTTGGTAGGAGATAAAGTGTAGCTACCTTTGGAACTGTAACACTCAAAAACTTAAACTCTTTCTCATTAATGATTAAATCTTATTTAGCATCTAATATAATTTTATTATATTGTTGTAAGTAATCATTAGTAGGATCTCCTACCAGTTGTTTATAGCATTTTGGATCTTTCAATTGTCTTTGAGCCTCTTCCATATAAAGGTCCAGTGGCCAAATCACCACATTGCCATTCTCGTAATTCTTTTATGGCCTGATGTTCTTCCTTGTCCATAGATTCAAAATTTCCTTCTAAAAATTCCTTACTGACTAATTCTAAAAAAAACCTGAATTTGAGGTGAAATATTAATGGACGTTGTGTAACTAGATTTTATTCTCAGCTTATCCAACCAATTGACCGGTTGGTTTTCATTTAGAAGATCCTCAAGGATTTGGATAGTCTCGTAATCCTGAGCTTCTTCTTCAGATCCCATATTGTCATATCTACACAACAACTTTTTTAATAAAAGTTTTCTAATATATAGGTGAAGGTCCTTCATTAAAGTAAATTTGTTACATCTCACTGAGGGGGGAAAAACAAAGGTACAAAATTCCATCAGTCAAAAGCCTGTATTGCCCCATCGTAAACCAAGTCAACAGATTCCTATACACTCAGAGAATACCAATGTTATTTCAAAGGCTAGTCCCTTATATTTTTGCACTATAATAGCAGATGATAATAACACGATATATGAGAAAGCACTAGACTAGAGGTTCTCAACCCTCTGTGTTGATCAGAGGCTCATTCATATTGATTAACTCACCTGTGCTCTTAAAAGGAAATCCTGGCCTGTTAATAGCCACTGAGGGCACAGGTTGAGAACCACTGCTCTAGACGATCATGGCAGAACATCAAGTATGTAGTTACTGCTATTTAGGTCTGGATAGGATATATATATATATATATATATATATGTATATATATATATATACTATAGGGCTACATCTAAGATTACTGGATATCAATTTGTAAGGATATTAATAGGCTCTTGAGTTGCAACATTTAGCTTATTTTATAAGCGGAGTTGTAAGGACCAACAAATCGTTGATGAATGTTTAAATCAGTGTTGATTTAGCCTTTGATCCTTAATATTTTCCAGACTAAATATAAACAGAGCTTTAAACCGAAAGGAGATAAAGAATATGTTTCAGTTCAAGTTGGTTCTGGTCAAGTGAAACATACTGTCACTACTACTACTACTACCATACTACATACTACCACTACTACTACTACCATACTACATACCACCACTTCCCCTTTCTTCTATGTTTTTATTTTCTTTTGCTTTCCCTTTTCCTCTTTGTTTTAAATATATCACCAATAAAGAAATGTTTTTATTATATAATGTCCTTATATCAAGGGTTTTTTTCTATATGAAGAAGTTAGGTACAGTGTGCCATTGATAGTGGTCTCCCTTACCTGTATATAGTTAACTATTTGTTTTCCACTAGGCACCTACACCTACCATGGTGTTCTAACTCAAATTACTGTTCAACTGTTGCTGAAATAGAAAATTTCTATGCACTCTCTTAATAATAACCCCCCACTTGCTTGTTAAGGCAAGAATATCATAACAGCCCCTTTGAATTTTGCATATTTGCCTTGGATCAAGAGAAATATCTGCTATCAGTGTTGAATGTGAGGTGATTTGAGAACCGGGGGTGGTGCAACAATGCTTTGCACATGCATCCCCTGGTCATGGGCGTCTGGGGGGGCACTTGCCCCCTATATAAAAGTTAGAGGCTGGGCAGGCTGACCTGGGGGTCCTATTATGGCTTTGCCACCCCTTGGAAAAATGTCTGTGGACGCCCCTGTTCATGGTCATTAAAAGGGTTAAGATTGCCATGTGACCTGCTCAGAGTTTGACATCTTGTGGTCCTGCCAGCAACTGTCATGTCTTCCTCCCTGGACATGATACTGACATCCAGGGCAAAGTGAAGACATTCTCTCTTGAACCACAGAGCAACATAAAAAGTCACAGGGGCCAATAGGACTATCTGGCCACAGTAAGAGGTGTTAGCTCTCATTTAAACTTTGGTGTGTTCTATAAAATAATGGAAACATTTTATTATCTTGAGATATCCACACCCATGATTAGAATCAGTATAGTCGCTCAACAATCCAGTCAACATTATCAACATTCGATAAACATTTCCATAGTAAATTATTAGAATCATAGTTGCCAATAGTAGAGCCCTGCCCATGATTCTACACGGTTTTGTATACATTATCAATGTATAAAACTGTCAGTTGCAGATGACAGCAGAGTTTAGATTAAGAAAAAACTGTAAACAGATATAACAAGCTTCTGCATGAAGGTCGTTTCAAGGTTACAGATCCCCTGTAGGTGATTCAATCACCCTCGCTCGTCCAGCTCATGGTGAATATTAATCTTGGGAAAGTCACAGCTCACTCCAAGGGAAACATACAGAACAAATTCATAGAAAAACTCTTAAATGCACCATTCTTACAGTAGGCATTATCTTATGGAGAGATAAAGTTTTTTTTATGAAAAATATACATTGTAGAACATTTTTCAGAAAAAAGGAAAGCAACAGAATCCTGTCCCATCCACTAATATAAACTACAGTATATACAGTAAAAAATGAAAAACTAAATACTATTATACAGGCTTCATTCAGTGTACAGTAGTGGGTGGGAAGGTCCTCTATATAAGTAGACCTTTGGTAATATTCTAGTTCTTGAGGTCTCCACACACTCACTGCTAGTGATCATTTTTTGAAAGGACTTGTTATGTAAACAGAGCAGTGTAACTAGCAAGCTTCAAAATGTTGCCAGTGTCATAATGGAGCCTTAAAGGGATAGTAATTAGTGTTGAGCGAGCGTGCTCGGCCGATGCTCGGATCGGCTCGAGCATCGCTCTGCTCGGCACATGGCGGTACTCGTCGAGTACCGCCATGTGCTCTCCCGCCATGTTCGGGTGGCGGGGATCTGTGCCGGAAGAGGCACAGATCAGAAGACGCTCCGCTGGACCACCAGGGACTGGAGGTACGGGGGCATTGCGGAGATGAAGGGGGCATTGCGGAGATGAAGGGGGACATTGTGGAAGAGGGGCATAGACTCTATGCCCCTCTTCCACAATGTCCCCCTTCATCTCCGCTATGCCCCTCTTCCACAATGTCCCCCTTCATCTCCGCTATGCCCCTCTTCCACAATGTCCCCCTTCATCTCCTCTATGGCATAGAGGAGATGAAGGGGGACATTGTGGAAGAGGGGCATAGCGGAGATGAAGGGGGACATTGTGGAAGAGGGGCATAGAGGAGATGAAGGGGGACATTGTGGAAGAGGGGCATAGCGGAGATGAAGGGGGACATTGCGGAGATGAAGGGGGACATTGCGGAGATGAAGGGGGCATACAGAGATGAAGGGGGCATAGCGGAGATGAAGGGGGGCATTGACCAGGCACCCTCCCCTCATCAGAGCAGGGGGTGCCTGGTGTAATGCTCGTGTCGCCCCATTGAAGTCAATGGGGCTCGGGTGCTCGGCCGAGCACTCGAGCCTCAGGGGGTGCTCAGTCAGAGCACCCGAGCATCGGGGTGCTCGCTCAACACTAATAGTAATACTTAAAATGTAAAAAAAAAATGTTGTAGGGTTTATCCCCCTGAGTAAAACAAGAGAACTCCCACTGCTGAAAGGTGTTTCATTCAAAAGTTATTAATTTTCAAAGTTGAATTTTTTAGGTGCAATATAACAGTGGCCTGAAATTGTACAGTGGTGCTGTTGCTACAGCTCTGGTCCCGGGACCATAAATCTCCATAGAATGGTGTAGCAACAGCGCCACTGTACAATTTCAGGCCACTGTGATATTGCACCTAGAAAATTCAACTTTGAAAATTAATAACTTTTGAATGAAACACCTTTCAGCAGTGGGAGTACTCTTGTTTTACTCCTGGGGATAAACCCTACAACATATTTTTTTTTACTTTTTAAGTATTGCTATCCCTTTAAAGGGATAGTAATGTTTCATAATAAAAGCAGCTCTAATTAATCATCATAGTATTTGGACTTTGGAGAGTGTTATTTCGATTTTGCCAGAGTTGTAGTTCAAGAGTAATTCAATGATAAAGTATCCCCCTTCCGCCCCTTTTACTGATGTAACACTGCTCAGCCAGATCAGAAGGGAGGTGCCCAGGTAGACTGCAGAGAGGAACAATCTTCAATTAAGATAAGGGAAAAACCTGAAAAACTTGTCAAGGGGGGCAGGGCTTTCATTGTTCTCATAGGAAGAAGATTGTCCCCTGCTGTTACCTGTCTGGTCTTGCAACTAGATTCCACATCTGAGAAGAGATGATTTTACAATAGGTAAAAGGGGCGGGAGGGGAAACTTTATCATTCAATTAATCTTGAACCACAACTCTGACAGTATTGATATAACACTCTCTATGGCTCAAATACTATGAAGATTAATTGGAGCTGCTGTTTTTGTGAAACATTACTATCCCTTTAAAATGTCTCCATTTAAAATGTCATGCAGCCAACTCCTGACTACCCTAACAGATACTGGGTGAACCAACTCTAACTCTAACACTAACCTAAATTTAACAGATAATGTCTTACCTTAACCTGACTCAAAATGAATAACGTAACAACGGTGCTTTCCTTGTAACACTCCTGGGATGGAGGAGCTGTGAGGCCAGTGCATAATCCTACTGGATCTCCCTCAAGCTCACCACTGTATGATGCACATTGATACCATTAGTTGCTGGTTCAGTGTGCATGATTGGTAAAGAACAGTGTGTATAGAGCAGAGGTTCTCAACCCATGCCCTCAGTGGCCACTAACAGGCCAGGACTTAGGAATTTCCCTTCTAGAACACAAGTTTGTTGATCAGAGGCTCAGTCATATTGATTAACTCAAGTGTTCACTGAAAAGGAAATTCTCAAATCCTGACCTGTTAGTAGCCACTGAGGGCACGGGTTTAGAACCACTGGTATAGAGGCGTGCATGTGGATGGGTATGTGCAGTCTTGATCATCTTGCTACTTACCATCTTTCTTGCTGAGGCTGTCTGTAAGGTAAGGTGGATACATTGTCCCCAAAAATGTATCCTTAACCAAAGTGGCCAGACTAAACTAACTACCCTTACAAACAGTGGACAGACTTAACTACCCTAACATATTCTGCGTACCGTAACACATAGTGGGTGGCATTTTAAACAGTACCATTAGTAATGCTCCATATTGATGCATGCCATTTAGGTGGCAACATTTAATAGGATACCATTTGAAAACAGGTCAGTTCAGCCATGAGGGCATTAGATAGATCTGGCTTGTAATATAAAGCATTTTCATAAGTCATAAGGATGGCCATACATATTAGAGAGGACTCTATTAAAATTGGGTATCTTGGTTAGGTAAAGGAGCGTAAACATATTTTGGACAAATTATGCAACACAATCCTAACTTTAGAAACACGTGAATTAAAACATTGTTATAATATACAGAGTTCACATTTAAGTAATTGTATGAATCATCTCAGACTTATTGTCTGTCTTAGATATTGTAGAACAGTAGATCCTGACACCATCCTCAAGAACCCCTAACAGATGAGTTAATCAGCGGCTCAGTTATTTAACCCCTACAGTATGAGTGACATGCCAGGATGTTACACAATTCGTGTTTTGAGAACAGATGAATGTCTTGGCATGTCTTGATTAGTTATTTCAGCCCCAATTCCAGCTGTTTCCTGGTGGCACTGCCCATGTAATCACAGCTACAGCGATCACATGTGCCAGTGAAACCACATGACCAAGACAATGTAAGTAAAAATGCCATCTGTCACCGTTCTCTACCTCTCTCCTCCTTAATCTGATCTTGAGGAAGAGTCAGAGAATAGAGCTCCTAGAGCCTCAAATGGCCAAAGATAGGGCACTTTTGTTGTGTTGGGAGCAGGACTGTGGGTGATGACCTATTGTCTCCTCTTTGTGCAACTGAATATCTGATTTAAAACAAGTACATAGTATTTTATTTAAACAGGTATAAATGCAGGTACTGAAGAGTAAAAAAATATGAATGTGAGTTTTATTGCTGTGAAGCAATGTGATACACTTATATACACACCACACATTCTAGTCTCCTAAAATAGAGGGACACCAGGGTAGGAAAGAGGGACATAGGGATTTTCATCTCAGAGAGACAATGTCCCTCTAAAAAGAGATACTTGGGAAGTATGAACGAACATTCATACCTTTTATCTAGTCCCTTTTAATATGAACAAATTAAACACAAACCTTAAAATGTTATGTGTTTTTTTTTCACTTTTTTCATATTTTTTACATTCCAAAATTAAATTAAATGTTGAATTCTATGTATGAATGTGGCATCACAATAAAGCTCTACCAAAAAATGGCATTGAAAATGAAGCTATTGGGGAAAAAAAGCACATCGTTTTTTATACTTCAAAGATATTAAACTATTTCATGGAATTTCCTAGTGTATTCAGTACCTAATGCCAGTCTGAGAAAAATATCAACCCATTAGTGTGGGTTAAGATATCGTTATGGGTGCCAGGAGAATGGCTACCAGTGGAATAAGGTTGGGGAAGCAGGCAGTATATGTGAGATTCCATGAATAGCAATGAAACAAGGCTAGATGGGGTAAAATATTATATTCGGGGATCTCTGCCTAATAGTGGGCAGTGAAACCAGGCTGGGGAGAGGGTCAGACAGTGTAGCTTAAAGCCAGAAGGCAGTGGAAATAGGCTTGGGGGATGGCAGTGTATATGGTGGTATGTGACTACCAGTTGACAGTGGAATAAGGCTGGGGTAGTCAGATTGTGTATGTAGTGATCTTTGACTGCCAGTGGAACCAGGATGGGGGGCAGACAGAGTGTGTGGAGCAGCTATGACTACCAGTGTATAGTTGTCCAGTATGCTGGAAAAGAACTGTGTGATGTGTGAGTTCAGAGGGGTTTCCAATACATTGCAAAACAATGCATTGGATAAACATCTGGTACACATCTTATTCATTTATTTTACTAATCAGACATTGCTGGGGTCATCTGGACCTCTCATGATGTCCCCCCAGCTATTGATCTCCCAACAGATAGGACTGCAAAATCGACAGAGGAGACCACAGGAAAGCAGTGTGGCTTCCCTTCTTCCACCCTATCTACATCTCTGGGTAGAAGTGGGAGGTATCGGGGAAAGCCTCACATGACACCAGGGATATTACTGATGTCACCTGTAATGTGGGAGGCTTTCCCTGTTCTAAGAGGTTAATCAGTTCTATAGCAGTGAAGAGGTTAACAGATCTCTGATTGTGCAAAGATAAAAAAGGTTCAGTAAAGTAATGCAGGAGCAGAGATTGAATGTCTGTGTTTCCTATGCCATTTATAATATTACTGTTTTCCTTTCAGCACCAGCTGAGTGTGTGATTTCACACCACATTGGCACTCAAAGGGTTAAGCATGTCCTGTCTGGTTTTTAGATACGAATGTGCACATTTAGCGCATAACATGTCAATCCATATTATTTGCAAATCTAATCTAAAGTGACCTGGCAATCTTTACTATTTCCCAGTATCAACAAACAAGATTAACTTTTAACCTTACCTAAGACTTACAACGTGGGGTCTTCAAAAAGGCAAAAACAGATTATCTTGTTCAGTGTTGTTGTTTTCTTCATAAATGTCAAGCTTCCCTTTCCTGATTTACAGGTATGGGTCACCTAAAGGGGAACCTTTGCCTCTTGGCTCTTAATTTATTTAACAGAAGGACTTACGTAGGCAGTTGCTTGTTATATCTTACTGTGAGATTGTACCCTGGGAAAGATAATCTTCTTATAGAGCCTGCTAAATTCTATACCAGGATTGTTCCTGGTTTAGAATCTCTGACCAGCTATTTGCATGTGCAGATTACCCTAAGAGTAACAGGGGAATCCAGATATGGACTCCTTGCTCACAGTGCCTAGAGAGATCAGCTACTCCTCACTGAAAAGGTCTGACAAGGCTGAAAATATCCAGGGTTGTCTGTTTCTCTTGTTCAGAGAGGAATTGTCTGGCACTTTGTGGCTGGACTGCTGTTTTTGCAGGATCAGTATCATGCACTTTAGGATATTTCCTCTCTGTGTAAGGCATTGGTGAGCTAAAAGAGACTGCATTCTAGGTAGGTCACTATTCCTATAGAGAATGCCAAAATTAGACAGGGACATCATACTCATCCTGCCAAAAAAGCAATCCAGACACAAAGTGACAGACAATTCCTCTCTGAACAAACTAACTAACCCAAGAAAAATGTATCAGCCTTTTTGAGCCTCATCAGTGAGCTGTAGCTGATCTCTCTAGGTACATCTGGATTCCTTAGGGTGATCAATTCCAAGGAGTGATGCAAACCAGGCTTGGTGCCATGCCACTGGGCTTGTTCAAGATAGTAGGCCTTCTAATAAATGCAGAGCAGTTGCATGCAGGACTGGTTCGGCTCACTTGGAGACAACTTGTGTTATAGACGTCAAGAGGATAGAGTCTGTTTTGACTGTGGGGTCTCATTGGTGATCTCATGGTCAAGCATCTGCTGGGCAAGGCTGTGCTTATTGTTTAAGCCATACATGTTCTGGTACTTGAGGGTGATCTCCTGGACAGTTACCTGCTGGTCCAGAGGATGACGCTGTTGGTTTGGTGCTCCTCTTCTGCACCCTTAGACTGTAGTTGGCATATTAGTTCTCAGCTAATCATGGGACTTCAACAATCTGATGGCTACTCACACATTGCGGGACATCCCCATGCTAGTGGTGATGTTAGTGTGGTTCGGAGTAGTCACACCTGCATTAAGAAGGAGACTACAGGGTGTTTTCATGCTAGCCCTTCACGTCTTGCTGCAGGGTCGATCCTGGGCTGACAAGCACCTGTGTTGATATTGCTTTGATGCTTTGTGTTTTAGTGATAAGAGTGACAGCAGTGCAGGAAGTGTAGGATGCTCTTCTTTTTCTATCAATAGTTGCTGTAGATCAAAATTACCAGTGGATTCTGTGGCATAGAGATGTTCCCCTTCTTTGGAACCCACAGTCTTGGATCGGTCTTTTGCTTCACATCCACCAAGGCCCAGCCTGGTAAAGCTCATGGAATCCTCTGTTGACACTAGTGAGTAGACCTATATGTTGGTGTGGGTTCCTGGTGTGAGTTATAAAGGTTTTGGAGATTATTTGTCAATTATTTTGCTGAACATTTTGGCTTGCTTATTTGAGAAGGTGAAAAGTGCTGATAGTGAGCAGCATGTGGCAGTTGTTCAGCCTGCGCACTCAACTGAGGTCAGCACTAGCCTAATTTTGTGGTTTTAGTGCTTTAAGCATAAAGTGTTTTGAGGAGATGAAGAATAGAATAGCCAGTTATGAGTATGTTCATATTTTGTCACTGATTTTGACAGATCAGGTGAAGGTCGATATAGAGAGGTATTTTTAGTGGTTGGACAAGAAAAAGGCTAAAGTTGCCAAAACTTTTGGCAATTGGCTACAAACATTTTGTGTTATGTTGTGACTGATTGGCCAGAAGCATCTGGAAAAATGCTTTAAGTATTTGTTTATTTGGGGTACTTATAAGGTAGACGGTGGTTTGGTGTGGTGGTACTACAACAAACAGTTCCATCAGAAGATGGCCATTATTCATGGACTGCAGCGGAATGGTATGACCACTGATGTTTGGCTTCCTTTATGCAGGTCAGCGCCCCACCCCTTTTAATGCTGTGAATAGTACTAGAGTTGGTTCACCGGCCAGACGCAGAAAAGGAGTTTGCAAAAACTTGAATTTTTTGGAAGAATTATAGGATACAGAATTGAAAAAAGGGTGGGGAGAGGATGGGTTATGGAAAAGTAGACATTGTACTATCTGTTCCCTTGATAAGGAGACAGTTGTAGCCTTGTGAATATTTGAGGAAAATAGATCCCAAAGAGCTAACAGTGGAAAGTACCTTAATGACTGCCAGAAAATATATTAGCTGAAAGATTGGGGGAGAGGTATGTGAAGGTAGAGGAAAGGAACAAAGTTGAGGGTAGAAAGAAAAAAAAATAATAAGAGGGGCTGAAGGAGAAGCAGGACAAAGCAAAGCAAAACAAGACAAGAGTTAGCCCCGGGAGACATGGATAGCAGGGATGGTAAAAACAGTGGATATTAGGGCCAGATTGGAGGGAACCACACTGGAATGAGTCTGAGAAAAAAACAGTCCTGGTACCCAAGTGTTGAGGAGGAAATCATAGGAAACATTTAGTTGTAAGTCAATTTTTCCATGATGAAGATTACCATGGATAATGCAAATTTGGTCATGGAGATCTGATTTCTTCCAGTGAGAGGCTATTTCGTTTCTGGCAGCAAGGAGAGTATGGAAACAACCACGTAACCTTGGGGAGTCCCTGATGATAGAGCCCAAGGACCAACACCTAAGATCTAGTAGGGAACTAGTAATCAAGTGAATTCATTGAATGGTCCTTTACCAGAACTGTTGAGCTACTGAGCAGCTTCACCATGTGTAGAACAGGTCACCATGTTCCTAGCAGCCCTGGAAACAAAGTGGAGAATGTAAAGGATAAATCTTATTCAACCTGTCAAGAGTTAAATACCAATGATGGAGTAGTTTATAAGCTCTTTATTTAAAGGGAATGTAGATGGGACAATGGGCTGCTTTACCCCGCAGTCTCTGGGTAGTTTCCCACAATATCTTGTTCCCAGTCAAGAATATATTTAGTTTTGACCTCAATGGAAATCATGCATTTTCCTATAGATTGTAGAAAGCAAGAAATGAGTGTGGGTTGGCATAACATTTTAAACCAGGTCAGATCAGTTAGGGGAATGTTATGTGAGTGAGTGGCTGTAGTAGGAAATCTGCACATAATGGAGAATTCAGTGTGTGGTGGGTCTTTATGGTAGGAGTCGGTTTGAGTGGGCTGTATGCTGGACTCGGTCGTGTGGTCAGCCATCACAGTCTAATTCATGCTACTTTGAGTATCTAATCAGGCTTAGGGAATGATATGTTATGGGAAGCAATGTTCAGTCCAAGTCGCTGGTCTTGCCTTTCTTTTTCAGTTGCTTTGTTGGAGCAATGTTACAAAGGCATTCTTGGTTTGTCATATCATGTATGGTTGAAGGAAGGAAATTTGGGAGGTGGATTTGCAGTGTCCAGTTTCTTTGTGCTGCTAATACATTTATTTCATGTGTTAGGATTGGTGTGTACAGAGGTTAATGAAGTGATTTTTTGTTTTGCACGTCCTTTGCACTTGCCCTTTTGCAGTGTTGAATATTTCAGAGTTGATGGCACCAGTGTAGTATTTAATAACATGGTATTGGTGGGTTGCCTTGGAACCAGTTATTACCCTTGATTTATGATGTTTCTTGGTGTTTAGCCATTTTGTGCTGTTTTACTTTGAGGGGGAAACAATTTGACCGTGGACCTTATTAACACTATTAAGTATAAGCTGGGTAATTTTTGTTCTATGGTGAATAGAGTTTTATTGGTGTGGTCTAACATTGTGCCCTAGTAGAAGGGGAGAAAGCTCTCAGACATTGTTGACGTACTGTAGATTGGAGGTGTAGTGGTTATACAACTGGAGAATGATTCCTCTGTTGTTATTAGGCTTGATGGTGTTCATCTGACTCCCATCTTTTACTTTTGGGTGGGAGAGGAGTTCTCTCTAGGACTAGCTAGTCTTTCTGTGGTGGGTTAAAACATCACCCATTTTTCATTCCTCCACCTTTTCCAGCTTTGGTCGATCCCTTTTGGGTTTGGGGCCTGGGGAAATGTCTGGTAGCACATCTTGCAGTAACTTTAATGATACACAAACCCCAGAGGGTCTGGAGTGGGTTAAGGTTAATGTTATGTTGTTATGGAAGCTGAGTTTCAGGGATGGATTGAATGCCAGCCACCAGATCTGTGTCGTGTTAATATGTTATGGTGGAAAGGTTGTGGCTGGATTGAGTCATTTTACTGTTACGTTTTTGTGTCTTTGAAGTTTGAATAGATTTCAGCTCAGCAGAACCCGGCTGTAAGGCTTAGCTGAGGTTAAAAGTTAATCTTGTTTGTTGCTACTGACGAACAGTAAAGATTGATGGGTCAGGTTTAATTAGATTTTCAAATAATATGGATTGACATGTGAAAAATGTGCAAATTCGTATCTAAAAAAAGACAGGACATGGTTAACCCCTTTGAGTGATAGTAGAGTATGGAACCAAAAACTCTGTTGGTGCTCAAAGGGTTAAATTATTATCATTATAAAACAATGGCATAAGAAACACAGAAATACTAGCTCTGTACATGTTTTAGTTTGTTCAACATTTTTTATCTTTTGCACAATCATAAACGTATTAACCTCTTCACTGCTAAACGACTGATTAACTTATTGGATATTACATTTAAAGCAGTTAAAGGAGCAGTGAAGTTTTTTTTATAAAAGGATCTATATTTTAGAGCTTTTTTCTGGTGACTGTTAGAGCTCTAAGGGATGCTCCAATCAAATGTTCTTACAGTTCAAACTGTTTTCTTTGTTGGTTTAAACTTTTAACCCTTTTAGTGTCAGAGTTATCCAACACATTTGCATTGGATACCTATCTGGCACTCAGAGAGTTAATAACAGTGTCATCTGACTTTATTGATATTGCTCTCTAAGGGAGAGCTTAATGTTACGTTACCGCTCTCCCTAGAACAGTGGTACGCAGCTACTGTCTCTACAGCTGTGTGTGTTTGTGTGTGTGTGTGTGCATGTGTACACACCCATGTGAGTGTGTGTGTATGAGTTCATATAATAAGTAAATCCTTGTACACATTGTCAAGGTAGCAAAATGTCACTTATGGACCATAGTACAAAATATATAAAATCAACTTCCCTGTTGCTCCAACTGGACAAAGATTCTTCTACTGGTCCAGGGACTGAGATCTGCAGGGTGTGGGGGTAGTGGATGATGAGGCTAGACCTAGGTGTGAATGGTGCAGTGTAGGTTTCCGGAGATGGTCATTGCTATGTACGAGAACTGCATCAAAAATGAAGTTTGTGTGGGTTTGCGTGAATGGGTTTATTTGTGTGTATGTGTGTATGGGTGCATGTATACACACACGCGCGCACACACACACTTCATTTTTGAAACAGTTCTGGCACACAGATTTAAAGTCTCTATTTGTGAAAGTGGGTTCAGCCCTAAGGGTTGCGTGGCATTCAATGGACTACAAGCAGCCCAAAGTGGATGAAGACACAAATGGAAGATAGGACATGGGTCGAGGCAGGTTGAGTTTGAGAAGAATCAGGGAAAAAGCCGGGGGTCAGGGCAGGCAGCGGTCAATCATAGTTGAAGACCAAAGCAGAAGTCAAGGTTCCCTATTTTAAATGTTATGTGGCGCTAACATGTAAAATAAGACAATCAAGTGAAACAATGATATAACCCTCGGCGGCACACTGTGTGACACTGTATCAAAAAGGCAACATCTTAAATTCGACATTTGAAAAGCCATTTTGACGTGAGCGACATTATTAATGAGCTATCGCGATGTGCTATTACAAATGCTCTACTTTTTTTTTTTTTTCAAAAAGTCTTTATTGAAAGAATGCATAAGTTACAAAAGTACAAAAGTATGAAGGACAGCATAAACAGTGGAAGAAACACAAAGTAATATACAGCTTACTGGACAATTCAAAAGGCTATACAATTTGAAAAGTTAGTAAACAGCAAACATTCACCATTCAAGTGTTAACAAATTTCTATATAAAACTGACATCAACATAATGTTATTGCGTATTTGCTAATGGTTCATACCGCTAGTCTTATATATATAATCCAAAAAACAAGAAATACAGAAGACAGAAAACAAAAGTCAGCAACTAAAGTCCACTCTTGATGTCACAAATCATTTTATTAAAGGGATAGTAATACTTAAGTATTACTAATCCCTATAGCAAAGTCCTACTAAAAAAAAACATATTGCCCCCAGTGTCATCTCTCAAACCTTTATGGTTTGAGAGATGAACACTCCTAAAGTTGCCCTCTCCCTCCCCCTTCCCCGTAGTCAACGCTGTAGGTGACTCAGGGAAGTCCAGTCAGAGATCATCAGGCGGCTCTCCAGCAGAGCCGTGATCGCGTTAACTAAAAAAAAAACTTTCACTAAAACGGTCTTCTACATGTGCTTGCAAACCAAGAACAAACCAAGCACACATAGAAGACCATTTCAGTGAAAGATTTATTTTTTATTAACGGGATCGCGGCTGTGCTGGAGAGACGCCTGACAGTCATATGACTCTCTTCCCTGCAGTCAGCTAGAACGCTGACTACGGGGAAGGGGGAGGGAGAGGGCAACTTTAGGAGCGATTATCTCTCAAACCATAAAGGTCTGAGAGATGACACTGGGGGCAATATGTTTTTTTGTAGTAGTACTTTGCTATAGGGATTAGTAATACTTAAGTATTATTATCCCTTTAAAGACATCTGAATGATAGTTTACCAATAGCAAGAGACTAGTTCAGTACTCTGTATCCAGAGGTACTAGGCTTGTTAAAAACTCAACTTTATTGGGTGTAAAATAAAATGAATCTAAAGTCATATGTAACTAAACATACACTAAAAACAACAGTGAATTGCAATGTCCGTGAGTGATATTTTATTTTCTCGATGGAAGTGTGTAAAAGAGACCATAACACACTAAAATATAATCATAACGTAAATATACCCCAGTATCTACATGTGGAGTTGTCCATCTATCACTCCCATGTATAAGTATATGGTGGGTGATTTTATGTGGACCGAATAACTGCAGGTGCCCTGCGTATCGCTAGACACAGATAACTCCCAATGAACCGAATCATCAAATACATATAGAACTTTATTCAAGTCTTTTATTTGACAGCAAGTACCCTATTCTAAATTTTCTCGAGGGTACCTTACATGTTCGTCAACAATAGAGGCACTTAGAGTAAATCCAATCATCTCACATAAGTATAATTGTGAGGGATATATTGGTACCAGATACTAAACTGCAGGTGTCCTGATAATATATCGTTGGCAGGTACCCTGGGTATCATAAGGTTTACCGTTGCTAAGGCTCAATGAATAAATATCTCCCTTAATGTGATAGGTATAAAGGGTAATTGCCAGTCATATGTATGTATGTAAGTCAAAAACAAGTACATACATTGTCCCAGTCTAAAACAGAAGAAGGCAATAAAGTCAATGAAGCTAATGTGTGTGTGTGTGTGTGATTCAAATCCAGACTAAGGGAATGATATGATAAGGGAAGCAATGTTCAGTCCAAGTCGCTGGTCTTGCCTTTCTTTTTCAGTTGCTTTGTTGGAGCAATGTTACACAGACATTCTTGGTTTGTCATATCATGTATGGTTGAAGGAAGGAAATTTGGGAGGTGGATTTGCAGTGTCCAGTTTCTTTGTGCTGCTAATACATTTATTTCATGTGTTAGGATTGGTGTGTACAGAGGTTAATGAAGTGCTTTTTTGTTTTGCACGTCCTTTGCACTTGCCCTTTTGCAGTGTTGAATATTTCAGAGTTGATGGCACCAGTGTAGAATTTAATTACATGGTATTGGTGGGTTGCCTTGTAACCAGTTATTACCCTTGATTTATGATGTGTTTCTTGATGTTTGGCCCTCTTGTGCTGGTTTTACATTGAGGGGGAAACAATTTGGGTCATGTCAAGATTATGGACCTTATTAACACTATCAAGTATAAGCTGGGTAATTTTTGGTGTATGATGAATAGAGTTTTATTGGGGTGGTCTTACATTGTGCCCTAGTAAGAGGGGAGAAAGCTCTCAGACATTGTTGACGTACTGTAGATTGGAGGTGTAGTGGTTAGTCACAGGCAACTGGAGAATGATTCCTCTGTTATTATTAGGCTCGATGGTGTTCATATGACACCCGTCTTTTACTTTTGGGTGGGGATGGAGTTCTCTCTAGTTCTAGCTAGTCTTTCTGTGGTGGGTTAAAACATCACACATTTTTCATTCCTCCACAAGTACATTCAGTGTCCCAGTCTAAAATAGAAGGCAATAATGTCAATGAAGCCAATGTGTGTGTGTGATTCAAATCCAGAGTGTAAGACTAGTGTGATGTGCTGCATAAAGAGACTTGTATCATGGCAAAGAAATAACGCTCTACGTTTGTAAGGGATGGTTTTTTTTTTGGTGATCTCCTCATGGTTAGTTGGGGGTTAATTATCTGCAGTTTGGCTGGCAACAGCAGAGGGGCGGGCAATGACATAGTGTTTATGAGAGACAGTCAGTGATATCTCCACTATTCAGCCTTCTGTAACCAAGCACATACACATGCGTAGTATTAGACATCTGTATTTTAACCCGTAATCAACACAATAGATTCAGAGAGCCATTGTTGGGACGATTGAGGGCGACTTGATTTTCACCTCTGTCCATGCACCTGTGTCTTATTATGAGGCTCTCTCGTTGATAAGTACCCTTTGTTATTTCTTATCTTCTTATCTGTCCTATCTTGTGTATTGTAGAGTTGGTTAAGCTCTGGCAATAGTTCTTGTACTTTTTATCACCTGTTAGAGGTATGTCTCTCATACGCTTGTGAACTCTGGCAGGATGTTTATTTCAGAATCTATTTAATTATTGCATGTTTTAATTATCGGTAGTTTTATAGTTTTCACTGCAGTGTGTGTGTCCTTATTCTTATTCTGAAATTCCAGACCACTAATTGTAACAACGTTTTGATACTGAACCGCAGACTGTGGTATAAGAGTGGACTATTGTGCACACAGAAGTGGAAATCCGGCAGAGGGAAAGCGAGAATATGTAAAACCGCACAGGTATGAGGACGCTGGGAACCAGTTAGGTCATCACAGGTTCATTCAGCCATTTTATTTACTAGTGTTTATACTGATCCACTTTATAACGTAATTTGGCAGTTTACGTACCTTTTATGGATTGCTTTAATGTCCAGTTTATATACTAACTAGTGTAAAAGCCAGTGTACGCGGGCCAAGGTCCGGGTAATGTTAACACTTTGAGTGCCAGAGGGGTATACAACGAAATGCTTTGCATACCCCTCTGGCACTCAGAGGGTTAAGAGGCCGCGGTGTTACCTCCCTTCTCTGCGCGATGCAGTCTTGCGTCGCGTCACTCACGAGATGCAATCATGCACATTAGAGACTGCCCGAACGCAGGCAGTCTCTACTGGGCATGACTGCATCATGACAAACATCCTAGCGAATTATTATATAGGATATGGACAGTTTAATTACTTGTTTATATATTTCTTTAACCCACGGCTGGCACTTAAAGGGATAATAATACTTCAGTTTTACTATCCCCCATCTTGTAGCCCTTACAAAACTGAATTAAACAAGCTACCAGCGGCTAAAGGTTTGAGAGATATTCGTTTTCAAAGTTCCCTCTCCCTGACATCAGTGCTCTGGATGACAGCAGGGGAATCTGGTCCCTGAGCAAGCAGAGGCTCTTCAGCAGAGCCGAGATCACGTTATGGAAGAAGAAATCTTTCACTGTAATGGTCTTCTACGTGTGCTTGGTTTGTGCTTGGTTTGCAAGCACACGTAGAAGACCGTGCCAGTGATAACGCAATTTCGGTTCTGCTGTAGAGCCTCCACCGGTCCCAGGACCGGATTCCCCTGTCAGCTAGAACGCTGACATCATGGAGGATGGAACTTTGAAAGCGGATATCTCTCAAACCATAAAGGTTTGAGAGATGCCGCTGGGCTCCTTTAATTCAGTTTTTTAAGGGCTACAAGATGTGGGATAGTGCAACTGAAGTATTTCCATCCCTTTAAGGACTATGGGGTATATATATTTCTTTAACATAAGTTTTTCCATGATCTATTTGTATGTTGTGGGTCCTTAACCCTTTGAGTGCCAGAAGGGCTTGCAACACATTGCGTAACCTTCTGGCACTCAAAGGGTTAAGGGGTTAATATTCAGTTTATATCTTTAAAAGTATATTACTATACTCCGACTGCGCCCACTATAATCAATATTGACTGTTGCTTCTATACATGAATCCCCCACTTGCAGGGAACCAACAACAAGAAAAAAACTAACACAGTAGTGTATAGCGCCAGTATTCAATTAAAACTGATGCACGAATTATCCTCCTATCTGCTCAATGACTGCATACTTTCTTGTATAAAAAACACTTATTTATTAAAACACTTTTTAAAAAAAATCCAGATATAATATCTGTCAATATCAATACCGAACCCAGATTTATACGATCTACAACCATATGGATATAGATTTATCTATCCATACTCCCTTAATTATTCCACATCTCCATCTAGAACCGTATGTGAGTCGCTGCCACTGATGATTATTGTCAATCCCCGCTTGGTTTTAACTCTGTTGCGAGTTAATTAGCGCTAACCCCCAGGTGCAGAGAGTCACATACCCTTTCCCCACAATATTAAACTTCCTATACCAAACTAAATCCCTATATTCACCGTTAATTAACTCTACGTGTCTAAAAATGATCTATCAGTGATGCTTGCCTCCACGGTATTGTTCAGACACCGCATCCATCATCCTTTGGTGTCTGTCGATCGATAATTTGTGCATCAATTTTAATTGAATACTGGAGCTATACACTACTGTGTTACTTTTTTTCAGTTTATATCTTTGTTATATGTCTGTTTGTATCTTGCTGTAATGTCCACTTTATATACTAACTAGCAATGTAGGACGGCGTTGCCCGTCATATTATTTACACAGAGAGACATTGTGTGAAACAGAAATATGCAGTGTTACAGACACGCACTTAAAGAGACAGACAGTGTCACACACTGTGAAACGCATACATACAGAGAGACACACACATACATGACGTATGTCAGATATGTAGACAGTGTGTGACAGACGCAGTAGTGATGTAGATATGCTGATAAGAGTTGTAAAAAATTTTTAATTGCAGCTCTTCAGCTTGATGAATAAGACCCTGTATACTTACAGTTGAAGTGAGTGTGCTGTGTTACTTGGTGAATAAGGCCCTGTATCCTTACAGTTGAATTGAGTGTGCTGTGTTACTTGATGAATAAGGCCCTGTATCCTTACAGTTGAAGTGAGTGTTCTGTGTTGCTTGATGAATAAGGCCCTGTATCCTTACAGTTGAAGTGAGTGTGCTGTGTTACATGATGAATAAGACCCTGTATCCTTATAGTTGAATTGAGTGCGCTGTGTTACTTGATGAATAAGGCCCTGTATCCTTACAGTTGAATTGAGTGTGCTGTGTTACTTGATGAATAAGGCCCTGTATCCTTACAGTTGAAGTGAGTGTGCTGTGTTGCTTGATGAATAAGGCCCTGTATCCTTACAGTTGAAGTGAGTGTGCTGTGTTACATGATGAATAAGACCTTGTATCCTTATAGTTGAATTGAGTGCACTGTGTTACTTGATGAATAAGGCCCTGTATCCTTATAGTTAAAGTGAGTGTGGTGTGTTACTTGATGAATAAGGCCCTGTATCCTTACAGTTGAAGTGAGTGTGCTGTGTTACTTGATGAATAAGGTCTTGTATCCTTACAGTTGAAGTGAGTGTGCTATGTACTTGGTGAAGGTCACAGTGAGAAGATGTTTGTGAGTAGGCCGCAGACATCGAGTGGTCCAGTGGATTCCGACCAGACTGCCTCCTGTGCACAGTGCACCACAGTCTCTGAGCACTGACACTCTCACAGAGCATGCATACTGCCGCAATCCCTGACTCCCCGTTGTCAGTCACAAGACTCAGACACATAAACCAGGCAAGCGTGACACACCAGCCAGCCAATGAGGACCATTGATGTCCAAATACTCTTCACTCATTGGCTGGTGATGGTGCGTGGACGCTGACAACTTTAAGCGAGCCACATGAGCAGCTGGCATATAGGGCTGAGAGGAGGAGACTGACTCTGGACACGTCGCACAAACAAATACTGGTACATATACCTGCACCGGCTCTAAGGTCCTAATTACTGGCTGTGCCGGTAAAATTCCGGCTGGGTGGCAAGCCTTGTTGAAGTGAGTGTGCTGTGTTATTTGATAATAAGGTCCTGTATCCTTACAGTTGAAGTGAGTGTGCTGTGTTACTTGGTGAATAAGGCCCTGTATCCTTACAGTTGAAGTGAGTGTGCTGTGTTACTTGATGAATAAGGTCTTGTATCCTTACAGTTGAAGTGAGTGTGCTATGTACTTGGTGAAGGTCACAGTGAGAAGATGTTTGTGAGTAAAGGAATAATTTAGATTACAGCAGTGGATACTGCAGTACATTTGAAGAAATAGGTTGGCAGACAGAGGGTTAAGTGACAGATGCAGTGATAGATAATGTAATAGTGATGTGGGAGTAAAATGGCGAGATTGGGACTATGGATGAATGGCAAGGGGATAGGTGAGTGGGGATGACAAGGGAGGAGGAGATGAGAGATTGAGGAGAGGAGGGACAGTGAAGTGTTAAAGTAAAGTAATGGGTGAGGGGGAGAAATGACTATACATAGTGAAGTAGACATGAAATACAGGGCTGTAGGGTTACTGCATTATACAGACATAGTGTAGCAGTTGGTTGGAGTGAAGCACTTTAACTCTGAGTGTGAGAGAGGTACACAACACATTGCTGTGTAATGAGTTGTATAGTCCTCTGGCAGTGAAAGGGTTAAGTGACACATGTTGGGCGCTTATACACTATGTGGGACGGCGTTGGCCGTCATGTTATGACTGTTGGGCGCACGTGTGTGAAATGTAGACACACTGATAAACACAAATATATGCAACACACAGGCAGACACATACACACAGTGAGCGGCAGAAACATGCAAAAGACATGCACACAAACACCGGAGATGCACACATGCACACAAATATGTAGCAGAGATATACACACACACGCAACATATATGCACAGAAACACATGCAGGCATGAGTTGTGCACCCCTCTGGCACTCAAATGGTTAAGTTATAGAGAGGCATGTCAGAGATAAATAGCAGTGAGAAGTGTATTCATACCTGGGAACTTTGACTTGTGGAGTCCCTGGAATGGAGTTACGTGGTGCTGATGAGGAGAGAGATATGGGGCAATTTGGGTTAAAAGTGGGTGGGGCTTAATCGCGAGTAGGGGGAGGGGCTTAAGTGAAATGTGTAAAAGTGTTAGTAATAGGCTGTGGAAGGAGGAGAAGTGGGAGGGAAATGCAAGTTTGCAGTGTGAGGGGGTTGAACACACTCCCTGAGGGGTAAAACTTGATACACAACCCTGTGGCAGTCAGTGGGTTAAGTGTGAATCTGATGGCTGTCTGTCCTGTGTCTTGCATGGCAAATGATGACAGTGAAGAAATAATTCAGCAATGAGGGCCTATTTTAACCCTTTGAGTGCCATTTTGTTCCCCTGGTGATGCAGCACCCTTCAGTGGCTATACTACAGGTCCTGATGAGGCCACTGGGAGTCAGGGTGAGTGACTGTGTGTCAGCCATATTTCTTTCTGGCTTTGTGTGTGGTGCTGTGTGAGTGGGGCATGTGTGTGTAATACCTGGGAACTTTTACTTGTGAAGTCCCTCATGAAGTGCTGATGTGGAGAGAGCAATGGGGCAATTTGGGATAAAGGGGGAGGGGCTTAATCACGAGTAGGGGGCGGGGTTTAAGAGAAATGTGGAAAAGTGTTAGTAATAGGCTGGGCAAGGAGGAGAAGTGGGAGGGAAATGCAAGTTTACAGTGTGAGGGGTTTGAACACACTCCCTGAGGGGTAAAACTTGATACACAACCCTGTGGCAGTCAGTGGGTTAAGTGTGTACCTGATGCCTGCCTGTCCTCTGTCTTGCTTGGCAAATGATGACAGTGAAGAAATAATTGAGCAATGAGGACCTACCTTAACCCTTTGAGGTCATTTTGTTCCTCAGTGGCTGTAGTACAGGTCCTGCTGAGGCCACTGGGAGTCAGGGTGAGTGACTGTGTGTGTGTGTGTGTGTGTCAGCCATATTTCTCTCTGGCTTTTGTGTGCGTGAGTGGGGCGTGTGTGTGTCTGGTGCTGTGTGAGTGGGGCATGTGTGTGTTTGTCTGTGGTGTAGGAGCAAGTGGCGGCCATATTGTTTTTTTCTGACTTTGATAGTGGTGGGCGGGCTGCATAGTGGGGTGGGCCAACTCCCTTCGGCCACTGCAATTGGTGTGAAAATCACACCCCCATTGAATCACCCAATGGGAATAGTAACCCCTCCTTATTGCCACCCCTGGGTGTGTGTGTCTCCTGAGGAGACATAAATTATGCAATGAGCCTTTCTCTTTTATATATATAGATCTAAGTTTATTTACCAGTTTATATTTTGCTGTATTGACTATGAGACCTTTCTTGGATGCAAGGGGTTAAGTGTTTTTCTCTTATAAGGGAATGTCAGCTGACAATGGATGGTTCTAAAAGAGGAGTCATGTGAAGAGTGGGGGTGTGGCCATGGGTGTGGATAAAGGTGCTGCTCTGCCTATTGGCTCCTGAGATATTAATAAAGCCATTAGAACATTTAATTTGGAGATGTCAGAATGGTTTCACCTCCGTCCCCAGAGAGATACTGGGCCTTATTCTTCCAGGGGAAGAGATGATGAATGGGAGCAAACCAAATGGCATTTGAGGTGTTAAAAGTCCCGTTTAAATCAGTAGTTTTAATTCCTCATCATGATGTAGTTGGTTCGCTCCAGAATTGTACCTCTTAATGACTCCTTAATGACCGGTGATGTGTCCGGACCTTCACCAGTGTCATTACCTAAAGCACTTATGACGGTCCTCGCACTTCACATATTGTGTGCCCACCTCTCTCCTGTGGGAACACTGTAAGCACTAGCGGGGTCTGAAACTGACCTCTCTTTGACAGGAGCGGTCACTATCAGACCCCCATTTGGTGAGCCGGCACGCGTGATTAGTCACATATGCTGGCTCACTGACCAATATCAAAGCACTCCTTAAGGGAAGTCCACTCCCCAGAACGCTGATTATTAAAGGGATAGTAATGTTTTCCCCACCTGCCCCTTCTGGCCGCCTCCCACTGAATCTGCAATCTGGTGTTGGGATCGAATGGATGCAGTGAGGGGCAAACTTAAAGGGATAGTAATGTTTCACAATAAAAAGCAGCTCCGTTTAATTTTCATAGTATTTGGGCCATGGAGAGTGTTATTTTAATACTGTAGTTCAAGAGTAATTGAATGATAAAGTATCCCCCTCCCATCCCTTTTACTGATGTAACACTGCTCACCTCAGAGCAGCAAGACTGTCCGGATGGATCGCAGAAAGGGACAATCTTCAGTGATCATAAGGAAAAACCTGAAAAACCTGTCAGGGGGGGGGGCAGGGTTTTCCTTATGATCACAGTAAGAAGATTGTCCCTTGCTGTGATCTGTCCGGTCAAGAGACCAGATTCCATATCTGAGGTGAGCAGTGTTACATCAGTAAAAGGGGCAGGAGGGGGATACTTTATCATCCAATTACTCTTGTACTACAACTGTGACAGAACTTATATAACACTCTCTATGGCACAAATACTATGAAGATTAATTGGAGCTGCTTTTATTATGAAACATTACTGTCCCTTTCTCTCAGTAAGTATAAGGAAAACCCTGCACTCCTTGATGAATAAGAAGAGGATTTTCCATTGCCTAATGAAGTTTATCCCTCATTGCATCCGTCCAGACCAGACAGAGAGGCAGCGTGACGCGGCCAGAAGGGGCGGGAGGGGGATCCTTGTACATTTAATATCTTGACGACTACATAAAAGTAAGTTGCTAAATATAGAGCAAACTATTAGATTTAAAATAAAGACGATTCAGTGATCTACTTAATTGAACACATTATGATCCCTTTAAGGGGTTAAGTCTGACAAATAAGTCCTAGAAACAGAGAAATATAGAATATGACAGAAGATAAAAACCATTTGCCCCTACTGTAAAAATCTTATTTCATCCTTGGTCTTGTCTCATGTTCGGGACAGCCTTATGCCTGTCAAGCTTACATTCCGTCACTGTTATTAACCTCTACCACTTCTGCTGGTAGCCTATTCCACTTATCTACATCTTCTGCTGGTAGGCTATTCCACTTATCTACCACTTCTGCTGGTAGACTATTCCACTTATCTACCACTTCTACTGGTAGGCTATTCCACTTATCTACCACTTCTGCTGGTAGGCTATTCCACTTATCTACGTCTTCTGCTGGTAGGCTATTCCACTTATCTACATCTTCTGCTGGTAGGCTATTCCACTTATCTACGTCTTCTGCTGGTAGGCTATTCCACTTATCTACCACTTCTGCTGGTAGCCTATTCCACTTATCTACCACTTCTGCTGGTAGGCTATTCCACTTATCTACTACCCTCTCAGTGAAGTAAAACTTTCTTACATTACATCTAAACCTGTGTCCCTCTAGTTTTAGACTGTGGCTTCTTGTCCTAAAATTTTTACTCCTATGAAATATACGTCCCTCCTGCACTTTGTTGAATCCCTTCATGTATATGAATGTGTCTATCACATCCCCTCTCTTTCTTCTCTCCTCCAAGCTATACATGTTCAGATCCTTTAGTCTATCCTGATATTTCTTTTCCTGTAAACCAGTCACCATTTTAATAGCTCTTTTCTGAATTCTCTCTAGTGTATCTGTATCCTTCTGGAGATGGGGTCTCCGGTACTGTACACAACACTCTAGAGTATCTGTATCCTTCTGGAGATGGGGTCTCCGGTACTGTACACAACACTCTAGAGTATCTGTATCCTTCTGGAGATGGGGTCTCCGGTACTGAACACAACACTGTAGAGTATCTGTATCCTTCTGGAGATGGGGTCTCCGGTACTGTACACAATACTCTAGAGTATCTGTAGCCTTCTGGAGATGGGGTCTCCAGTACTGAACACAATACTCTAGAGTATCTATAGCCTTCTGGAGATGGGGTCTCCGGTACTGAAAACAATACTCTAGAGGATCTATAGCCTTCTGGAGATGGGGTCTCCGGTACCGTACACAATACTCTAGAGTATCTATATCCTTCTGGAGATGGGGTCTCCGGTACTGTACACAATACTCTAGAGTTTCTATATCCTTCTGGAGATGGGGCCTCCAGTACCGTACACAATACTCTAGAATATCTATATCCTTCTGGAGATGGGGTCTCCGGTACTGTACACAAGTACTGTACACAATACTCTAGAGTATCTATATCCTTCTGGAGATGGGGTCTCCAGTACCGTACACAATACTCTAGAGTTTCTATATCCTTCTGGAGATGGGGTCTCCAGTACTGAACACAATACTCTAGAGTATCTATATCCTTCTGGAGATGGGGTCTCCGGTACTGTACACAATACTCTAGAGTATCTCTATCCTTCTGGAGATGGGGTCTCCAGTACTGTACAAAATAGTCTAGGTGAGGTCTAACTAGAGATCTGTAGAGAGGCATGACCGCTTCCATTTTTCTGCTACTAATGTCCCTAGTTATACAACCCAGCACCTTGCTTGCATTCCCCACTGCTTTGTTACATTGCCTACCTACCTTTTAGTCATTAGAAATAATTAATAAATAACTCCCAAATTCCTTTCATCTGTTGTCTCTGACAGCACAGTATCCGTAATAGTATATTTTTCCTTTGGATTTTTATGTCCCAAGTGCAATATTTTATATTTATCAACATTAAACTACAGCTGCTCTGGCACTCAGAGGGTTAATATGGCTTTACCCATAAGGTCAAATAAGCCTCCTTACTGTAAAATGACTGTGATCGTGGTTAAATCTAAACAGCAGCAGCCACAAAAGCAAATCAGATTGGGGGGGGGGGATGGAATGACATTGTAGTAGCAAAGTGGAACTGTAGAACAGTTATCAGAGTGCAAATGGATTTGTAGAGATTGATTTTTATTTATTTTTTTAGGGGAACCACAAAATTAATTCATGGATCAATTAACCCTTGGAATGACAGAAGAGGTGAGCAATTAATTTCTCTGCCATTTGACATTCAGAGTGTAAAAGGAACATGTGCGTAGCCTAATGATAACTGGCCATATACATTAAACTGGACACAGGACCCTAATAGCTGCAATGAATGAATGGATTTATTTACATGGTTCTGCAGCTGTAATATAGGAACATCACTGATGAAGATGACAAAAGCCATGTGTCCTTCTAGTTCAGTCCATGCCATATCACACCTGTTGATCGAAGGAAAGGTTTAAAAAACAAAAAAAAAAACATATTGAAGCCATTCCCAATTAAGCTCCAAGTGGGTAAAAAAAAAGTCTGCTCTTGAAAGGTATCCATTGCTTTCTTTCTACAGTATCTGCACGCACAGCATCCCAAAGCAAAGAATTTCATATTTTACTGCCCTTCCTGTACATAATCCATGCCTTTGTTGTAGTTGAATGCTCCTTCCCTCTAATCTTAATGGATGACCTATTTTTTTGCTTAGCTTTGTGTACTCAGCCCCTTATCATTTAACTCTTTAACGACCACACGATTCGGTGTGGGGGGGGGGTTGCTGATAAACACCACAGAGAATTTTTCTTGTGTATTGAATTCTGGGATCACATGCGGTGTGCAGCCACATGGTGACCCTGTAATTACATGATGTGTCAGGACCATCGCGGCCCTTAACTGCTGCACGCACAGCTGTTACTGTCCTGGCACATCTTTAACCCCTTAAGGACCCTTGACGGTCCTGGTATGTCATGGCTGGATTTGCTTGAAGAACCAATGATGTACCAGGACCTTCATGGAATTACATGCTCCCCACGCGACTGCACTCCATTCTCCATTCTGCCTCCCCAATCTCCACATTGCCACCACATTACCCCCCAATCTCCACATTGCTCCCCCAATCTCCACACTGCCAACACATTGCCCTCAATATCCACATTGCCCCTATTGATCCCCCCCCCCGGTGTCCACCTCCTACCTCCCTGGTGGTCTAGTGGCATGTCAGGAGAAGTCTGTGCCTTGTACTGCAAAGACCTCAGAAGCTTAAGCTCCTGCGCGGTTCTCTTCTCAGTAATGCAGAGCGCGGGAAGATGATGTCATTTCTCAGCGCTCTGCATTACTAGAGCGCCAGAGAGGGAGATCAACTCTTAGAGGTCTCTGCTGAAGAAGGCACAGACCTACTTGCTTTGGGCGCTGGGCAAGGGGGTTGCAGGGGGCGGGCCCGGTCGCAGGTGCAACCCCTATTGTTATGCCAGTGCGTGTAATGGCTTGTCGAACTAAAGGCTGAAACTGACCAATCCAGTCTTTGAGCACACAGTTTCAGACTCCCGTAGTGCTCTTATCTCTCCAGAAGGAGCGCTGTGAACACAAAACCCGTGATGTACAAGGACTGTCTCCAATTCTTAAGGCATGCACACCGGTAATGTGTCAGGGCAATGAGGATTTGAGCATTTTTATTTGTCTCCTGCGTTGTAGTTGATTTGATCTAAAACACCGCCAGTTCTACTTAGTACATCAGCACCAATATATTTGGTCTTTAACCCTTTGAGTGCCAGAGGGGTATGCAACGCATTGCAAAGCAATGCGTTGCGTACTCCTCTGGCACTCAAAGGGTTAATGCCTCTCAGGGTACTCAGATCTTTTCTCAGACCTCCCCAGCAGTGCAGGTTCTCAGAATCTCCTCACATGAACACTGGTGAATCAATCAGTGGTTCAGTCATTCTGATGGACCTGCCTGAGTTGTTACTCACTCGTGTTTAATTGAGGAGAAATCATGTACTGTTGAGGGGGTCTTTTGAGGACATGTTTGATTTCCCCTGGAATAAATAATGAAATTCTATGATTTATAAGGTTAGGGAACAGGTGACTCAGGCGTGACGATCAGCTGCATCCTCTTCAAAGACAGTCGACTCACAGCTCACCTGAGCCGCCAGCCTTGGAAAACAAAGCGGTCTTCGGTGAATGCTTCCACGCAGCTTCTAAGACTCCCGTAATGTCTCAGCAAACATATTTACTCTTCCCTGTCAAACCTTTCCTTTCATTTATAGAAGTAAAAGAAAACATTTTGAAAGCTCATTTTCAAAATTACTGTCTAGGCAAAATATTGTTTTATTTTTTTTTTGTCTAATAGCTACTTTGTCACAGCATACTGAGATGATATTTTGATTAAACTATTTTCCCTGCAATTATGCAGACAGCCGTACTCCTTTTGGATTTACTGTATGTATTCAGTGTTAGTTCAACCATCATGCTGACGACCCAGTGAAACAGGACCGGACAAGCCGTGGCCTTCTAGCTGTTCAGAACTACATTTTCCACCACCTCCAGCCAGCCAAGAAGTGGATGTCTGGGGTTGGTGGGAATTGTAGTTCTGAATAGCTGAAGGGCCTCACACTGACCATTGTTCCCCTAATAGGAACTGATCCAACCTAACTTAAAGAGATGGGAAATATATTTTTGTGATTAAAATATGTTGTAGGACTTTAGCTGTGTAAATCAATGGCATTTCCACTGCTGATTGATGCTCCATTCTAAAATTATTTTAACAAACTTTTATTTTTCCATTAGATTGCAGTCTGCTGTTGTTGTACTCGGTATTGCTACATGGTGAAGTGGTGTATCCCATAGACTTCACTACATAAAAATGTCTTTTGGATACATTTGGTTAACAGTCTGATTAAAACCCTTGAAGATTACAAGGGTGAGTGAATCTGTTGCTTAACTCCTGTCATGCATAATAATCTTTAGAAAAAGCTTTATATTTTGCATATAATTGTGGTGCTTAATTTTCTGCAATATCTACATTATATATGCGATCTGAAGGCTGAGCGAGAGTAATGGAAGATACAAAGAGTACATGAGGGTTAAGTACAGAATACAGTGCTAGAGTTCAGGTCAATATTGGGAGCAAATAAATAAATTAGAAAAGCCATGGATGTACGAAGTCATTGGTGCCTAGTAGCTTATTGAAGCCGTATTGAGGAGGTTTAATTATAAACAAAAATTGAAGACCGCAAGAGAGGTGCAGTAGCATAGGCTGGGAGGTAGAACATTCCACAGATACGGAGTAACGAGAGAAAAAGGTCTGATATGAGAAGGAGCTGTAAACACAAAATGAGCTGAGAGAAGAATGTAATTGTCTGTGTAATGTAGGAAGGGGTACAGGAGAGAAGGGACTTGAATGAGAGAAGCAGTATTTTATAAGATATCTGCAGTTTGATAGGCAGCCATTTGAGAGATTGGCGGAGGAGGGGAGCAGGGAAAAACCTAGGTGACAGTAAGGTATGCGGTACGCTAATCTTGTTATTACGCAGATTACCCCCACAATTTATTTTTCGCCCTTAGAGTGATACACTCTCAGAAGGGTGGTTGGTGCTCAATATTTGTCAATTGTGACAGTAAGGTAACTTGTGCTTCAGCATCCTGTATGGATTAAGTGTATGGAGTTGGAAGGAAGGAAGACCAGAGAAGAGGGTTACAGGTGTCCAAGCAGGATAAGATAATATCACGGTTTCCATGCTTCCCTGTCAATCTTTGCTGGGTTGCTTGTATATTGGAGGATGCTGATTGGCCCGCCCAGAATGTTCCTTTATACACTGGGCTCTGGGCACTTGTCATTTGCCCTTTCGTGGTGTTCCTGAGCCTGCGCCTTGTTGCTGTGTTTCTGCTTTCCGGTTTACCGACTCGGCTAGTCTGACCATCCCATCGTTCCTGCTCCGTGATTGACCGGGCTCAGGCTGACGTTCCTGCTCCGTGATTGACCCGGCTCTGGCTGACGTTCCTGCTCCGTGATTGACCTGGCTCTGGCTGACGTTCCTGCTCCGTGATTGACCTGGCTCTGGCTGATGTTCCTGCTCCGTGATTGACCCGGCTCCGGCTGACGTTCCTGCTCCGTGACTGACCTGGCTCTGGCTGTCGACTCTAGCTCCAAGTACCGATCCGGTTCCGGTTGGGATCCAGTGCTGCATCTGTTCCTGTGTTCCTGCGTGTTCCAGGTCGCCGGCTGGTGACATTCTGAACTGTGTTTGTGTTGCTCTGACTAATCCTCTCTCGAGTGTTGGACAGTTGCCTGAGCCTGCTCCTTTACACTGCAGTACCAGTACCCGTGTATGACCAGTTTTAACCCTTGCTGTGCCGGTTGCCTCTGATTTCTGAGCCTGTATTCTTACTTGCCAAGCCAGTGTATTCCTTACGAGCCTGTTAACACTGAATGTGCCTACCTGACCAGACCTCCCTATTTGCACTAGCAGAGCTGTAGCCTTTCCGGTGCCGTTGCACCACTACCACGCCGGCTGGCGTTGGACCCTCCGTTTGCTCTTGCTGTTTGTGCTCCATTGGACACCGGTGTGGTGTTCCGGTCCAGGTCACCTTTAGCGCTCATTGTGTTACTACCGTATTACCATCCGTTGGCTCACTATCGCTTGTGCAGTATTCATGCGCTCTGGCACCCAAGGGGTGCGTACGGCTCTCCTCCCGTTGGCATAAGCAGGGTTATATCCGTGACAAGGTTAAGGGCGATTCCGATTCTGGTCCATCTACTGGCAGTGGCTCTCTCCAGATTACCCCACTAAGGTGGTATAGGCTCGGTCCTGGGCATTTGCTGGTCTATCTGGGCGTCATTTCCAAAAGGTCTGAGAGTGATTAGTTCAGTCACACAATACACCCTTCTCTTCATCATCTAGAGACTGATATCTATTCTGGGCGTTGGCCAGTCAGTGAACTGGTCTTGTTCATTTTCTCCACATTTAACCCTGTGTTTGTTTATCTGTACTTTTCACTGTAAGACATATTTGGACCTGTATCACAGTTACCATTCTTGGCCCCCAGGGGCGCTGTTCTTTCATTTTTATTTTCAATAAAGCTGTGTTTTACTATATCAGTGTATGAGTGTCAGAAAACCGTAACAGATAAGTACTTGTGTAAGAATTTTTGCTGTGAAGAAACAGAGAAAGGGGCACATTTTTGCTATGTTTTGCAAGAGAAAGTGGCAGGATTTAGTGATAGCATTAATATGAGGCGAGAACGATAGACCCGAGTCAGGCATCACCCTTAGGCAACGTGCTTCTGATACTGGATTTATTATCACTTGGAAGGGCACTAATGGAGACAGAGGGGTCATCAGTATGACCGTTAAAGTCACCCAGACAGGATTGTTAGTAGACTGAAAGAAGGAGAACCAGGATTTGAAATCTGAGAGAAAGTTTGAAGAGGAAGAGGAGTCGGCAGGTGTCCTGTATAGTATAGCCACGCACATAGACAGAGGGAAATAGAGCTGGATTGCATGTACTTCAAAAGAAAAAAAGTGTGCAAATGATGGTGTTGAGAGGGGATAAAAGCGGCAGTGGGAGGAGAGAAGGATACCTTCCACCCCACCCCAACCAGCAAAGCGAGGGGTATGTGAGAAACAGAACCCACCATAAGAGAGTGCAGCCTCCACCGCTGTGTCCTGTGCAGACAACCAAGTTTCTGTGAAGGCAAACAACTGCAGTGATTGCTCACAGAAACCATCGTGAATGGAGGTTGTCTAATTAACTATGGAGCGGGTGTTCAGCAGAGCACAGGAGAAGGGGAGAAAGCAGGGTGAAAGAGAAGGAATATTTATGAGATTTGAGTGGTTGGAACCATTCAAGAAGAGGCAGGAGGACATGGTAAGCCAGAATTAGTAGCAAGTTGGTATGGGGTTAGGACTGGGATTGGTAGTAATATTCCCTGCAACAAGCAGAGGGAGAAGGGATTAAGATATGGAGAAGCATGTAAGAGCAGACAGGTGTGATGGGGAGGTTAATGGGGGAGAGGTGGGGATGTGGATGTAGTTTGAAAAGTCGGGGGAGAGCTGAAGCTAAGAAGAATCCTAGGGATCACTGAACATATAACAACAAGGTAAATAGCAAATGTGAACATGATAAGTACGAATCTGATGCCAGAGATAAAATGTCTTTGCTGATGATCTTTACAAATGTGATCTGTGCGGGTAATGGAGGGTTCTGGTGCCATCTGTGTTGTTTCCGATGTATGTTGAACTCTGTTGTTAAACTCTTGCAGGCACTTAGGAAGAGGGGCACCAATGCTCTAACCCCAGCCAAATGCTCTCCCCAAGAGTATGTCCAGATATATAGGTCCAAAAATAATGATTAGCAATCCAAGTATCAACATCAAAGGATTGAGCATAAAGTTGAGGGGAAGCTGAAGGTGTGACAGGGAATTAACTCTGCAGGTGAACCCAGTCAGACAGTCTTTGAACCAACAGTGTTAATAAGCTACATACACAAGAGGTTAATAGAACTGAAAGTTCTGTTTATACCCCAGATTAATTCCTGCAGGTGCACCAGGCACAAAAGAGGTTAAAAGAAGGCAGATAGAGTTCTGTCAGCCTTACAGAGATTAACTGAATGTGGGGAATGAGGCATAGGAAAGAGGCAAAGGTGACCCCCAGGCAGGGAGCTTTTGAGGTTGGTGTAATGGTGTTGTTGTTAAAGGGATAGTAATGTTTCACAAAAACAGCAGCTCCAGTTAATCATCATAGTATTTGTGCCATGGAGAGTGTTATTTCAATACTGTCAGAGTTGTAGTACAAGAGTAATTGAATGATAAAGTTTCCCTCTATTGCCCCTTTTACATTACTATCCCTGTAACAAGGAGCAAAATATCTAGAGAAAGGCTGGTTGGAAAGAGAAGAAAAATTATGTTTGGTTTAATTAGAAGACATTTTAGATGATGAGATGACACTCAGGAAGACACAACAGAGAAACAATTAGATAAATGAGACTGGTGGAACAAGGAGAAGTCTATGGAGGACAAAATTGGGTGTGATTAGCATAGAGATTATGGTGAAACCCAAAGGAGTTTATGAGTTTCTCAATGGAAGTGGTGTACATTGAAAAGAGCAAGGGGCCCTGGACTGAACCTTGTGGTACCATAACAGACAATGGTCAGGATGAGGAAGTGGGGCCAGAGTAGCAAACACTGAAGGAGCGGTTGGAGAGGTATGATGAGAAGAATGAGTAGGGAATAGTGGCCTTTTGACTCAGAGGAAAACAAGTCATTGGCTGCCTTGGTGAGGATAATCTCATTGGAGTGATAAGGGTGGAATCCAGATTGCATGGGATTTAAAAGGGAATGAGAGTAGAGGAATTTTGTGAGATGGTTGTACACAAAATTTTTAATGAGCTTGGAGGTAAATGCGAGAAGAAAATAAGCCAGTAGTTGGAGAATGGGTTTGGGTCTGGGCAGGATTGCTTTAAGAAAGGTGTAATTATGCATGCTTAAAAGAGATTGTATTGCTTGAAAATAATTTTATTTTATATTGTAGCCCTTAAAAAAACATTCAAAATGATATGTCTTATCTCCCAAACCTTTATGGTTTTGGGAGATATTAGCAAGTAAAGTAAAATAAAGTTCCCTTTTCCTGGCTGTTTTAGCCAAGTCTGCCATCTAGTGGACAGATTTGGAATCCGGTCCACAGATCATCCAGCAGCTCTTTAGCAGTGCCGAGATCACGATCTTTAAAAAGAACTACTTCATTGGAACTGTCTACAGAGTGTGCCTGGCTTGCAAGCACACGTTGTAGACCATTCAATTGAAGAAATTCTTTTCAAAGATCGTGATCTCGACACTGCTGAAGAGCCGCGGCTGGTCTGCGGACCGGATTTCCAATCTGAAGGCTTGAGCAGTGATGTCACTCCAGTGGAAACTTTACTTGCTAATATCTCCCAAACCCTTTAAAAGAGGATGGGAAGTTGTCAGTTGTGAGAGAGAGAAGTTGAATAGTGAATAAGGGTTGGATTTAGAAAGCTCTTGAATGAGCTTTGATGAACTTTATCAAGAGGACATGTTATTAAGTGTGAGTGTGTAAGGAAGAGGGAAACCTCGTCCTGTGTTACAGGTAAAAAGGAGATAAGTATGTATGTAGGAGAGGAGACAGAGCTAAGCTGGCTGGATGGAGGTGGGAGTGCAAGGGATGAAACTCTGTGTCTTTGAGTAGACCTTGTGCTTGAAGTGGGAGGCATGATCATCTTGGGCAGAGGAGTTATTGGAAGTGGGTTGTGTTAGTGGACATAGAAGAGATTTAAAAGTCGACAAGACGAGTTTGAGGTTAGGGGACAGATTATAATTTAGTGTGTAAAAATATGACTGTTTGGACAGGGAGAGAGGGCAGTGATGTAAGAATGGAGAACGCATTTGTAGTGAACAATGTCTACTGAGCTGTGTGATTCTTCCAGTGCCTATCCGCAGTTGAGTGACGTGGCTGAAATGGGGTTCTGTGGGGAAGGCATAGTGTTGCTGGTGCGGCCTGGTCAGGGGCTGTTGTGAGGTATGTCATGTTCAGATTAAGAAAAATAAGTCTGATAACTTTTGAATGAAAATTGTCCTGTGAGAGGGTTCACCCTTGTTTTACTCAGCAGGAAAGGACCTATAAAATTGATCATTAAAAAGTTGACTGCTCCTGAAACATCATGAAGACCAGAGGGGTGTGCAACATATGGTTCTAGTTCTCAAAGGGTTAACGGGCATTCAGAAATAAAAAGTTCCTTATTATGAATAACATTCTACAATACTTAACTTGCTATGGTTAAAAATCATATTGCCCCCGATGAATTTTACCCATTCTCCTTATTTTTTATTTTTTTTTATTATTATTATTATTTTTTTTTTTTTTTAATTTAAAAGCTTTATTGAAAGATTGTGAAGTACATCAACAAAAACAGAACAATGTAACACATATTCTGGTACAACGACTTGACAGAAACAAAGATCAGACATCCTGTGAGAAGATTCAAACCAATAATGATACTTAGGTAGTAAACCTTTACACTCTCCTTATTTTAATAGACAACTGGGCTTGATAAAGAGGTGATAAATAGCAGAAGACTTCTTCTGTGATATCACATCTCCAGTTCCTATGTTATTCCACGGAGCCAATGCACTAAGATTGTTCCATCTCTGGAGAGATCTTAGTGCATGGGCTCCAAAGCATAGCATAGGAACTGGAGATGTGATATAATTGGACAAGTCATCTAAATTGTATCACACCTTAATGCATCTCCCCCTTGTGTTTATTTAATACATACCAGAAGGCATTGTAATGTAAGCTGATATTGCCCAACTGACTGGATCCTCTCTCTGTGTATGAGCAGCTCCTCAGAGAACAAGCAGACTGCTATTGATATGTGTGTATATATATATCTATATATATAAAAGAAGACTTTGTGCCTGGCAAAACACACCCAGGGGCGGCAGTAAAAAGGATTACTGCTGCCATTGGGTGATTCTGTGGGAGTGTGATTTTTGGCCTGCCCCCACTATCCAGCCCGCCCACCACTATCTAAGGCTGAAAAAAAAAATGGCTGCCACACACTCCTACACCACAGACACATGCACATGCCCTCCCACACACACACTAGCAGACACATACACACATATACACACACGCACGCTGAGGATGATGGGAACAATGTTCAAGCTACAGCTGGAAGGCCATGGTCCAATCTGTATTATGCAGCTTCTTCATTCCCTGTCTTTGAGCCTACACAGCTCTGCTAATTACTACAAGTGAGCTGATTTCTAAACAATCAGCAGGAGGATACTGGCTTGCTGAGAAAGTGGAAACAACGGCAGAGAGGTGATCAGGCAGTGCAGAGCAAGGCTTCAGCTGAGCTGGTAAATGGCAGAGACATGGATGTGACTGTATTTATATATTGCACAAAGAGAGAGAAAGAGAGCAGGTTGTTTGTCAGTCTGTCTGTAAGTAGAGGTGCCAGTTCCTGCAATCATCTCCATGCTGTACATAGCTCACTGTATAGCATGTATGACAAACTATTTATATATGGTCTGGCATTGTATAGTATACAGTCTGTGTATAAGGACTGGCACTATACAGTATAGGAGGGACAGTCCCTGTTTGACACCCAAATCCCTCTGCTCCTCTATTTAGGAGATCACACGGTGTGGTGTATATACAGTAGGCTGACCAGACCTCACCTTTAACCGGGGACACATAGGAAATAAGCATATTTCAGGAGTGCACCAAAATCAAAGCAGCCCTGCAGTATGCATTTTTCATATGTGTCACTGGTTAAAGGTGAGGTCTGGTCAGCCTAATGTACAAGTGTATCAGATTGCTCCACATCAGTAAAACCCACGGTAATGTGGGTATAAACTTCTGTATATATCTGTTAAATTAGTCAGTGTAAAAAAATACTTTCATCTTCTTCTAAATCATTCACTTACAGAAAGAGTAACTTAACCATTTCAGTGCCAGAGGAGATGCAATGCATTGCTTACCCCCTGGCACTCAAAGGGTTAAAAATTCTCTACAATGGTCTGGCACTGTATAGCAGTGGTTCTCAATCTGTGCCCTCAGTGGCTATTAACAGGCCAGGATTTTAGAATTTCCTTTTAAGAGCACAGGTGAGTTAATCAATATGACTGAGCCTCTGATCAACACACTTGTGTTCTAGCAGTGAAATTCCTAAGTCCTGGCCTGTTAGTGGCCACTGAGGGCATGGGCTGAGAACCTCTGCTGTATAGTATACAGTCTGCATGTGTCTGTGTATAAGGACTGGCACTATACAGTATAGGAGGGACAGTCCCTGTTTGACACCCAAATCCCTCTGCTCCTCTATTTAGGAGATCACATTGTGTGGTGTATATACCAGTGTATTAGATTGCTCCACATCAATAAAACCCACAGTAATGTGGGAATAAACTTCTGTATATATCTGTTAAATTAGTCTGTGTAAAAAAATACTTTCATCTTCTTCTAAATCATTCACTTACAGAAAGAGTAACTTAACCATTTCAATGCCAGAGGGGATGCAATGCATTGCTTACCCCCTGGCACTCAAAGGGTTAAAAATTCTCTAAAATACACCACCAGCCACGCCCCCAGTAACACCACCGAAAACACAAGTGTCCCTCTTTGGCCATATGAAATGTTGGGAGGTATGTTACTTACACTGCTCACACTGTATGTATTTATGTTCTGATTTGCAGCTGTGTGTCACTGTTTGTGTTGTCAGTGCATGTGTGTGTATATGTGTGTGTTGCATGTGTCTCTGTCTATCACTGTGTGTACCTTTCTGACACGTACACCCTACGCTATAATTCACTATCATAACATTTATTTAAAAAAAAGAAACATTTCCTGCATAACATGACGGGCAACGCCGTCCCAAACTGCTAGTATATATATATATATATATATAAAAAGGGTAAAGGTGGAATGCACTCACTGTTCAGACGATACCAAGATGATCTGGGTGCTCATCAATGAAAGACGATATTCTTAAGCGAGGAAATATGTAGAAAGCACTCACATGAATATTTTTCAAGTGAAAAAGAGGTGATAGAATAAACCACCTCTTTTTCACTTGAAAAATGTTCCTGTGAGTGCTTTCTACATATTTCCTCACTTATATATATATTCAATACTCCAACAAATATCGGACCCACGTAGGCTAGGCGCTCTCTATAGTCCCACTGTCATGTAGTACAAATAATAAAATCTATATATGTTAAACAGAGGTACATCGCTCAATCCTAATGGCCCCTATTGCAAAGGGGCCCAAAACTCCAATACTACCACAAAAGAAAAGGAGAGCGCTAAACCAATATTTATACAAAAATATAAGAAAATCCTATGTCATTCTTCAATGTAAAAATATTTATTAGAAAATAACACACTAAAATGCAACATACATTGATACAATAACAGTGATATCACTGAGCAACAGCCCCGCTCCCATCCGAGGTGCTAAAAATTTAAAAAATGCAAAACGATAACAATGAAATGGATAGATATAGAAAGTCTTATTGATCGCTCTGATCTCAGCACATAGGCTAGTAATGCAGACCCAATGTCCTGTATGTAGCGGGCAGGTACCAACAGTGCAGTCATTGGTAATAAGATATTAACCACTTTATGAGCCTCATATAATTTCCACCAGCTCAATGCAGAGTATTCAGATGATGTGAACTCTGTAGCAGATTGTAAGCCTTTCCACTGGCAGAAGAACGTTCCGGCTTTTCCACACAATATGTGACCGATACAATATTATAATGATACCTCTCCCGTCCTTATGTTACAGCTCCTGGTATCACCATCTGCCTCTGTGCTAATCTCAAATACACTGTGTCCTCGTTCGGTACATCCCGTCCTTCTTAGGGTGGGTTAAATCAATATCAGAGGTAGTTTCCCAGAGATACAATGTCCATCCAACGCGTTTCGTACCCCACAAGGCACTTTTTCAGGGATATATAAATAATGTACATCTTACAACTGTAGCGTGTTTTTAAATACACTCCAAATAATTAGCACACCTGTTGCTCCAAATTGACAGGAGGATATCCGGCAACTTAGTAGTTCCAAGTGGACTTCTTGAACATGGAGGCATATTTTAAAGGCATATATGCCAATAGCTATTACATGTAACAATAATATTACATTGTTACCATATATAGACCAGTGGATCTCAACCCGTGCCCTCAGTGGCTATTAACAGGCCAGGATTTGAGAATTTCCTTTTAAGAGCACAGGTGAGTTAATCAATACAACTGAGCCTCTGATCAGCACACTTGTGTTCTAGCAGGGAAATTCCTAAGTCCTGGACTGTTAGTGGCCACTGAGGGCATGGGCTGAGAACCTCTGATATAGACCATTTAGTGAACTAATTTATTATCACTCGCATGATGGCATTCCATCCCCATGGTCGATGTACCTGTTATACCCTCAAGCATACATCTACCCTACCCCAGTAACCTAATTCTAATCTCCATTGCTCCATAATGCCTATATACACAAACTACCTGTAATAAAATAAAATAAAATATTGTTATCCATTAAATACCAAGCGGACTAACTCCCCCCCCAGGAAAGGGTGTAGTAAGAAATGCCCCACTGCCCTATCCCTATATAGCAGGTAATATCTACTCATATACCATTACTGAATTTAGATAGCCTAAACTCCCCCCCTTCCCCCCCATCCCACTGACTCCTAATCCTACCAGTTTATATAAATGTGTGCACATCGATCTTTTCGTTTAAACCATTAGGGACAAGAGAATGCATGTAGTATATCCACATGGTCTCCTTCTGGCATAACACATGGTATCTATTGCCCCTCTCCGCAGCAGGAATATATAATAGTGCCATAATAGATGTACCTTCCATTGTGCTATTGTGATGGTCAGTGTAATGTTGTACCATCGGACATTTCTTATCCTTTGACAGGATGGCACATCTGTGCTCCAAAAATCTCTCCTTGATCCTACGCTTAGTCCGTCCTATGTATACTTTATAACATGGACATGTGATACAATATATGATATATGTGGAATTGCAATTAATGTGATGTTTAATTAAGTGTAATCTACCTGTATGATCCCTAAAACTTTCATTATTGTGTTTAATGAATTGACATTTGATACATCTCGACATTCCACATCTAAAAACTCCCAATCTATCCAAAAATTAATTCTGTTTGTTATTATTATGTGTTCTCATTTTCGGTTTCCTTTAAGATAGTATATTTTTTATATTCTTATTTATTATATAAATAATTCTTGGTTTTTCCAATATATGTTCCCTCAATAAGTCATCTTGTCTCAGTATACCCCAGTGCTTATTTATTACCCTCTGAATCTCCCTATGTGCCTCATTATATATCGTGATAAAGTGCACCGTATTCTTATCTCCTTTCTCCTGTGAAGTGTTATCCTTAGGTGTAAGTAAAGTGCTCCTATGTGTAATATCCCTATGTGTGTCCATAACTAACTTCATAGGATAACCTCTAGATATACATTTTTGTTGCAACTCAGCAGACTAGGACGCAAAGTCCCCCACCTGGGAACAATTACGTTGCAGTCTCTAGAATTGCCCCTTGGGAATGTTATTCTTCCAAGTGTGATGATGACAGCTAGTAGTCTGGGGTTCAAACTCCAATTCAGAGATTTAAACAGCTGTCAAATGATTTGAACCTCGACTGTTTTGGCTAGAATCCAACTGATGGTCAAATAAGTTGAACAGTGCAAGACAGCAGCAGGACCGACTGAGGGTTGAATAGTGAAACTTAAGCTGCTTTAGTATAAACAGTGAACACTGGAGAGTCGAATATCCCAGCAGACAGAACAGAATAGTCGGAGGATCTGTCAGGCAGGGTCTACAACAGAAGAGCTAGGAGGTACACAATGGACAAGTATAGAAATAGAGGGAGAGCCGTGGCTGACAATGGAGAATCAATGCTGGAGGCGAAGTACAAGAACTGTCAGCGGAAGGACAGACAGAAGACAAGGCCATGGTCAGTACATGGAAATCACACTGGAGGAAGGGCAATGGGGATTCAGGAACAAGACTGGGAAGCACCAGAATGCCAAGATCATGTTCCAGTACTGAGAAAATGACCTTGATAAAGGCTCAAGACAAAGTACAAACCAGGGCTAGGAACAAGTATATTGCAAAACAAGGAAACCAACAAAAAAAACTGACAAGGAATCAGGAAAAAGACAAGACAAAAGGACAGAACATGACAGACATCCCATAAAACAAATGTCTTATTTAACGCTATCACTTTTCTCAAGGCTTCCCCCCTCTTTATACAATGCCCACCAATTCCCAGTATTCTTAGCCATTAGTTAGTGAAGTACTCTGTGTATATGCTCCTACATCATGATGCCTTTGGTACAAAGGGATATATATATATATATATATATATATTCTACTATATAATAAATGTTTTAACACTGACACATACTTGTTCTTACAAGGAGCCATAAATCTAGAATAATTATAATCTATGGCTTCATTCAAACCTTTTGGTTCAGCCTCCCAGTGTTAAAGCAGTCATTCTCCATTGCCCCCCTGTTTAGAGGTATGCATGATCCAAAGCCAGAAAGCACAAATGAGAAACCCTATGGCCCATGTTAACAAAATGTCTAGCAATTGGGATATCCTTTTTTGATCCTGATGTCCCCCTTATGTTACTTGTTTGATGTAGACCCTTTGCTCACAGCTCCTAGAGAGATCAGCTGCACCTCACTGACGAGGCCCAACAAGGACAAAACATAGGTCTGGGCTTGGCTGCCTCTCTTGTTCAGAGGGAAATTGCCTGGCACTTCATGTCTGGACTGCTATTTTGGTAGGATCAATATGATGTGCTTTAGGATATTTTCTCTATGTGAAAGGCACTAGTGAGCAAAAAGAGACTGCACCCTAGTTAGGACACTTTTCCTACAGAGACTGCTAAATTCCTAGTTGAGTATTTCTGACCAGTATTTTGGTGAATGCAAATTACCCTTGGGATTGGTCACCCTAAGGGTAACAGGGGAATCCAGATGTGGACCCCTTGCTCACTGTGCCTAGAGAGATCAGCTGCACCTCACTGACGAGGCCCAGCAAGGCTGAAATGTACGTCTGGGGTTGGCTGCTTCTCTTATTCAGAGAGGAATTCCCTGGCAGTTTGGCAAGATCAGATTGATGTGCTGTAGGATATTTTCTCTTTGTGAAAGTCAGTAGTGAGCTAAAATAGGTTGCACCCTAGGTAGGACATCATTTCTATAGATCCAGCACAGTTCTAGGGTAGGATCGTTCCTAGTTGAGCATCTATGACCAGATTATTTTCCCTATTTGTCTCTCTAAATCCTTTTATAGTTTACCCCACATACAGGAGTCCACACGGACGTTCATTACACATGTATGTACTCAAACAGGTTTATAAATATTTGATTTTAAAGCTGTCACCTGTGTGATGATCAGTGATTCTCTCACCTTTTAGTTTACTGTTATACTGTGACACAAAAGAAAGTAAATTAAGTTGGCAAAACAATCCGTTTAGTTTGTTTCAGTCTTTCAGATATCACCATTTTTCTCCTCAAACTGGCGGCTCTTATATAAGAGAACAGATGTTTCACCTGAAATAGATGACCACAAGAGTGGTCTCCTTGGAGGTTATACATACAAGTAACAAGTAATTATATCTGAGGAGACTTGACAAACTGTTTTTCCTACTTAGGCCTAGGTAAGCCTGACTCACAGATAATTTACCATCTAACTATTCTCCCTTTACATTCTGAAATGTAAGGCGCTGCAGCACTCCAAAATACTCTCATATCACACATTGCAGTGTTATAATTGATTTTAATGTTTGTTTTATGTTTGTTGCTAATAAAAGTTATATCTTATGCATAATATCATCTGTACACACTACTTCACTGATGACTGAGTGACATTTTTCCTCTAATATAATTGGGGTAGATTTGAGTGCCATCTAAGTTTGTTTTGTCCTTTTTATTGTGTTTGATATATGATTCCTTCAGATTACAAGGCACCATCGTTCTGAAACAGTGTTTAAAACCCCGGAATATGCAACTGGTGTTATCTAAACAAAGATAAAAGTATGAACTGCTTTCTCTATTTACCTTATAGATGCTGGAAACAATATCCAATGAACTCACTTGTTTGAACGTTTTGATCCGATGGACTGAATATAAGCACGGTGTTTGTTTTATTCTTTTTGACATTGAGTGCTGTATTATGACTTAAAAGGATAGTAATGTTTCAGAATAAAGCAGTTCCAATTAATCTTCATAGTATTTGGGCCATGGAGAGTGTTATTTCAATACTGTTAGAGTTGTAGTTCAAGAGTAACTGAATGATAAACTATCCCCCTTCTACCCCTTTTACTGATGTAACACTGTTCACCTCAGAGCAGCAAGACTGTCCGGAAGGATTGCAGAGAGGGACAATCTTCAGTGAGCACAGTAAGAAGATTGTCAATTGCTGTGACCTGTCCAGTCAAGAGACCAGATTCCACCTCTGAGATGAGCAGTGTTACATCTAGAGACATCTAAGGGGTGATATGATTACTATTTACAAATACATTCCCGGTCAGTATAAAGAACTATCCAATGAATTACTTACACAAAGACCTGAGCTAAGAACATCATCCATTAAGACTAGAGGAAAGGCGCTTTTGACTAAAACAAAGGCAGGGATTCTTTACAGTAAGGGTGGTAAGGCTATGAATTCTTTGCCTTGGGATGTTGTACTTGCAGATAATGTAACTGCTTTCAAAAAAGCAATGGATGCCTATCTAGCACAGAACAATATTGACAATTATGACTGTTGGCTTCAATGCAGATAGGATATTGATCCGGGTAAATATCTGACTACCAGTTGGAGTCAGGAAGGAATTTTTGTACCCACTTGGGACTAAATTAGAAATTTTACCTTCCTCTGGGTCAACCGAGGTGATTTGGCATGGGCTGGACTTAATGGGCGTGTGTCTTTTTACCACCTCATCAACTATGTTACTATATGTTGCACTGCAGGGGTTACATGTTGTCTTACATATTTTGTACCTGAAAGGCTGAATGGTACAGAACTGAAACAAAAAATACAAAATGTTGGGATTTTTTGGTATTTTTTTTTTACGTGAAGTCCCACTCAGAAAAACAATTTTGGTGTTTTGGAAACGTAAAACACTACCAAATGTAGGGATTCATGTATTTGCCATACAAAAATAGAAAAAACTCCACTTACAGAGAACTGATTGTCATTTAATGTGTTAGAATTTCAATTATGATATTATTATTATTACTAGTTGAACAGCCCGTTACACAGGCCACAGTGCCTCTGGCAGCCGGTCGCGGGGCAGTCACGCGCAGTGAAGACTGCCCGCGCCACTGCTGATACAGAGCTGGACGCTCCTTCGGAGCGCCCAGCTCTGTATCAGCCGCGGCGCGGACAGTCTGTACTGCGCATGACTGCTGCACGTGCAGCAGTGTCTACTGCGCATGTCGGGCGTTACGCACAACTTAGCAAATTATTATATAGGATTATTCTCTATATAGCACCAACTAATTCTGCAGAACTGTACAATTGGGATATGAGTCGGAACCCATGGCACTCAGTGAGGATTCCTCTTAATTTTTGATGAGTTTCTTATTACAATTCTCTTTGCCCATAGGGCATCAGTTGATGGCGATCACCTGAGTCCTGGGATCCCTTCTACCTCCTCCCCACTCCAGCCCACCCCTCCTTCCCACACAGGTAACAGAGTACGCACTTGTCCTACCTGTGGTTTAGCAACCAAGAATACTCTGACTTTTAGCTCGAGTACCTCAGTAGTAATACCGCCGGATAGACTTCTTGGGTGGTACTACAAGGGCTCTAAGTTTGTCTAGGATCTCATCTGGAATACCCACCAATTAACATCACATGTCGGTAAAGTCCCTTTATCATGTCCTAACTGCATCGTGTGACAGAAACATCATGTCTCTTGTTTAGTTTATTTTCTCAGTCTGGATTCTTGGATGCTGTACCTGTAACTGCTCATATGATACTTTCTGAATTGATGCCATGTATCTTTTCTGTTTGTTATTGTATCTTCGTTTATCCTCAATAAAATTCACACTTAAAAAAAAAGGCTCTCAATAATGCTATGTTATGAAAGTTCTTAAGAAATGGTGCATTACCGTAAAATCTCAGGGATAATACGCACCTGTGTATAATATGCAGGTGTATATTTTACCCAAGATTTCAGGGGAAACCTAGAGTGCCTATGTATAATACCCACCCTCGTTTTCCCCTCTTATGAAAAAAAAAATTAAGTCGGCCAAAACCCTTCCCTCCCTCCCCCGGCGCTATCTGATTCTAAAATGCCACTTACTTTCTTCCAAAGACAAGTCCCTGTGTTTTCAACATTATCAGGAAACATGTGAATGATGTTAATCTTCTCCTGCGGACGGCACGCTTCCATTCACCGCCTGCTTCCTTCAATTGGCTTTCAGGACCTACCGGCTCCAGCCAATGGTAATGCCCTGTGAGAATCTGAAGGTCCTCACAGGGCAGTACCATAGCCGGAAGGAATCGGCGGCGAATGAAAGTGTGCCGCCCGCAGGGGAAAATTCACATTGTTTACACGTTTCCTGATAATGTTGAAAATGAGGGGACTTGTCTTCTGAAGAAAGTAAGTGGCATTTTAGAATCGGATAGCGCCAGGGGAGGGAGGGAAGGGTTCTGACAGGCTTAATTTTTTTTAAATAAAAAGCTCTTGAGTATAATACGCACCCCCCACTTCACATAAGGTGAAGTGGGGTAAAATTGTGCATATTATACCCAAGATTTTATGGTATATATGTGTGCTTCTCCCAAAAAATCTGCTGAAAATAACATTTTACCGTAATCCCCAGCAACAGCCTGAAAACATATTCACCCTCATGAGGTTTCCTAATGTATCACTCAATGGGTGAAAGAAGATCTAACCCCTCCTAATAGTAATCACCCACTTATCTTACTATCACAAGAAAATCCTAATGGCCCCTATACATTTTGCCCATGGGGCTGACATTAATGTTTGTTAAAACTTCAGTAGATGTTTTTATAAATTAGTGTGTATAAATAATATACTTTGCTCTTGTTCAGATGTATTTAAAGGGTTAATAATGAATCACAATGAAAGCAGTTTCAATTAATCTTCATAGTATTTGGGCCATGGAGAGTGTTATATCAATACTGTCAGAGTTGTAGTACAAGAGTAATTGAATGATAAAGTATCCCCCTCCTGCCCCTTTTACCTAGTGTAAACCACCTCCCCTCAGATGTGGAATCTGGTCTCTTGACAGGACAGATCACAGCAAGGGACAATCTTCTTACTGTGATCATAAGGAAAACCCTTCCCCCCTTGACAGTTTTTCAGGTTTTTCCCTTATGCTAATTGAAGATTGCCCCTCTCTGTGATTCATCCGGACAGTCTTGCTGCTCTGAGGTGAGCAGTTTTACATCATTAAAAGGGGCGGGAGGGGGACACTTTATCATTCAATTACTCTTGTACTACAACTCTGACAGTACTGAAATAACACTCTCCATGTCCCAAATACTATGAATATTAATTGGAGCCATTTTATTGTGAAACATTACTATCACTTTAAGTGCATTATTTAACAAGGTAATACAATTCAAAACAAGGCATACCATTCATTCTAGTGTAATGTACTTGGTGCTCCTAAAAATGCATAGAAATAACTGACAGGGTAATCCAGTATCCAGGCCACATCAGACATGTACACATATATAAAAAATTTAAAATTTGGGTAGAAGCCTACATTCCAGCTGCACAGTGACTTTGTCCTAAATGGAAGTCTCTAAGTTCAACTGAAACATTGCACATTCATGGTAATATATGACCTTGGCAGAACAAGCAACCTTGACAGAATATAAATTCATATTTTTTTTAAAAAAAGGCTGGTAAAACATAGGTATAGCTAGACTCTTGAACTACAACTCTGACAGTATTGAAATAAAACTCTCCATGGCCCAAATACTATGAAGAGCTGCTTTTATTGTGAAACATTACTATCCCTTTAAAAAAAAACAAAAAAACAACATGTTGCTACCAGTAGGTCATAAATGGACCTATATTCATCCTGCCCCTAGCACAAGCACTGAAGGGGTTAATCCCCCCCCTAACTCTAGCCTCTATTTGCTTGTCTGTTCTCTGCTTCTCTCTTCCTTACTGTCATAGTAAGGAAGAGATAGACAGCGACAGACGGAATGTTTAAGACACATTGCCTTTGTGAATTAACATGCCGGTAGATGTGACAGTTATAGAAGCGATCACATGTACCAGCACAACACACATGAACTGGTCCTGGAGCATTCAGTTTCAACCTGTGCAGCATGTTAGCACTGCACACTGAGGCTCGCTGCTATCATTTAACACATGATGCGCCAGGACTGTCATGGGTCCTTATGGGAACTTTACCCATGACGGTACTGGAACATCATGGGTCCTTAAGGAGTTAAAGGATTAAGGTTACCATGTTCTATGAGCAGTTTGAAGTCCTGTGGTCCTACTAACAACTGTCATGTCCGCTTCCGTGAAAATGGCATCTTGAATTTATTGAAGGCGTTATCTGCTGAACAAAGGCACAAGAGCAAAATTCATTGGGGCCATTAGGATTTAATAGTCATATTAAGGTAAACAGAGAATTATTATTAGGTGTTGGACCAAAAGCAGCACATTAGAGATGTAAAAACTGTCTCTGTCAACTAAACAAAGATTTCAGATAGAGGAACAAATGCTTCTGATACCCCTGTTTCTGGAGCCTCCCCCCCCATCAGTAGTATCTCTGAGGCCACTAGGAAATGGCCAGTGGGTGTGGTGAGGAAAAGTCAGTTGAGATAACTAGTTTACACCAGACCTAAGTGATATGAAAATGGTATAAAGGATCAGTAATTTTTGGGGTGGAATGAGAACTTCAGGAGAGCATGAGAGGAGAGCAGTTGAGAGAAGTGCATCCTGGGAGTAAGACCAGTCCTTGAGAATCCTGATGTGAGCCCAGCAGATAAGAGACCAGAAAGGGATAGTAATTTTTATAATAAACTTGAGCTCAGAGTCTTCTATATTGGTTTTATAACTTGTAGTGATAAGTTTAATAACATACTGTTCTGTAGATCAAAAGATATTGAAGCTTAAATGATCCCCTTCCCGCCCCTTCTGAACGCTTCCCACTGAATCTGAAATCTGGTTGTGGGACCGGTCGACTGCAGTGAGGGACGTTCTTCAGTCGGTAAGTATAAGTAAAACCATGCACACCTTGACAAAGCAGGGCAGGATTTTCCTTTTGTTTACTGAAGATTGTCCCTCGCTGCTCTCCATCCGGACCAGACTTACAGACAGAGTGATGCAGGGGACGGCTGGCCTGGGGGGGCAGGGGGGCAATTGCCCCCTGGGCTGGTCATATGTCTGGGCTGGTAGACCACTGCATCTCAGTAAATATCCCGATTGCTGCTGTAAATGGATCTACACTAGTGATAACACAGAGGTACAGTCCAAATGTATCTACACTAGTGATACCTCAGAGCTACAGTCCAAATGGAACTACACTAGCGATACCACAGAGGTACAATCCAAATGGATCTACACTAGTGATACCACAGAGGTACAATCCAAATGGATCTACACTAGTGATACCTCAGAGCTACAGTCCAAATGGAACTACACTAGCGATACCACAGAGGTACAATCCAAATGGATCTACACTAGTGATACCACAGAGGTACAATCCAAATGGATCTACACTAGTGATACCACAGAGGTACAATCCAAATGGAACTACACTAGTGATACCACAGAGCTACAATCCAAATGGAACTACACTAGTGATACCACAGAGGTACAATCCAAATGGATCTACACTAGTGATACCACAGAGGTACAATCCAAATGGAACTACACTAGTGATACCACAGAGGTACAATCCAAATGGATCTACACTAGTGATACCACAGAACTACAATCCAAATGGATCTACACTAGTGATACCACAGAGCTACAATCCAAATGGATCTACACTAGTGATACCACAGAGCTACAGTCCAAATGGAACTACACTAGTGATACCACAGAGGTACAATCCAAATGTATCTACACTAGTGATACCACAGAGCTACAATCCAAATGGAACTACACTAGTGATACCACAGAGGTACAATCCAAATGGAACTACACTAGTGATACCACAGAGGTACAATCCAAATGTATCTACACTAGTGATACCACAGAGCTAAAATCCAAATGTATCTACACTAGTGATACCACAGAGCTACAATCCAAATGGAACTACACTAGTGATACCACAGAGGTACAATCCAAATGGAACTACACTAGTGATACCACAGAGGTACAATCCAAATGGAACTACACTAGTGATACCACAGAGGTACAATCCAAATGGATCTACACTAGTGATACCACAGAGGTACAATCCAAATGGAACTACACTAGTGATACCACAGAGGTACAATCCAAATGGATCTACACTGGTGATACCACAGAGGTACAATCCAAATGGATCTACACTAGTGATACCACAGAGCTACAATCCAAATGGATCTACACTAGTGATACCACAGAGCTACAATCCAAATGGATCTACACTAGTGATACCACAGAACTACAATCCAAATGGATCTACACTAGTGATACCACAGAGCTACAATCCAAATAGATCTACACTAGTGATACCACAGAGCTACAATCCAAATGGATCTACACTAGTGATACCACAGAGGTACAATCCAAATGGATCTACACTAGCGATACCACAGAGGTACAATCCAAATGGATCTACACTAGTGATACCACAGAGGTACAATTCAAATGGAACTACACTAGCGATACCACAGAGGTACAATCCAAATGGAACTACACTAGTGATACCACAGAGCTACAATCCAAATGGAACTACACTAGTGATACCACAGAGGTACAATCCAAATGGAACTACACTAGTGATACCACAGAGGTACAATCCAAATGGATCTACACTAGTGATAGCACAGAGGTACAATCCAAATGGAACTACACTAGTGATACCACAGAGGTACAATCCAAATGGAACTACACTAGTGATGCCACAGGGCTACAATCCAAATGAAGCTACACTAGTGACACCACAGAGGTACAATCCAAATGGAGCTACACTAGTAGCATAAACCATTTACCTTGTAAGCTCTATAGTATCACTAGGTAAGCTTGACTTAAATTGTAAGCTTTGTAGTGGCGCACTAGTGTAGCCCCATTTCAGCTGTAAGCTCTGTGATATCACGTGACCTACGTCTCAACATTAATGCCAATTTTAAAATTAACAAAAGGGGGTGGGCTGGAACACTGGCCTGGAACAATAATAGAAATGGGCCATTTGAATGTATTTTCCCCCTGGGCAGGGGAGGGCTGGCCTGGGGGGAAGGGGGTCAATTGCCACCTGGGCTGGTCACATGTCTGGGCTGTTGGGTCAGTGCCTCAATCTCCCACATACTGCTGATACCACAGAGCTACAATCCAAACGGAGCTACACTGCAGCATAACCCATTTCCATTGTAAGCTCTATAGTATCACTAATGTTACTTTACATAACCGTTTGAGTGCCAGAGAGGTATCAAAGCATTTCAATGCCTTGGATACCTTCCTGGCACTCAAACGTTTAAATTATATGCTCTGTATTATCAGTGGTGTAGTTCCATTTTAACTGTAAGCTCTGTGGTATCACTCACGTTACTCTGCAACATTAAGGCCAAATTTAAAGCTATGAAAAGAGGGGTGGTCTGGGACAGTGGGTTCGAACAGTAGCAGAAACGGGCCACTTGATTGTATTTCCCCTCCGGGCCACAGGTTGCCAGCCCTCCCCTGCCCCTGGGCCACAAATTGCCAGCCCTCCCCTGGCGTGATGCAACCAGAAGGGGCAGGAGGGGGATCATTTAAGCTTTAATATATTTTGAACTATAGAACAGTAAGTTATTAACCCCTTAAGGGTTTCCGTCCCATAATGACCACATAGGGGCACTTGGACGCGCCGGTTCACGTGACCTGTCGCGTGTATCGGCGCGTCATTATGGGGCCTGATAGAGATCACTCCGATCTTGGAGCGGTCAATTTCAGGCCCTATTTTTACTTACTCTTTTTTTTACTTTTTTTTACTTTTACTCTACCGGGAGCGCTGTAAGTAAAAAGTACGTGACGTACTGTGACCGTCATCGGCCCTTGAGTAGTTCAAGGACCGTGACGGTCCTGGTACGTCAAGGGTCCTTAAGGGGTTAAACTTTGCATTGCATGTTATAAAACCAATATAGAAGAGACTCTGAGCTCAGCTTTACTATAAACATTACTCCCCCTTTAAGACAATGTGCTGCTTTTGGTTCCATAACTTTAAAGGGTTAAGGCACATTCTAACTGATATGATTTTCTTGCCTTATGGCTTCCCCGGTGCTCTGTTTATAGGGATTTCAGACTCTTGTTTTTCAATCTCAGACCTCCAAAGGCAGGCGCTGTGTGTCAGCGATAACTAGCAAACAAGACATTCACATAGAAAACAAATGAAAACATGTGAAACTAATTGATTGCCTTAAAGTCTCATCACAGTGGGGGGTCCTGCAGGGAATATTGAGACGCAGAGCCATTAAAATTCCTTCCTTGGAGGAAGAGAGAGAAAATCCCCAGACTTAATGAACTTTCAAACCATCTAATATTTATTACAAGGATATAAAATATAAAATTGCAATGTCTGCTAACTGTAAATATCTGATTGTTTTTTTAATATGAATTTGATTTGGATTTTAAGATAATTTATAGAGTTACAAAAAATTGACAGGAGGCACCAGACCGAACAAGTTTGCATTCATACAAATTTTTTTATAGCAACATACATATACACAGAGCGTCACGGGGATAGTAATAGTACAGTACAAAAATGCTGGACAGGGTAAAGAGCATAGGCCTAAGTGTGATCATTGCATTATCAGCGGGGAAAAAGAACAGCAAAGGGCATCAAACATTGGGAAGGGGAACCTGTCTCAATTTGTTAACTATTTAATTAGAAACCGTAACAATGTACAGAGACAGTACGAGGAGGATCATAAGTGTAAGTACACGGTTTCAGCAAAGGAAGTAAGGAAAGATTTTGATGTGAATGTCAATGTGCACAAGGGCAATATTGTTACTGAGATGCCTCCTTGAGCAAGTGGGTTTTTAGGAGATGCTTGAAGAATGGTGATAGGGAGGGCATTGCAAAGTTGAGGGGTAGCCAGTGAAAATGATGGCAACCGAGAGATGGCGCGAGATGCATAAGGACAGGACAGAAGAATTCCTTGAGAAGAACCCAGGAGATGGGAAGGGTTTATAGTGGGAGATAAGAGCAGAATAAGGGTTCCAAAGAAGAAAGTGACTCAAAGGGATAGTAATACTTCGTTTTATCTTTATTTTATTTTGCAGGTATTAAAAAAACATGAAGAACGATATAAGTCTTATCTCTCAGACCTTTATGATTTGAGAGATATTCACAAGCAAAGTTTCCCCTCCCACCCCTTTTACCTAGTGTAAGCCATCTCTTCTCAGATGTGGAATCCAGTCCATAGACCAGACAGATAACAGCAGGGGACAATCTTCTTCCTATGAGAACAATGAAAGCCCTGCCCCTTTTACCTAGTGTAAGCCATCTCTTCTCAGATGTGGAATCCAGTCCATAGACCAGACAGATAACAGCAGGGGACAATCTTCTTCCTATGAGAACAATGAAAGCCCTGCCCCCCTTTTACCTAGTGTAAGTCATCTCTTCTCAGATGTGGAATCCAGTCCATAGACCAGACAGGTAACAGAAGGGGACAATCTTCTTCCTATGAGAACAATGAAAGCCCTGCCCCCCTTTGACAAGTTCTTCAGGTTTTTCCCTTATCTTAACTGAAGATTGTCCCTCTCTGCAGTCTACCTGGGCACCTGCCTTCTGATCTGGCTGAGCAGTGTTACATCAGTAAAAGGGGCGGGAGGGGGATACTTTGTCATTGAATTACTCTGGAACTACAACTCTGACAGCATGGAAATAACACTCTCCAAAGTCCAAATACTATGATGATTAATTAGAGCTGCTTTTTTTTATGAAACATTACTATCCCTTTAAAAGAGAGGCGAAGAACTTTGTAAGAAATCCGAGACATTTGGAAAGCCAAGAGGGGGATTTCAGGAGCAGAGAAGAGGGAAAGTAGTTATTCTTGCAGCTGAATTGAGAACAGACTGATTTGGAGAAAGATAAGAGGCAGGAAGAACAGATATCAGAATGTTGCAATAATCTAGTCTAGAGAAGAATGTCAATGCAGAATCATGTATAACACTAAGACAGCTTGCCTTGGTTATAGAGGAGGTGGTAGAATTGTCAGCTGTGATGCAGAAATGGATTGCTAGGTGGGATTTATGAGGAAATTTAACAAGTTCTGTCTTTAGCATATTAAAGGGATAGTAATACTTAAAATGTAAAAAAAAATATGTTGTAGTGTTTATCCCCCTGAGTAAAACAAAACAAGAGCACTCCCACTGCTGAAAGGTGTTTCATTCAAAAGTTATTAATTTTCAAAGTTGAATTTTTAGGTGCAATATCACAGTGGCCTGAAATTGTACAGTGGCGCTGTGGCTACACCATCCTATGGAGATTTATGGTCAATTGACCAGAGCTGTCCATAGGATCGTGTAGCAACAGCGCCACTGTACAATTTCAGGCCACTGTGATATTGCACCTAAAAAATTCAACTTTGAAAATTAATAACTTTTGAATGAAACACCTTTCAGCAGTGGGAGTACTCTTGTTTTACTCAGGGGGATAACACTTACATTTTAAGTATTACTATCCCTTTAAGTTTAAGATGGTGTTAGGTCATCCATGATGAGATTGCCATGAGATCCTCAGTAGCTTGAGACGTCACAGCTGGTGAGAGGTCATGGGAAGAGAGGTACACTTGTAAGTCATCTGCATACAGATAGTAATTAACCCCTTAATGACTCTTGACGGTCCTGGTACGTCATGGGTAAAAGTGACTGAATGACCCATGACGTAGCAGGACCGTCATGGATTTCAGGGTTCCCCGCGCGGCTGCATGCCATTCGGAGAGCCCTGAGTTGGATCGACAAATAAAAAAAATGCTCCTTGGTCCTTTAGTGACCGCCGTGTGCCTGCGCAGTCGGTCGTTAAGGGGTTATAGCCAAGAGATGAAATAAAATGACCAAGCAAGAGGGTATAGAGCAAAAAGGGAAGTTGCCCCAGGAATGATCCATGGGAAACACATACTGATAGGTCATTGGGAAAAGAGAAGTTATTAGAAAAAGAAACACTGAAAATGTGGTTTGAGAGATATGAGGCAATACATTCTAGAGCTGTGTGGGATATGTCAAGAGTGTGTAGAATGTCCATTAGGAGTGTGTTTCAAAGGCAGCAGAAAGGTCTAGTAGGATTAATATACTGTATTGTCCTTTCCTGTGTGTAGATCATTAGTAGTTTTTGTTAGGGCTGTTTCTGTGGAGTAGTTGGAACAGAAACATGACTGTAATGGGTCAAGAAGAGAGGCGTGAGAATACAAGGCATTCCAGGATCTTAGATGGAAAGGGAAGGAGAGAAATTGGATGATAATTTGAAAGATAGATGGTGTAGAGATTTTTTTTGAGTGTAAATTTGACTGTTTTATGTTTGAATGAGTAAAAAAGTTCCAGTAGAAATAGAGGCATTAAATATATTAGAAAGGGTAGGAACGAGAGCAGCTGCAGTTGTCTTAAAGGAGCAGTAAACTTTTTTTATGAAAAAATATATATTGTAGGGATTTTCCTATTGAGTAAAATAAGGGCACTCCCACTACCGAGAGATTTATATTTCCAGAGTTATTACAGTTTAAACCCATGTTTTTTTACACTACCAGTGCCCTCTAGTGGTCAAATTCTAATTAGATTTCTTGTTAAATTCTAATGGAGAGGAAAGTCAGAAAAGTCAGAGACATAACAGTTCTCCATAGAATGTGATAGAAACTGCCTGTCACTTCCTGTCAGTTAGAACTATCAGGAAGTAAACACAGTAAATTCACTTCCTGATTATTTAAACTGCTGTAATTTTTGAATAAAACACCTGACAGCGACGGGAGTGACCTTGTTTTATTCAGCAGGAAAAGCTCTATAAAATATGTGTTTTCATAAAAAAAAGTTTACTGCTCCTTTAATAAGGTGAGAGGGCATGGGATCTAGGGGTCACATAGAGGGCAGAAAGGAGGACAGTAACAGAGAAACTTCCTCCACTGTTGCAGTGGTAAATGAGCTGAAGGTGGCTCAAAGTGAGCTAGTAATCAGGGGAAGGGGCTGTAGGAGTGGGTGTGGAGGGTATGTTTTGGTAAATGGACTGCAACTTATATTTAAAAAAGTCAGCAACGTCCTGTGGAGTATTGGATAAAGAGTGGCACTTTGAAGAGTCAACACGGGTTAGACTTGTGAGTGATGATTATGTAGTAAGAGCTGTGTTAAAACAAGATGAGTTTATAATAAGTCAGCAACAGAATGGGATTTTTGCCAGAGATGTTCTGTAACTCGACAACAAGTGCGTAGCATACGGGTTGATGAATTTTGCCTGTGTCTGGAATTTATGTAGGTGTATACGTAGGTGATGGATGGACCAGGAAACACATATGGAACTAATCCAGTCAATCCTTTAATATAGCTCAGGACCATTCCATCTGATATATGTAATTGAGATTCCCTATTACATCTTATCTATTTAATCCATTTTGCTGCCACTGTATGATGAACTGCTATACAGACATAACATCAGCTGCATTTCCTGTTTGGTTGTTGGTGTTCTGCCATAAAGACATATCAGCCTGAATTCCTGTTTGGTAAATAATAGGGATGTGCAAAAAGTTAGAAACATTTCCCATGGGAATTTTCAACGAAAAATAATTTCCCACTTTTTCATGAAAATTCCGCCCATACATAACTACATAACATCTCTGACTTTTCACTGTTAATGAATTTCCCGTGAGATCTTTGCCAATTCACACATATGTTATATATGACTAATATTTCCCACTGCAATACTACTTCTTCTGTAGAGAAATAAATAGCTAAAAGAAAAAGTTACGAGTCCTACAACATATGCCTTGAAAAAATAGTTCACAGATGGAGAGCCTTTGTGTTTTGCCCACAAAACTAACTTCCTGCTTATATAACATTGGCACAACCATCCATGAAAAATAACTGCAGCTTATGATATTCCATCAGGGTGCAACACAAGACATCAGTTCTTTAAAGACTCTGTTTTCAACAAAAGGAAAGGGCAGCTTCTCAACTAACAACATTCTGACATTCCACAGATGGACTTTTGCATTATTTTTGTGTAGATTTCCTTTGCTCCCTTCTCACACCCCCAGATTCCCCTAGGACAAAGATAACGGCAAATTCAAGAAGAAACTTGTATCATGGGCCAGGGATGCCAGTGACTTCCCGGTCAATCACACAAAATTTTGGGGTATTTGGAGTAATTCTTCTTTGCCCCCTACTCACACCGCCAGGCTCCCCTGACAGAGAGATAAGAGCTAGATTAGAAAGGAACTTGGATCCCGGCTGCCTGTGTCTTTTCAATCAGTCACACTGGATTTTGGGATATTTGGGGTAAATATCCTTTGTGCCCATATTGATTTACTTAACAGGAAAAAAATACATGTTTTTCATTAAAGGGATCGTAATGTTTCACAATAAAAGCAGCTCCAATTAATCTTCATAGTATTTGGGCCATGGAGAGTGTTATTTCAATACTGTTAGAGTTGTAGTTCAAGAATATTGAATGATAAATTATCCCCCTCCCACCCCTTTTACCTAGTGTAACACTGCTCACCTCAGAGCAGCAAGACTGTCCAGATAGATCACAGAGAGGGACAATCTTCAAGTTAGCATAAGGGAAAAACCTGAAAAACTTGTCAATGGGGGCAGGGCTTTCATTGTTCTCATAGGACGAAGATTGTCCCCTGCTGTGATCTGTCTGGTCTATGGACTGCATTCCACATCTGAGGGGAGGTGACTTACACTAGGTAAAAGGGGCGGGAGGGGGATACTTTATCATTCAATTACTCTTGATCTACAACTCTGACAGTACTGAAATAACACTCTCTATGGCTCAAATACTATGAACATTAATTGGAACTGCCATTTTTGTGAAACATTACTACCCATTTAAATAGGTTAACTGTTCCTTTAAAAGAAAAGTATTTTTAAAAAAAACCCAAAAAAACAAGTATACCCTCAATTCTTCATTCAAAAGCTGTTTTAATGTTTGGAGAGCTTTACAGTCAATGGCAGAAATTTGCAAAGGGTCTAATGAAATAGTACCACCTATTGGTGACCTTTATACAATTGTTTTGATTGAAAAAAAGAAAAAAAAATCATATTTGGGCTTTTTTATCTATTAAATAAATTATCTCCCAGCAGCTGGAGTAACTTTGTATTACTCAGCACAAAAACAACACACTACCATTCAAAATTTTGGGGTCACTTAGAAATGTCCTTGTTTCTGTTATGGGAGCAGCTTGACTGTATGGTACATAAGAGGTGCCCATCAATCCAATCCAAACTGTAGGCGATGCGTCAGGAAACATGGGGTGAACTCCCTTCACATTACATCAACACATTGACAACTAGAATACCAAAAGTCTGGAAGGCTGTAAATCCTGCAAATGGAAGATTCTTTGCCGAAAGCAAAATTTGAAGAACACAATTATTATTTAAATTAAAAATCCTTATTTCTAACCTTGTCAGTGCTTTGATTGTATTTCCTATTCATTTTGCAACTTATTTGATGGAAAACAAGGAAATTTCTAAGTGACCCCAAACTTTTGAACAGTAGTGTATATACCTTTAAATATAGTTCTGTGGCATTATCTGCAAATCACTCAAGTGGTAAACGGGTTAAAACTAAAATAAATAACAGATATCAGTTCCTTATAACAAGCATTGACTGCAATAGTAATATTTTATTTACACTAAATGAGCAGCAAAATATTAATCATATAAAAAAAATGTTATATGGTTTTTCCTATTGAGTAAAATAAAGATACATTTACTGATGGAAGATCTTTTAGTCAAAAGTTATCACAGTTTAAACTTTTTTTTTAATCAACAGTGCTAACTATTGTGGAGGTCAAAGGTTGATAAGTTTTCGACTGCGGAGCGTCTACATGCAACTGTAACAGGTAGAAGGGAGATGTTTGACAGGGTGTGGTCTTCATGGGTCTCTTGGGGGGGACCTGGCGGACCCCCTAGGGGCATGACCTAGCTGCCCCAGGGTTCTTGTAATGGGGGGAGTCGTGCTCCCGGAGATGGATCCTTGTTTGATTATCTGGTCAACCGATGCCCTGACCTCAGTTTTAGATTTGGGATCCCCTATCTGGGAAAATGTTTAGGGGATTTCGGGCCTGGCTGTGGGCCGGTGTCGTCTGGGGTTGCCTGCCTCAGCCTTTCTCCCCTTTCACCCCACCCTTACCTTTCCATCGCTCTCTTCCTTTCTGTACTTTCCTATCTATACTTGCGTCTGATACATCTATCTAAATTCACAGGAACCAACGAGATTTAACTGATTTATTGAAGGATATTAGAAGCTCTACTAGAGTTTGATATTTAATATGGATAAGTTATTTCAATATCCTTGATTGTTCAGAATACTTTTAACATAATTATATTTTGCTGTTCTTTTGACAAGGTTATTGTATGTCCAGCCTTAAATCTGTATCATCCCGATGTATATGCAATGTACCTTTGTAATTGTCTTAATTACTTAATAAAGCTTTTAACAAAATACAGTGCTAGCTAGTGTCCAAAATGTGCTGGAGACAACTGTAGCTTTCACGGTGTTGAAAACAGACACTGGCTGCACCAGAAGTATTTAATTTACATTAAGATAACAGCTTTTTCTGTGCGTCTTTGTTCCTGCCAGAGTACAATATGTTAGACCTTTTTATAAAATAAATAGAAAGAAAAGTCAAATCATCCAGTTGTGGAAGCCGATGACTGCTGGATTCAGACTTATTTTTTATTTATTTCCCTGCAGGGACATAAAACCCACATAGCTAATCATAGCCAACAGCACCGCTGCACACACCTTCCTGACGATTATCTGCAGAAACGCTTTCAACTTTAAAGTCTGATTGCAAAGCCCCCAGGGACACAAACTTACTTTTTCTTCCTCTCTTAATTTAATGTTTTACAAATCCCTTAATCACCTTAAGTCCGTAACAAGCCTATTGAGAGTGCAAAAAAGAGAAATGAGGCAGAAATCTTTCTACTGTCTCCTTTCGAACTGTAAAATGTTCAGGTTTGAGGTTATCTGAGCCGCATTGCAATGTATTGTTCATGATAGATAATAAGCCTCACTCCTAGTTGGATGTCTGTTCTTACATTCTGACAGACAGCATATAGTGTGTACAGCAGATTTAATATTTTGCTGCAAGAGAGAGGTTGAGACCTTTCCGGCACCAAATGGGTTATTAGCACATTTAAAGTGAGAGTAAACCCTATTGAGAGGAATTGCCTGCCATTTTGTGGTTGGACTGCTGTATTGGCAGGACCAATATGATATGCTTTAGGATATTTCCTCTCTGTGAAAGGCACTAGTGGGCAAAAAGAGATTGCACCCTGGGTAGGACACCGTTCCTATAGAGCCTCATCACTTCGAGGGCAGGCTCGTTCCTAGTTTAGCGTCTCTGACTAGTTCTTTGCATATGCAAATGATGCTTGGGACTAGTCACTCTAAGGGTAACAGGGTAGTCCAGACATGGACCCCTTGCTCACGGTTCCTAGAGAGATCAGCTTCACATCACTGATGAGGCCCAACAAGGCCAAAACGTACATCTGTGGTTGGCTGCTTCTCTTGTTCAGAGAGGAATTGCCTGGCACTTCGTGGTTGGACTGCTTTTTGGTAGGATCAGTATGATGTGCTTTAGGATTTTTCCTCTTTGTGAAAAGCACTAGTGATCTAAAAGAGATTGCACCCTGGGTAGAATACTTATCCTGTAGAGCCTCATAATTTCGAGGTCTGGCTCATTCCTAGTTCAGCACCTCTGACTAGCCCTTTGCATATGCAAATTGCCCTTGGCACTAGTCACCCTAAGGGTAACAGGGTAATCCAGATGTGGATTCCTTGCACACAGTGCCTGGAGAGATGAGCTGCACCTCACTGATGATGCCCAACAAGGCCGAAACGTACGTCGGGGGTTTACTGATTTTCTTGTTCAGATAGGAATTGCCTGGTACTTCGTGGCTGGACTGCCTTTTAGTAGGATCAGTATGATATGCTTTAGGATATTTCCTCTCTGTGAAAGGCACTAGTGGGTTAAAAGAAATTGCACCCTGGGTAGGATACTTATCCTATAGAGCCTCATCACTTTGAGGGCAGGCTTGTTCCTAGTTGAGCGTCTCTGACTAGCTCTTTGCATAAACCCTACTGACAACAGGTTTATTTCAAAGATCTTTCAAAATCACCTGTGCGTTAGTTTATACATTTTTAATGTAAACTAAATTGTCCTGAGATATTTAGCTTTAGTTATATGACATTTTAAGCAAGTTAAACAGTGCTGGATGGCACAGTCATGTGCCAAATACTAAGATTCCCCACTTCTCTCCCTCCCAGCTGTCATTTTCATTCATGCCCTTCCTTCCTCTCTCTTATTTTAGTAACTGAAGACAGGAGGTTCACAAGACACTTCTCTGCAATCAAGCAACAATATTTCCAAGTTTAATTTTTTTACCTTTTAGTGCCAAAACATGAAAGAGTGGCAGTTTGGATGGAGAGCAGTATAGAACGTTGTAGAAATGACATCATGGCAGTATCTATAGGTTCAGAACTATGGGAGTTTTAGTGCCCAGTTGCTGGAGGTCCAGATATTAACTACCCCTGCTCTATACCATGGTGGCTGGGGTGAAAACGATCACCTAACTGAAATGACAGCACCAAATCCAAGACCATCTTGAATGAGGTGTGTTTTTGTCTAGCTATACCTATGTTTTACCAGCCTTTTTAAAACAAGAAAATATGAATTTATATTCTGTCAAGGTTGCTTGTTCTGCCAAGGTCATATATTACCATGAATGTGCAATGTTTCAGTTGAACTTAGAAACTTAGAGACTTCCATTTAGAACAAAGTCACTGTGCAGCTGGAATGTAGACTTCTACCCAAAATTTAAATTTTTTATATATGTACATGTCTGATGTGGCCTGGATACCGGATTACCCTGTCAGTTATTTCTATGCATTTTTAGGAGCACCAAGTACATTACACTAGAATGAATGGTGTGCCTTGTTTTGAATTGTGTTACCTTGTTAAATAATGCACTTAAAGTGATAGTAATGTTTCACAATAAAATGGCTCCAATTAATCTTCATAGTATTTGGGACATGGAGAGTGTTATATCAATACTGTCAGAGTTGCAGTACAAGAGTAATCGAATTGTAAAGTATCCCCCTCCCACCCCTTTTACTGATGTAACACTTCTCACCTCAGAGCAGCACGACTGTTCGGATGGATCGCAGAGCGGGACAATCTTCAATTAACGTAAGGGAAAAACCTGAAAAACCTTTCAGTGGGGTCAGGGCTTTCCTTATGGTCACAGTAAGAAGATTGTCCCTTGCTGTGAGCTGTCCGGTCAAGAGACCAGATTCCACATTTGAGGGGAGGTCGCTTACACTAGGTAAAAGGAGCAGGAGGGGGATACTTTATCATTCAATTACTCTTGTACTACAACTATGACAGAATTGAAATAACACTCTCCATTTCCCAGTACTATGAAAATTTATTGAAGCTGCTTTAATTATGAAACATTACTATCACTTTAAACTAGCAGGCCACTAAGGCTTAACTCCTTGACTGCCACTACCATTGTGTACTGACACCCCATCATTCAAGGATAGTTCTCTCTGTTTAACCTTTGAGTGCCAGAGAGGTATACAACGCATTACAACACAGTGCTTTGGATACCTTTCTGGTACTCAAAGGGTTAAGTATCCTCAATGACTTGATCACAACTGAGAAATACTTGAATAAGCCAAGCTCCCTCTCATAAAACTTCATCTTTTATTATCAAAGTTTAAAAAGCATACTGTCCGGAAACGTCCGACGTTTCAGTCCTCACTGGGCCTTTCTTCAGGGACAACACTCATGAATGAGTGTTTTTAAACTTTGATAATAAAATATGACGTTTTATGAGAGGGAGCTTGGCTTATTCATGTACAAGTATTTCTAAGATTATCTTTAAGCCTGGAAGAACCCCACTAATACAAGCGTGTGCAGCAATCCCTTTGGTGAATTGAGTACCTTGATCACAACTGAGCCTACAAAAGTGCATTTCTGTACAAATGTACTTCATTCTTTTTTTTTAACCCTTTGCTTGCCAGTGGGATGTTCAACATATTATCAATAAAGTAGATTTATGGACAAATGGCATCCGAGGAGGAAAATGGAAACTATCAGGTTTTACTAAGGATTCATTACAAAACCCGGACAAGTTCTATGTCAACTCAGCAGCGCCAGCTATAAAATGCTTTTGATTAAAATGGAGTTTAAATGATTGGAAATTTGGAGAATGTTTGGTGCTTTCTTTTTTAATTCAGTTGGTGTGCAACAGAATGACTCCAGCTCATTGAAAATCAATGCATTAGAAATGAATCCAGCTCCAACGAGTTAACCTTTTAATTGAAAATGTAATCTCTTGAACAAGACAGAACAATTAGAATTTCCTGGGCATAGCAAGGTAAGTATGTGAGTGTGTACGAGCGCCCGCGCGTGTGTGGGTGTTATTAATGAGTGGTGATCGTTCTCCTTTAAAGGAATAAAGTAATTATTTATAAAGGAATTGTTTTCTCAAAGAGAAACAAAGAAGTGAAATGTTCATTGTGAAGTCATGTAAAGCTTTTAATTAAATGTACAGCACATCCGAGATGAAAAGAAAACACATTAAACTTTGCAGAAACTGAAAGACCTTCAAATCAGAAGCCCCAGTGCTCAGTGCTTTGTATTTCCACTAATATAATGAGAGTGAGTAGCTGTGATAACAATGAGAGGAGCGATACAGAACGCAGTGGGGGCTGAAAGCATTGTCTGCGTTCCACCTCACTATGCCTATGTGCTCTGATGAGATTTATACTTTATATGAAGTCTGATGAGCTTTGTTTGTCATTCATCATGGTGAACTTTGAAGCTATTTAATTAAGTAGCAGGTTGCCATATTCTCATTGCAAATGTGTTCTACTCTCGGGGTTGAACCATTTCAGTGCCAGTTGGCAACACATTGCCCAGTCACTCCAAGGGTTAACTGCCTTTTTGAATTATACTGTCAAAAAGGCAGGTCCCTCATTTATTTGGATTAGGCCTTCAGCACTAGAGTGCTGTCCAATGGATGCCTTCCTCTAATTGTAACCATACCTGGGAACTCTCAGGGTTTGACCCTGAGACTCAGGGTTTTGGCCCAAATCTCAGGGTCTTAGGGTCAAGACCCAAAATCTCAGGGTGAGAGAGTTCAGTGCCACCTGATAGATATTCTGCTCCAGTTAAATCAGCGGTTCTCAACCTTTCTAGCGCCACGACCCTTTGATAAAAGTTCCCAAGTTGTGGCGACCCCTAACAGTAAAATTATTTTCGTTGCTCCTTCATCGCTGTCATTTTGCTACTGTTATGAATCCAAATATAAATATCTGATGGCTTTAGGCGACCCCTGGCAAATCGTCATTCAACCCCCAAAGGGGTCCCGACCCACAGGTTGAGAACCACTGAGTTAATTGCTTCTTAAGTCTCTAAATTGGTGCCACTTGTACCAGGAAGGCAGAGGGAGAAGTCCTGATTGATTTGTGTGTGTTCATACAGTGATATCTATAAGTTGTTGTGTATTAATGGCTCCTTGAATGGCGATTGGAGCGACTCTCGATTACAGCAATGAGGAATATATCGCGGATAATCTATAGTATGGGAAATGTAAGGGTTAATATTTGCACAATCCCAGGGTCAGCTTATTTTGAAAGTACCCAGGTATGATTTTAACTCATTAAGGAACATGTTCACAATGCATTGCAAACCCCCTGGACTTTTAAAGATTTACGTTTTCCAACAAAAAGCAAAATGCTGATTTTTTTTTAATGCAAAAAAAGTCCAAGAATGAAAACAATGGCGCAAAGCAGAAACAATACATGCCACGTCATGGAATCAATTCATGCCATGTTGTGCCGTTACATGCCACGTCGAGGAATTCTGGGATGGAGTCGCAGATGCACGACACCCTGCCATCGCAGAATTAATTGCACAAAAAAAGCTCTGTGGTCATTTAAGGGATAGTATTGCTTGAAAATAATTTTATTTTATATTGTAGCCCTTAAAAAAAACATTAAACATCATATAAGTCTTATATTCCAAAGCTTTATGGTTTGGGAGATATTAGCAAGTAAAGTTAAGTAAAGTTACCTTTTCCTGGCTGTTTTAGCCAAGTCTGCCATCTAGTGGACAGATTTGGAATCCAGTCCACAGATCAGCAGGCAGCTCTTTAGCAGTGCCGAGATCGCCTACTTCATTGGAACTGTCTACAGAGTGTGCCTGGTTTGCAGTCACACTTTGTAGACCATTCTAATGAAGAAATTCTTTTTAAAGATCGTGATCTCGGCACTGCTGAAGAGCCGCGGCCGGTCTGCGGACTGGATTTCAAATCAGACAGCTAGAGCGGTGACGTAACTCCAGGGGAAACTTTACTTGCTAATATCTCCCAAATCGTAAAGGTTTGGGAGATAAGACTTATATCATTTTTAATGTTTTTTTAAGCGCTACAATATAAAATAAAATTATTTTCAAGCAATATTAACTGCTGCCCAGCGTTGTATTGGGTAGTCATTAAGGGGTTAAGGATCAGCGGAATGGTGATCATATTGCTTCTCAATGTGTTGCACACCTCTCCAGTGCCCCTCTAGCACTGAAAGAATTAAGACAAAGGGTAACAGTACAGAAGGAAAACGTAAGAAAGGGGTAAACCAGAGACACATTGGCAAGGAAATTAGTAATCTCAAGATACTATACAATAGAATAAACTGGGACAAGTGGAGCAATAGTAACAGCAGAATAATATTTAAGCCAGAGGGACCAAATAGAAACAAGAGCTTGGCCTGGACCTAGATAAGGATGCAACTTTCCAAGATCACAACAGAGGAGACCTTGATTTTCCATTCAAGCAATGTGGGAGGGATACAGCGTTGCTATTTCCATGGAATGCACATTTAGCAATGTTTAGTAGGTGGAAGTACAGTGTTCTGGAGGTAAGATAACTTAGTAAGGTAGGCTTGGGAGAGGCTTAGAAGAATTTCATGGAGGTTTTATCAATACAGGTTATTATAGCATGCTAGTGGGAAATATCATGGCTATAAAAAGCATTTGTGGAAAAATAGCAAAGCTATTACATAAAATTAATTGGTGTTAGTGAAAAGGCAGAGATTCTATGTATTTTCTATGAGCAGGAATTCTGTTGGGAATTCTTACCTTGAAGCTTGCCAATAATAAAACTAACAAAGATATTAAAGAGAATGGGACCCAGCACTGATCCCTGTCATTCCACTATTAACCCTTCCTTTCTATGAATATATTCCATTGACTATGCCCCTCCGTCTATGATCCTTCATCCAGTAAGGTGTCCAGCCAACTACAGTTGTATTCATTCCCAAGCTGTGAGGATCATGGATACATTTTGTATGTGAGACATTGTTCAAGATTTTAGTTAAATCCAGATAAACTATGCTTAGTGACACATCATGGTCTATGAATTTAGTTGCAAATTAAAAAAAAGTCTTATTCAAGATGTAAAATTGGAGTTCCCCCAACTGAATACCCCTCCCATTCAATGCCGGCGCAATGTGCACATGACTTTGCTTTTTTTTATGATTGTTATAATTTTTCTTCTGATTCACTCACAATGTAATGATTCATGTACAATGTATTTCTACTCCGGAATTCTAAAACATGTCTGAACATTGACACATGGTTGGTATTTTGAACTTGTATTGTTGTTTCCCTTTAACCTCAATTGAAAAAAAAAGAAAACTACACACCTGTACACACACCTGTACACACCGGTACAGTTAATGCAATTTATTAACAAAATGATAGAAAGAACAATATATACAACAGGAACAAGCAGAGGGTTACCAGCCAACAAGCACTATTATCAGGAATAATAGGCTGCAAAGCTAGAACACACTGCTGGAGACTAGGCCTTAGCCACTGGTAGTCTCAACAGAAACCAGGAGCAGGAACCGGAACTCAGGATCTTGATCCGACATAACGGGCGTACCGACTCACACCTGCAGTCAGTAGGAGCGAACTGACTCACACCTGCAGTCAGTAGGAGAGAACTGACTCACGCCTGCAGTCAGTATGGAGCGAACTGACTCATGTCTTCAGTCAGTATCAGAGCTTAGTCTACCAGAGCCACAGGTCCGCACTAGGTTGGGTGTCTGCTAGGTAGAAGGAACAAACGTAAGAATAGTCAGACAGAGCCACAAGTCAGCACCAGAGGGGGTAGTCAGACAAGCCGGGTCATACACAGTTCAGGTAGTCAGCCAGAGCCACAGGTCTGCACCAGTTTGGGTGTCCACTATAGGGATAAGCAAAAGAATAGTCAGACAGAGCCACAGGTCAGCACCAGGATGGATGGAAGACTAGCCAGGTCATACACAGAGCCCAAGGTAATAGAACTGCTATGAACAGCAACGCAAGGGCAAGTGAGTCAGGCCTCAATCTGCCCTTTAAACCCCTCCTCAGGAAGTAGGAGGAGCAGCTCAGAGGGAGGAAGTAGGAAGTAGGTAGGAGGAGACTACAGGAAGCAAACACATGAAACAGAGGCCTGCTGCATGCTTGAAGCCTCACACCTGTAGATGATGCTGACACTAAGGTAAGATGTAACAGGAGGCCAGTTGCATATAATACCAACCTACTTGTTCCCACTATTCCGGTACTTCAAATAATCTCTTTTGTGCCAGATAATTACTAAAGAATTTTCATATATAAGAAAAGATCAGCCCTTTTAAAATCAAAGAAGTTTGCTTTCATGTGATTACACTTCTCCTTTAAATGTATACTAATCCATATTGATTGATGATCAGCAGATAAAATAGTAACATGGTAAATATTAGGTTGAAAAAAGGCATAAGTCCATCAAGCTCAACCTTCACCTCATAACCGAGAAAAATGAGAATTAAATAAGCCTTCCAGCTACCATAATGAGTATTAGTCTTTTTACTGGAACCTCCTGTTTTACCTACTGATATACAGTATAACCCTGTATGTTCCTTCTTGATAGAATTGTATATAATCTTCTCTTAAATGTATCCATTGTATCTGCCATCACCACATCCTTGGGCAAGGAATTCCATAATTTAACAGACCTTACTGTAAAAAACCTCTTCCTCTGCTGAGGTTGAAACCTTCTTTCCTCTAATCCTCTGGAATGTAAGCTTCTACTCAAAACTAATATTTTTTTTATATATGTACATGTCTGATATGGCCTGGATACCGGATTACCCTGTCAGTTATTTCTATGCATTTTTACCTTTCTAGGCGCACCAAGTACATTACACTACAATGAATGGTGTGCCTTGTTTTGAATTGTATTACCTTGATAAATAATGTACTTAAAGTGATAGTAATGTTTCACAATAAAAACAGCTCCAATTAATCTTTATAGTATTTGGGCCATGGAGAGTGTTATATCAATACTGTCAGAGTTGTAGTACAAGAGTAATTGAATGATAAAGTATCCCCCTCCCGCCCCTTTTATCTAGTGTAAGCCGCCTCCCCTCAGATGTGTAGTCTGGTCTCTTGACCAGACAGATCACAGTAAGGTCTGTTAAATTGTGGAATTCATTGCCCAGGGAGGTGGTTATGGCAGATACAATGGACACATTTAAGAGGAGATTAGATATATTTCTTTCAAAAGGGAACATACAGGGTTATACTGTTTATTAGTAGGCTGATCAGGAAGGTCTGATAAAGACTAATTTAATTGGTAGGAGGAAAGCTATAAAATTCTCAATTACTGGGGTATGAGGCGAAGGTTGAACTTGATGGACTTGTGTCTTTATTCAACCTAATTTACTATGTTACTAAGTTATTTTATATCCAGTTGTATATGTGCTTGCTACTCTGCTGTACAAAAGTGTATTTTTGTATTTGACATGCCAATGTGTACTTTACTCTGTCTTTGATAAATACATTTTAATAAAAATATTTTACAAAAAAATGAAGTACCTAATTTGTGTGGGCGGACTAAATGAATTAAAGGGATAGTAATGTTTCCCTTTAAAAAGAAAATGTGGTTGCGCAAAGACTTACTAAAAAGGCCCAAATTGTTCTTGTCCTCTAGTGTAAAACAAAACCTTGGTCACCAAGGGGTTAATATTAAATCTAAATGTCAACAATGTTCCTTCTGCAAACATGCAGGTTTTTTTTATGCATTACCAACGTCTTTCTGGAGTGATTTAGTAAGTCGTATGCAGGGATTGTACAGCTCAGACCAGCGCCTTGAGCCAGCGAGTCTATTACACACAGTAAATTACTGAACGAAAGGGCCGTGTTTCCTGTGAAAGTGACTCCACTGCCCAAGGTAGAAAGGAGGGACAATTAATAATTTGTACTGAGCAATTTAGACTCCGAGGACCATATTCATTAATCTGAAGAGGAGTCATTCTGGACTCCGTCAACTGCGCCGTAGAGGACAAGGAAATATTCCTCAAACGCCCATTGCTTTAATCCTTTGAGTGTCATTTCACACCTCTCCGCAACTGAAAGGGTTAAAGGTAGTTTTTTTTTATCTCCTTGTGTGCTTGATAGGTCTCCTATGCATTGCTTGGCAACCTCTGTAACATTCTATTTAACCCTTTGAGCGCCAGAGCGGTATGTGAATTGCATAACCCTCTGGCACTCAAAGGGTTAAAAACCACATTTAAAAAAATGTAAATCAGGGGAATTCTATTTGTTCCTTTCAGTGCAGTTGGTTTGCTCCATAACCGCACCATGTCTTATAGAGGGTGACCCCCTAGGACCTTATTTATCAAGAGAAGCAGGTGAAATTATGAAGCCAACCAACTGCACATTAGCATACACCCCAGTGTCCCACTTTAGGATATATTAGGGGTCCACACCTCCCAAGTGTCCCTCTTTAGGAGATATTAGGGGTCCGTACCTCCCAGGTGCCCCACTTTAGGATATATTAGGGGTCTGTACCTCCCAGGTGTCCCTCTTTAGGAGATATTAGGGGTCCATACCTCCCAAGTGTCCCTCTTTAGGAGATATTAGGGGTCCATACCTCCCAGGTGCCCCACTTTAGGATATATTAGGGGTCTATACCTCCCAAGTGTCCCTCTTTAGGAGATATTAGGGGTCCATACCTCCCAAGTGACCCTCTTTAGGAGATATTAGTGGTCTGTACCTCCCAAGTGTCCCTCCTTAGGAGAACTTAGGGGTCCTTACCTCCCAAGTGTCCCTCTTTAGGAGATATTAGGGGTCCTTACCTCCCAATTGTCCCTCTTTAGCAGATATTAATGGTCTGTCCCATCCAAGTGTCACTCTTTAGGAGATATTAGGAGCTCATACCTCCCACGTGTCCCTCTTTAGTAGATATTATGGGTCCATAACTCCCAAGTGTCCGTCTTTAGGAGATATTAGGGGTCCATACCTCCCAAGTGTCCTTCTTTAGTAGATATTATGGGTCCTTACCTCCCAAGTCTCCCTCTTTAGGAGATATTATGGGTCCATAACTCCCAAGTGTCCCTCTTTAGGAGATATTAGGGATCCATACCTCCCAAGTGTCCCTCTTTAGGAGATATTAGGGGTCTGTACCTCCCAATTGTCCCTCTTTAGGAGATATTAGGGGTCCGTACCTCCCAAGTGTCCCTCTTTAGGAGATATTAGGGGTCCATACCTCCCAATGTCCCTCTTTAGGAGATATTAGGGGTCCATACCTCCCAATGTCCCTCTTTAGGAGATATTAGGGGTTCGTAACTCCCAAGTGTCTCTCCTTAGGAGATCTTAGGAGTCCAAAAATGTATCCATGGGAATTTTTTATTAAAATGAGCAATTCTGTGAGTATAAATTAGTCAGTGTAAATAAAATAATTTAGTCTTGCTCTAAATCATGTATTCAGTTGCATAATAATAGGTAAATAGGTCATGGGCCTTTATTTTTGTAAGATATGCCCACCATTCCTGCTCCCAATACATAAAAAGTGTCTAATCTATGCCCATTTGAGGCACTGAGAGCCCTGTTCTCTGCAAAAAATTTAGTAAAGTTGATACCTTTATTGGATAACTAAACAGATTTAAAATGCAAGCTTTCAAGACTTCAGGCATGTTATACAGATAAATATGAAAACATCTCTCTTATATACAAATACACATTATAATGGAAATCAGATAAGAACGTTAGTCCAGATACAGATTCCTTGATCAGTCAATGGTAGAGGATGTGATTTAAATTGCATTCTTCCTCTGAGTCCAGGTATTTATGATCCCAGAGGGACTGTCGTATAAGTTAATTCACAGTGTGATAATGTGACAGAAACTCTCTGTCTCTATTAAGCCCATAAGTCAAAGTATCAAATTGTAGCATTAATTTTACCTCCCATAATTTTCTGTCCCTCTAAGTGCGAAATTGTCCCATCAGTACAGTCAGTTTAATGTCCCAGACACTGTGCCCACTTTGGCAAAAATGTTCTCCCACTGGTGTCTCTGTCTTTTTGTTGTTAATGCTGGATCTGTGGGAATTAAACCTCTTATATAATTTCTGTCCTGTTTCCCCCACGTAAAGAGATGTTGGGCATTTTGCACACATGATAAGGTATATTACATTGGATGATTTGCAGGTGAAATTACCGTTGATCTTATGTTGTAACTGGGTGTTCGGTATGGGTATTTTGTCTGTGGTGTAAATGTGTGCATAGGTTTTGCCCCTACTTTGTAGGCAGGGTAATGTGCCATTTTTTGTATTTTTGTTCAGGGCACTCCTTACCATCAGTTGTTTTAAATTGGGAGACTGTCTGAAGGAGAGTAAGGGAGGCTGTGGGAATATGTTCTTAAGTCTTTCATCTGTATGTAAGATTGCTTGAAGTTCTCTTGATATTTTGCGCAGAGCTTCAACCTGGGGGTGGTAAGTGACAACAAGTGTCACACAGTTTCCCTTATGCTGTTCTTTGTAGCTCAACAGATCTTTTCTTGGTATGTGAGTAGCTTTCTGTATCTGACTATAATAATCCTTGCACTATAACCCTGTTTTATAAAGTCTCCTCTGAGTTTCTGGAGGTGCTTGTCACGGTCCACCATGTCAGAACAGATGCGATTGTATCTGATGCCCTGGCTGTATATGATGGAGTTCTTTGTGTGTTTTGGTTGAAAGCTATCGTTTTTCAGGTAGGGTGGTTAGTCCGTTAGTTTACTGTACAAGGATGTGTGGATGGAGTTGTTCTGAATACTGATAGTCATGTCTAGGAAGTTAATGTTTGTGTGTGAGTGACTGAGTGTTAGGTTGATACTGAGGTGGAATGCATTGTAATTTTTGTGGAATTTGAGAAGTTCCTCTTCACTGGTGGTCCAGATGATAAGAACATCATCTATGTAACGGAGATAGACCAGGGGTTTTGTCTGGCAGGTGGACAGGAAGTCCTCTTCTAACTTTGCCATAAACAAGTTGGCATATTGTGGTGCCATTCGGGTACCAACTGCAGTCCCCATTTTCTGGAGGTAGAGGTCCTGTCCAAACCTGAAGTAGTTGTGGGTGAGTATAAACTGTATGAGTTTTGTTACCGGTTCCATGGGTGTGTTATTTCTTTCCAGATATCCCTGGCATGCTGCTATGCCATTTGTGTGTGGAATATTGGTGTAAAGGGATTCTACATACATAGTGGCCAGGATGGTGCTCTCTGGACTGGGCATACCTGGGAACACTCTGATTTTGCCCTGGAGACTCCGGATTTCAAACTGAATTACCGGGTCTCCGGGGCAATGTGTGAGTCACCGGGTGGGCAGAGTTTAAGTAGAAACTCTGCCCACTTGTGCTCCATCCCGCCCGGTTCCTCCCACTCCCCGCCCTCTTACCTCCATTTTGCAGGGTTTCTTTTTTTTTTTTAGTCCCGCCCTCCCTGCTGAGACGAGGCCCCGCCCCTTTTATGACGCAAATCGCGTAATTTTCCTCCCCAGTGGGCACTGACCCTCCGGGTAACCCTGCCTCAAAAGTTCCCAGGTATGGGAATGAGGCCTAAGTCTGCTAGTTTGTTCAAGAGATCCCTAGTGTCCTGAAGGAAGCTGGGTGTTTGTTTTATCCAGTTGCACAACTGGATAGTGACATCTTCTTCCTATTATTAAGAGGGATCTTTAGTGCAAGAAAATAGGTAAATTAAATCTTTGCATTCCAGAGACCTCATAGTCATGTTCAGTTCTAGAGGATAGGTTAGTTAACCCATTGCTTTATGCTTTGCAAACCCCTCTGGCACTCAAAAGGTTAAAGGGATAGTAATGTCAGAAAAAAGTATTAACTATATGGTAGATACAATTAAAAGAGAGAACTTGCACTTATTCCTATCTCTCACACCGTTATGGTTTGAGAGATATAAGAAAATAAAGTTCTCTGGTCCCTCTCCTTTCTGCTTGACGAGCTGTAAAGCTGTCAGAAGCAGATTCTGGTCTCTTGACCAGATGTGGCTCTTCAGCAGCTCCGATATAATGATATCTAAAGATAAATACTTCATTTAGAACGGTCTACAAAGTGTTCCTGGTTTGGAAGCACACTTTGTAGACCGTTCCAATGAAGTATTCGTTTCTAAATAGCGTGATTTCAGCTCTGCTGAAGAGCCTCTGTCTGGTCAAATGACTGGAATCTGCAGCTGTCAGCTAGATGGCAGACTTGAGTAAAACAGCCAGGAAAAGGTAACTTTAGCAAGTTACATCTCTCAAACCATAAATGTTTGAGAGATAAGGCTTACATTGATGTTAATCTTTTTTTTAAAGTCTTCAATATTAAATCAACTTAAAATTAACCATACTATCCCTTTAAGGACTTCTTTTCTTCACACTGAGTGACGGTGATAAAAGGCATTAACATTTTGAGTACCACAGGAGCCTTATCCTCCCCACAACAATGCAGTTAAGCTCTCTCTAGCCCTTGATGTGTTGCGTGCCCCTCTGGTACTGAGAGGGTTAACTCTCACTCAGGCCAGCAGCACAATGCAATTATACAAAATAACGACGTGTCAATTATGTGCAGTTCATTAATAGCAATCTAATTTCTGCAGGTGTGAAATTCTGCTAGAGGCTCCCTTCTTAATTATATCAACATAAATTAGCTTTTCTTGTCGGACAGTCTTGACTCCTCCCCGGAACAGTAATTAAAAGGAAGATGCAGTAAGCAAGTCGCTAGTTAATGAGCTCGTTACCTTCTTTTGTTATTTAACTTCCAAGAGATGGTGGGTGGCAAAAATAACAGGAATCATATTTTCTTCTCTTTCGCTCATCACAATCCGTTAAACGGGGAAATTATGGAGCAAGGGTCTTGTAGGAAAGAAGAAAAGTTCACCACAATATACATACATGCAAATACTCACAGTGCTAACACATCATAATATATATATATATATATATATATATATATATATATATATATGTATAAGAGAATGCATTGTGTGACCAAAAAACTTGTCTAAGGTGGCAGTAAGGAGGTGATATTCATGTCTTCTCCCTACTGCCAGTCCTGGAGATATATACACACACACTGCCAAACACATACACACATACATACGTACATATATGCATGTAGCCCCCTGGATATTTGTTACCTACACAGAACTGTTAAGCTCAGCCCATACTTCTACATTCAAAAGCTACAGATCCGGGGGACCATCAAGAGCCAGATCCTCCACATATGGGGGGGGGAGGGTGGCTATCACTGTGTCAGTGTCCCCTCTGTGTATGTGTGTGTGTATGTCTGTTTTGTGTGTGTGTGTACATCCGTTACATTTGTGTCCCCATGTGTGCATCTCCGGTGTGTGTGTGTGTGCATGTCTTTTGCATGTTTCTGCCTCTCACGGTGTGTGTATGTGTCTGCCTGTGTGTTGCATATGTCTGTGTTTATCAGTGTGTCTACATTTCACACACGTGCGCCCAACTATCATAACTTGACGGGCAACGCCGTCCCACATTGCTAGTATATATATATATAAGAGGAATGAGAGGATCCTCTACAATCCCCAAATGAAAAAAAACAAAGAAAGACAGCAGAAAATCCTGCTTTGCTTCTTGCAATTACCTAAATATGAGCCCTGTGTGTAGTATGTACTGTATTATTACATATTAAATTACTTATTTCAAAAATTAGGATTTTTTTCTATTAGTTTAACCCTTTGAGTGCCAGAGAAGTATGCCACACATTGCTTCACAATGTGTGGCATACCCCTCTGACACTCAAAGAATTAAGCTCTTACCACACCAAGGTACCCCATTTTTAGTGAGTCCTATCTAATACGCATTGCCACTAGTGATGAGCGAGCACCCCAATGCTCGGATGTTCGGGTGCTCTGACCGAGCACCCCCTGAGGCTCGAGTGCTCGGCCGAGCATCCGAGCCCCATTGAAGTCAATGGGAGGACTCGAGCATTACACCAGGCACCCCCTGCTCTGATGAGGGGAGGGTGCCTGGTCCATAGGAAAAGGGAAGAAAAAGATGGAAACACTACAGAAATGGTTCAGGGACAGCATAGGGAGGATGTCTGGATGCACCTTGGACTCCAACATCGCTGCTGGGAACGATCTTTCGCCCGTAGTACGCCATTTTTACAGACTGACCGTAAAACACACAAAAAGGAAAATAAAAACGACTTTAGGCGAAAAATTGTTACCAAACAGTATTTGCTGTATATTTACTTGTATATCATCTGCAAATTCTCCCAAAAATTTCCTTGATTTTCAGAACTGAGGCCATGATTAAGAGGGAAACGTGCGCAGAGGCAAATTATCCCAAAAATTTCCTTGATTTTCAGAACTGAGGCCATGATTAAGAGGGAAACGTGCGCTGAGCTGACCATCTAAAACATTATGGGTGAGGGTCTGCTGCAGAGCTGACCATCCTAAACATTATATGCGAAGGCCCGCTAGTGAGCTGACGCTATAAAACATTATATGAGAAGGCCCGCTGGTGAGCTGACCTATATAAAAATTGGCAAACAGGGCCCGCTGGTGAGCTGGCCCTATATAAAAATTATATCACAGGGCCCGCTGGTGAGCTGGCCCTATATAAAAATTATAGCACAGGGCATATGGAAGAGGAGGAGGAGGATGAGAAGATTAAGAGTCAACCATATACCCGTTTTTTGGGTGGAAGGGGTGAATGGGAATACAGAGTATTCACATCATTGTAAATAACATATATAAAGTGAGTTTATGTTCCCCCGGGGCTTTCCTCCAGTGGAGTGGAGAAGTCAGGGGAAATCCAGGCCTTGTTCATTTTTATAAGTGTCAACCTATCAGCATTGTCGGTGGAAAGGCGGATACGCTTATCTGTTATGATGCCACCAGCAGCACTAAATACCCGCTCAGACAGAACGCTGGCGGCAGGGCAGGCCAGCACCTCCAAGGCGTAGAGTGACAGTTCATACCACGTGTCCAGCTTGGACACCCAGTAGTTGTAAGGCACAGAGGGATCATTGAGGACGCTGACACGGTCTGCTACGTACTCCTTCACCATCTTCCAAAACTTTTCCCTCCTTGTGACACTAGGCTGCGCATCAGGGTGAGGGTGCTGGCGGGGTGTCATGAAGGTGTCCCACGCCTTGGAGAGTGTTGCCCTGCCTTTGTCGGAACTGCTGTGTGCTCCCCTTTTCTCCCCTTCTCGGTTGGCCAAGGTAGCACGTACTCTGCCGCCAGCGTTGTCAGATGGAAAATTTTGGAGCAATTTTTCAACAAGAACCTTCTGGTATTGCACCATTTTGCTTGTCCTCTCCACCGGAGGAATGAGAGATGAGAAATTCTCTTTGTAGCGGGGGTCCAGAAGGGTGAACACCCAGTAATCCGTGTTGTCTAAAATGCGTACAACGCGTGGGTCACGGGAAAGGCAGCCTAACATAAAGTCAGCCATGTGTGCCAGAGTACCAACAGTCAAGATTTCGCTGTCCTCACCAGGAGGCTGACTCTCAATATCCTCATCCTCTTCCTCCTCTTCTGCCCACCCACGCTGAAGAGATGGAACTAAAGTTCCATGGCTACCCTCTGTAGCGGAGGCAACCGTGTCTTCCTCCTCCTCCTCCTCCTCCTCCTCCTCCTCCGCCTCCTCCAATTGTCGCTGAGAAGACGAAGTGAGCGTGCTCTGGCTATCACCTTGTGTAAGCTCTTCCTCCCCCATTTCCACCTCTTCCACATGCAAAGCGTCGGTTTTAATTGTGAGCAGCGAGCGTTTCAGTAGACACAGAAGTGGGATGGTTACACTGATAATAGCGTTATCGCCGCTCACCATCTGTGTCGATTCCTCAAAATTGCGTAAAACCTCGCAGAGGTCTGACATCCATTCCCACTCCTCACTTCTGATTACAGGAAGTTGAATGGAGAGGCGACGACCGTGTAACAGCTGGTACTCCACTACTGCCCTCTGCTGCTCACAAAGCCGGGCCAACATGTGGAAGGTGGAGTTCCAGCGCGTGCTCACGTCACACAGCAGCCGGTGAGCTGGCAATTGTAAGCGCTGCTGCAGCTTCAACAGGCCGGCCGAAGCTGTAGATGACTTACGGAAATGTGCACACACGCGGCGCACCTTGGTCAAGAGATCATGCACATTGGGGTAGGTTTTTAGAAATCGCTGCACCACTAAATTAAATACATGCGCTAGGCATGGTACGTGTGTGAGCTTGCCGAGCTCCAAAGCCGCCACCAAGTTACGCCCATTATCACACACAACCATGCCTGGTTGCAGGTTGAGTGGCGAGAGCCACTGCTCGGTCTGGTGACTAATCCCCTGCAACAGCTCTGAGGCCGTGTGCTGTTTGTCCCCAAGGCAGATCAGCTTCAGCACGGCCTGTTGACGCTTCCCCACTGCAGTGCTACACTGCTTCCAGCTACTGGCTGATGGGGGAGTGGCGGTGTGTGTAGAGAATTCGGAGGTGGAAACGGAGGAGGAGGAGCCAATAACATAGGTGCTGGTGGAAACCCTGATGGAGGTAGGGCCCGCAATCCTCGGCGTGGGTAGCACCCGTGCCATCCCAGGGTCCGAGTCGCTCCCAGCCTCCACGACATTCACCCAGTGTGCCGTCAGGGAAATGTAGCGTCCCTGGCCACAAGCACTTGTCCATGTGTCAGTCGTTAAGTGGACCTTCCCAGTAACTGCGTTGGTCAGGGCACGGGTGATGTTACGGGACACATGGTGGTGTAATGCGGGGATGGCACACCGGGAAAAGTAGTGGCGGCTGGGGACCGCGTACCGAGGGACAGCTGCTGCCATCAGGCTGCGGAAGGACTCAGTGTCCACAAGCCTAAATGGCAGCATTTCGATGGCCAGTAATTTTGAAAGGTGTGAGGTTAGTGCTATGGCCTGTGGGTGGGTGGCTGGGTACTTTCTCTTGCGCTCAAATGCCTGGGGTAACGACATTTGGACGCTGTGCTGGGACAGGGAAGTGGATGTGGTCGCTGATGGTGCTTCAGATGCTACAGGTGCAGGGCGGGAGGTATGCGGGCCTGCGCCTTCGACAGGCGATTGGCCGGCACCGAAAACAGGGGAAGAGGAGGCAGTGGTGTGGCCTGCAGACACAGATGGGCGATCCAGGCGTTCCTCCCACTTACTACGGTGCTTGGATGCCATGTGTCGGATCATGCTGGTGGTGGTGAGGTTTCTAGTGTTCATGCCTCGGCTCATTCTGGTGTGGCACAGGTTGCAAACTACAAATCTTTTGTCGTCCGCACTTTCCTTAAAAAAACGCCATACCGCGGAACACCTACCCCTTGGCAAGGTAGATTTACGCAAGGGGGTGCTCCGTGGAACATTTGCGGGCCGGTTTGGTGCGGTCCGCCTTCTTTCTGTTGCCACACCACTGCCTCTTCCAGCCTGTTGCGGTGCTGCAGATGGCTCACCCTCAGGACTGCTGTCATCGCTCGGCTCTACACCTTCCCAGGTGGGGTCAGTCACCTCATCGTCCACCAAGTCCTCCTCCACTTCCTCACTCTGATCATCCTCCTCAAGTCTTGATCCCACCACATACTCAGTCATTGACAACTGTATAACATTCTCCTCAACAAGGTCTTGAGACGGAAATAGTGGTTGATTTAATGGCAACTGTGTCTCATCATCATCATCATCATCCACTACTTCCTTTGACCTTAAATGCCGTTCACATCTGTCATCTTCTTGTGATTGGGTAGCCTCTAGAGGTTGTGAATCAGGGCACAAGATGTCATGTTCCTCTGCAAGCGTGCTTGGAGAGAGGGTCAAATGAAGGATTGGTGATGAGACGAGCTCATCACTATATCCCAGTGTGGGATCACTTCTTTGACCAGACCGTGTATGGTGGGAGGAAGGATGATCAGAGTGAGGATTATGTTGACCAGACTCTTGGCTACTGAGAGTGGACTTGGTGGAAGACAGGGTGGTGCTTAACCGACTGGAAGCAGTATCAGCTGTCATCCAACCGACCACCTGTTCGCACTGGTCGGACCTCGAGAGTGATGTCCTGCGACGCCCTGTGAAATCAGACATGAAGCTAGGTATGGTGGATGTCTTTCTTTCTTGTGCTCTGGCACCAGGCACAGTTTCTCCGCGTCCTGACCCGCGCCCTGAACTTTCAGGATCACGTCCACTTCCCCGTCCCTTTTTACCCGCCTTCTTCATCTTACACGATATATATGACTTTAATATATATGAGTTTGAAAACTTAACAGTATTTCTTCCTATTCTGCAACTGTGCAGAGTACACAGAATAGGCTGTTAAACGGCGTTGAAACACACTGAATGGAATATGTGACTTTAATATTTGAGTTTGAAAACTTAACAGTATTTCTTATAATTCTGGAACTGTACAGAGTACACAGAATAGGCTGCTAAACTGCGGTGACACACACTGAATGGAATAAGTGACTTTAATATTTGAGTTTGAAAACTTAACAGTATTTCTTCCTATTCTGCAACTGTGCAGAGTACACAGAATAGGCTGCTAAACTGCGGTGACACACACTGAATGGAATAAGTGACTTTAATATTTGAGTTTGAAAACTTAACAGTATTTCTTCCTATTCTGCAACTGTGCACAGTACACAGAATGTGCTGCTACACTGCGGCGAAGCACACTGAATGGAATATGTGACTTTGATATTTTAGTTTGAAGACTTAACAGTATTTCTTCCTATTCTGCAACTCTGCACAGTACACAGAATGTGCTGCTACACTGCGGCGAAGCACACTGAATGGAATATGTGACTTTGATATTTTAGTTTGAAGACTTAACAGTATTTCTTACTATTCTGCAACTCTGCAGAGTACACAGAATAGGCTGTTAAACGGCGGTGAAAGACACTGAATGGAATATATGACTTTAATATATATGAGTTTGAAAACTTAACAGTATTTCTTACTATTCTGCAACTGTGCAGAGTACACAGAATAGGCTGCTAAACGGCGGTGACACACACTGAATGGAATAAGTGACTTTAATATTTGAGTTTGAAAACTTAACAGTATTTCTTACTATTCTGCAACTCTGCAGAGTACACAGAATAGGCTGTTAAACGGCGGTGAAAGACACTGAATGGAATATGTGACTTTAATATTTGAGTTTGAAAACTTAACAGTATTTCTTCCTATTCTGCAACTGTGCAGAGTACACAGAATAGGCTGTTAAACGGCGTTGAAACACACTGAATGGAATATGTGACTTTAATATTTGAGTTTGAAAACTTAACAGTATTTCTTACTATTCTGCAACTCTGCAGAGTACACAGAATAGGCTGTTAAACGGCGGTGAAAGACACTGAATGGAATATGTGACTTTAATATTTGAGTTTGAAAACTTAACAGTATTTCTTATAATTCTGGAACTGTACAGAGTACACAGAATAGGCTGTTAAACGGCGTTGAAACACACTGAATGGAATATGTGACTTTAATATTTGAGTTTGAAAACTTAACAGTATTTCTTACTATTCTGCAACTCTGCAGAGTACACAGAATAGGCTGTTAAACGGCGGTGAAAGACACTGAATGGAATATGTGACTTTAATATTTGAGTTTGAAAACTTAACAGTATTTCTTATAATTCTGGAACTGTACAGAGTACACAGAATAGGCTGTTAAACGGCGGTGAAAGACACTGAATGGAATATGTGACTTTAATATTTGAGTTTGAAAACTTAACAGTATTTCTTACTATTCTGCAACTCTGCAGAGTACACAGAATAGGCTGTTAAACGGCGGTGAAAGACACTGAATGGAATATGTGACTTTAATATTTGAGTTTGAAAACTTAACAGTATTTCTTATAATTCTGGAATTGTACAGAGTACACAGAATAGGCTGTTAAACGGCGTTGAAACACACTGAATGGAATATGTGACTTTAATATTTGAGTTTGAAAACTTAACAGTATTTCTTACTATTCTGCAACTCTGCAGAGTACACAGAATAGGCTGCTAAACGGCGGTGACACACACTGAATGGAATAAGTGACTTTAATATTTGAGTTTGAAAACTTAACAGTATTTCTTACTATTCTGCAACTCTGCAGAGTACACAGAATAGGCTGTTAAACGGCGGTGAAAGACACTGAATGGAATATGTGACTTTAATATTTGAGTTTGAAAACTTAACAGTATTTCTTCCTATTCTGCAACTGTGCAGAGTACACAGAATAGGCTGTTAAACGGCGTTGAAACACACTGAATGGAATATGTGACTTTAATATTTGAGTTTGAAAACTTAACAGTATTTCTTACTATTCTGCAACTCTGCAGAGTACACAGAATAGGCTGTTAAACGGCGGTGAAAGACACTGAATGGAATATGTGACTTTAATATTTGAGTTTGAAAACTTAACAGTATTTCTTATAATTCTGGAACTGTACAGAGTACACAGAATAGGCTGTTAAACGGCGTTGAAACACACTGAATGGAATATGTGACTTTAATATTTGAGTTTGAAAACTTAACAGTATTTCTTACTATTCTGCAACTCTGCAGAGTACACAGAATAGGCTGTTAAACGGCGGTGAAAGACACTGAATGGAATATGTGACTTTAATATTTGAGTTTGAAAACTTAACAGTATTTCTTATAATTCTGGAACTGTACAGAGTACACAGAATAGGCTGTTAAACGGCGGTGAAAGACACTGAATGGAATATGTGACTTTAATATTTGAGTTTGAAAACTTAACAGTATTTCTTACTATTCTGCAACTCTGCAGAGTACACAGAATAGGCTGTTAAACGGCGGTGAAAGACACTGAATGGAATATGTGACTTTAATATTTGAGTTTGAAAACTTAACAGTATTTCTTATAATTCTGGAATTGTACAGAGTACACAGAATAGGCTGTTAAACGGCGTTGAAACACACTGAATGGAATATGTGACTTTAATATTTGAGTTTGAAAACTTAACAGTATTTCTTACTATTCTGCAACTCTGCAGAGTACACAGAATAGGCTGTTAAACGGCGGTGAAAGACACTGAATGGAATATGTGACTTTAATATTTGAGTTTGAAAACTTAACAGTATTTCTTATAATTCTGGAACTGTACAGAGTACACAGAATAGGCTGTTAAACGGCGGTGAAAGACACTGAATGGAATATGTGACTTTAATATTTGAGTTTGAAAACTTAACAGTATTTCTTCCTATTCTGCAACTGTGCAGAGTACACAGAATAGGCTGTTAAACGGCGTTGAAACACACTGAATGGAATAAGTGACTTTAATATTTGAGTTTGAAAACTTAACAGTATTTCTTATAATTCTGGAACTGTACAGAGTACACAGAATAGGCTGTTAAACGGCGTTGAAACACACTGAATGGAATATGTGACTTTGATATTTTAGTTTGAAGACTTAACAGTATTTCTTCCTATTCTGCAACTGTGCACAGTACACAGAATGTGCTGCTACACTGCGGCGAAGCACACTGAATGGAATATGTGACTTTTAAATTTTAGTTTGAAGACTTAACAGTATTTCTTCCTATTCTGCAACTCTGCACAGTACACAGAATGTGCTGCTACACTGCGGCGAAGCACACTGAATGGAATATGTGACTTTTAAATTTTAGTTTTAAAAACTTAACAGTATTTCTTCCTATTCTGCAACTGTGCACAGTACACAGAATGTGCTGCTACACTGCGGCGAAGCACACTGAATGGAATATGTGACTTTGATATTTTAGTTTGAAGACTTAACAGTATTTCTTCCTATTCTGCAACTCTGCACAGTACACAGAATGTGCTGCTACACTGCGGCGAAGCACACTGAATGGAATATGTGACTTTTAAATTTTAGTTTGAAGACTTAACAGTATTTCTTCCTATTCTGCAACTCTGCACAGTACACAGAATGTGCTGCTAAACTGCGGCGAAGCACACTGAATGGAATATGTGACTTTGATATTTTAGTTTGAAGACTTAACAGTATTTCTTCCTATTCTGCAACTCTGCACAGTACACAGAATGTGCTGCTACACTGCGGCGAAGCACACTGAATGGAATATGTGACTTTTAAATTTTAGTTTTAAAAACTTAACAGTATTTCTTCCTATTCTGCAACTCTGCACAGTACACAGAATGTGCTGCTACACTGCGGCGAAGCACACTGAATGGAATATGTGACTTTGATATTTTAGTTTGAAGACTTAACAGTATTTCTTCCTATTCTGCAACTCTGCACAGTACACAGAATGTGCTGCTACACTGCGGCGAAGCACACTGAATGGAATATGTGACTTTGATATTTTAGTTTGAAGACTTAACAGTATTTCTTCCTATTCTGCAACTCTGCACAGTACACAGAATGTGCTGCTAAACTGCGGCGAAGCACACTGAATGGAATATGTGACTTTGATATTTTAGTTTGAAGACTTAACAGTATTTCTTCCTATTCTGCAACTCTGCACAGTACTCAGAATGTGCTGCTAAACTGCGGCGACGCACACTGAATGGAATACGTGACTTTGATATTTTAGTTTGAAGACTTAACAGAATGTGCTCTAATCTGCAACTTTGCACACTAAACAGAATGTGCTCTAATCTGCAACTTTGCACACTAAACAGAATGTGCTCTAATCTGCAACTTTGCACACTAAACAGAATGTGCTCTAATCTGCAACTGTGCACACTAAACAGAATGTGCTCTAATCTGCAACTTTGCACACTACACAGAATATATATATTTTTTTTTTTTTTTTTTGTTTTTTTCCCCCCACACCAAATAACCTGCTGCCCCCACACACAGTAGTCCTAAAAAGGACTTTTGGTTCTTTTTTTTTCACAATTTTTGTTTTTTTCCTCCCTACACTGCCTTTCCCTTCCTATCCTCAGCTCTCCCTGGCTCAGACTGAGCCGAACTCGATGGTCAGGTGCTATACAGCACCTGACCACGGGTTCTGGCCAGCCAATCAGTGTAATGCCAGCAGCCAACATGGCTGCTGGCATTACACCGATGTCAGAGCCTCCCTGCACGTTTATTGGCTGCGCAGCAGGCGCAAAACGTGCGGGGAGGAGACACGAACATGGCGGGCGAGCACATGCGGTACTCGTACGAGTACCGCCATGTGCCGAGCAGAGCGATGCTCGTGCCGATCCGAGCATCGGCCGAGCATGCTCGCTCAACACTAATTGCCACCTTTATTGCTTATGAAAATGCTTTATATTAAAAGCTAAGTCTATCTGATGCCCTCATGGCTGGACTGACCTGCATTCAAATTATTCAAAGTTATCTGAGTATTCAACATTAAAAACTCAACGCTTACTGGAAAGGTGTATTATACAGGATCCATGCAGTGTATGGTAGTTCCTCTGCATTAATGGACCAGTGGAAATGTTAAGTTTTTCAGGCCTCCAGCCACTCACTGTACGTGATCCTTGTTTGAAAACAGGTCAGTTCAGCCATGAGGGCAGTAGAAAAATGTACCTTTTAATATAAAGCATTTTCGTAAGCCATAAAGATGGCAATGAGTAGATGGGTCTCACTTAAAATGGGATACCTTGATAGGTAAGTGAAGTGTAGAGTGAACTGTAATCCAGATGTAGACCCATTGGTGCCTAGGGAAACCAGCTGCAACTCATTGATGAGGACCAACAAGGCTTAAATGGACATCTGGGGTTAGCTGGTGTTCCAGTGCAGAGGGGACATGCCTGTCATTTTGGAACTGGACCGCCCTTTTGGGGGAGATTTGTGTAATACGTACTTGGAAATTCATCCTCTGTCATGGCACTAAAACGCTAAAACGTGATGCTTCTGAGCGGTGACTAGCCGGAGAATCGGCCATCGTGCTGTTTGCTCATCCTCAGAGACTCTCACATTTTTTGTATGTATTAACCCTTCGAGTGCCAGAGGGGTATCCAAGGCATTGCAAAGCAATGTGTTGGATAGTCCTCTGGCACTCAAAGGATATTTAAACATATTTTGGCAAAAGTTGTGTGATAAAATCCTCATATTTGAAGAAAGTGAACTAATCCTATATAATAATTTGCTAGAATGTTTGTCAGAAGCCGTTGTGTGCAATATAGACTGCGTGCATTCAGGCAATCTCTACTGCTCATGATTGCATCGCATGAGTGAGGTGACGCAATACTGAGTTGTGTGGAGCATTGAGGTAGTGGCGCTTAACCCTTTGAGTGCCGGAGGGGTACGCAACTCATTGCAAAGGCTTACAGACCTGGGTCCGTGTACACGGAGCTTTTACACTAGTATATAATAATATAGGCTCTACACAGGGCTAATATTTAGGTCATTTATATGAAGCAGTGCAGGATTGTCTTCTGCTTTAATTCTGGAGCAAACCAATTGCACCATGAGGGGGGAGGATGAAAATTCCTATTGATTTGAATAAAGATGTTAACCCCTTGAATGCTAGTGAGGTGTCCTCTGCATTGCTTTGTGGTTAAGTTCCATTTAGAACATTAAGGATGAGATGTTCAGAAAGTGGTGGTAATTGAAATTGTCTGCAATCAGAATAAAAAGGTTCTTATACCACGATCCGTCAGTTCTCAGACATGTTTCCATCATTTTTTGCATCCAATTACACCATCTCCGTCAAAGGGAAAAAGCCATTTTAAAAGTGGGTGTGGTTTAATCTCCCGTCATAATGTAATGTATTTTCAGAAAAAAATATTTGTTTCAACGTCACTTTTTCGTCACTTTTTCTTGACAAAATAAAAATGGTCTAAACTTGGAGGACAGAAATTAAAGTACTGTTAGCAGGAGTGTCGTTTCAAAGACATAAATTGTCTTTTTCTTTGAAAATTTTCATTTCAAAGACAAAATCAAAGACATTTTCAACATCAGAATTTTTTTAAAGGCAACGTTCATCAAGAATTGTTACCATCGTTATTAATTCTTTAGATGAATTTTCAAACGTGACAAATTTATTTCTGAAAATATTGTCCTTCTTTTACCACCAACTCCTGATCCGACGAGTCTTTCATTATGACGACTTTTTGAACATCTCTCCCTAGAAGTTCAGTGAATTGCTCCAGACCTGATCCTCCTTTGTTTCGTAGATAAGGATGTAAGGGGCATATTCAATAAGACAAAGGGGTGCAATTCTAGAACAAACCAACTTACCACAAGGGGAGGATGTGTTGGAAACATCCCTAGCATTGAAAGAATTAAAAGCCCCGTTTAAATGGATGAGAATTTTGGGGAATTTTTTTTTTTTGTACTTTTTGGTGCATGGATAATGATTTAAATGAGAATGAATAAATCCTAATAACACTCCCTTACATACCTTACTATGTCCAGAAAATCCTAATTGCCCCTATTGTCAAGAGATAACGGGGGAGATTCACTAAGCACTGATAAAGAGGTGATGAATTCCTGTGTTATTCTATGGAGCCAATGCACTAACATTTCTTAAAGGGATAGTGATACTTCGTTTTAACTTTATTTTATTTTGTAGGCATTAAAAAAACATGAAGAATGATATAAGTCTTATCTCTCAAAACTTTATGATTTGAGAGATATTCACAAGCAAAGTTTCCCCTCCCGCCCCTTTTACCTAGTGTAAGCCATCTCTTCTCAGATGTGGAATTCAGTCCACAGACCAGACAGATAGCAGCAGGGGACAATCTTCTTCCTATGAGAACAATGAAAGCCCTGCCCCCCTTGACAAGTTTTTCAGGTTTTTCCCTTTTCTTAATTGAAGATTGTCCCTCTCTGCAGTCTACCTGGGGACCTCCCTACTGATCTGGTTGAACAGGGGGTGGATACTTTGTTTGTGAATATCTCTTAAACCATAAAGGTTTGAGAGATAAGACTTACATCTTTCTTCATGTTTTTTTAATGCCTACAAAATAAAACAAAGTTAAAATGAACTATTACTATCCCTTTAAGTTTTGGAGATCTTATTTCATAGGCCTCCTAGGATAACATAGGAACTGGAGAAGTGATATCACTAAACAAGTCATCTCCACTTTATCATGCCTTAGTGCATCTCCCCATTATCTCTGATCAATCCTGGATAATAGTATCACACACACACACACACACACACACACACACACACACACACACACACATAGAGTTCCCCCATGTATTCCTTCTGTGCTAAGAAATAAAACTGGGTGTTAGTTTAGTGCATGTTGTCCGTCTGTTCTTGGGAGAGAGAGAGAGAGAATGAAGACAGATGAATGCATAACCTCTTGAGAGCCAGAGTGGTATGCAACGCAATGTGTTGCGTTCCCCCGTGGCACTCAAAGGGATAATAGGAGTATTGGTGGGAATCACTCTCTGTTGTTCCCTGGACATACATGGTTCAGGGAGTGTGGGTGTTAAGAGATAAAGGAGAGTTTTGAAAAAAATATATAGCTAAATATACAAAAAATATACTTTTTGACTTACAAGTGATAGTGACAGTTACACAAGCAGGTGATCCTTCCTACCTGAGCTGGCTTAAGTCTGAGACTCGACTGAAACTGAGTGACATATATCAGAAATAATGCTTTCAAGAAATGCTTTCAGAAAATTTGCACAACTTGATGAACTGTGTTATGTACTCTCACTTATTCCTACAACCGCACAGGTAAGATCAAGAAGGACAATGATGTGAGTCTGTACTGCATTGTGCACTCAGTATCCTTTATTGTAAGCTGCTGGGCTTGAAGCTTTCATGTCTATACTGTATTGTACTGTAAACACTTCACTCCATGGGAGAGAACGAGAAAGCTGCTTAAATTACTTATTAGTATAGAAGCAATCAGACAGAGAGGGAAGCTTGAGTTGATTAAAGTTGCAGGGGCTGGTTGTGATTTGTAGGCAGTGAAACTGATAGTGACAAACGGGGACAATTATTTAAACAAAGAAAAAAAATAATAATAATTTTGACTGATAGGTGACAAGCAGGAGATCCTATACCTGAGCTAAAACGACCTGTGAGGCAGATATATGTACCATACATTTTTTTCAGACAGACAACAACAGACAAAACCACATGCTGACAGCTTTGTTGTATACTTTACAACAAAGGTGAAAGCTACTATCATTATGTTCACCAAATGTTCTATGGGCAGGGGTGAGGGGAAAAGACTAGGAATAGGTCATAGACGTGTTGGTGGTAGTAATATTGTAATACAAAAACTGACTGAAGCCATGGTTGCTGCAGTTTGTGCAGTAAATAATGTTGATCATCATCTTCCTGAGAAGATTGTAAGATTATCCGTAAAAATTTCACTTGTAGTTGTACTAATCCTTTACCATTATGAGTCACATTCTCATGTTGTTGCCATAAAGGAGCAAAATTTAGCTGTTAGGCCAACTGCTGAAGTAAAAAATAAATGTTTTTAGACTCCAAAAAACATAGAAAAAATGAAAGCAGTCTGGAGAAGCAGATGCTGCTGATTAACTAAGTTTTGATGACGATATAGATTTAAAATATATCCCTCCATGTTCCTTTTCTTCTTCTTCTGATACAGATAAATCAGAAACTGAGATTTATGAACATATGGTCAAAAAATAGATGCATCTGAAAGGAAAAGGCTCAGTCTTCCAGCAATAAAGAGGACCAATATGGTTATCTATAAACTCTTTGACAGATCAACTAGAACGTCTGTATAAGTAAACAGTACTAGAAATAACAAAGGATTATCTCAATCGTCATCATTATTATCACTACTTAAAAGTCCACCCTCCACAGTCACACACATTATTACTAAGCAGCAACACAGGTCAACATTACAACCCTAGCTAAACGTGCCTCTGTTCCTGTTCAAAGTGCATCACCACTGCCAACTACTGCTCATTCAAGCCCCTATAGTAGTAGCACAGTACTTTACTATTAGAATTAATTCCACAGGAACCACTCAGCCTATGAAATCTCCAGTATACAATCATGGTCCAAAAGATAAACATGTTGCTATCTATTGTCTTTGTAAAAATAAATGTGAGCCAGTTGAAAGCAGGTGGCAGCACTGGTTCAGTAGCTCAGGAGTGCTGCAGGGGAGCGAGGCTAGGGATCAGTGATGACGTGTCAGGTACTCCCTTGCTGCAGCCGAATGCTGGGTAAAGGTGCTGGTCGCAAAGCCAGATTGTTTCACCCCAGTTGAGCAGGGGAGCAACCAGGATGGGAGTACACTGGGAACCATGGAGAACCAGGCTTACAGGACAAGCTGGAAGCAGAGCTGGGAGTGGCGGATAAACGGATCCACAAGAATCGAGGCAAAGGATTTAAGCAGAGTCGTGGTCAGTAGGTGTAGCCAAAGGTTTAAGCCAGGAGTTCAGATATGCCACAGTCAAAAGGAGTAGCCAAAAGCTCATAGCCAGAAGTTTAGATAAGCCTTGTCAGAAGAATAGCCAAAGGTCAAGCCAGGAGCTCAGAATACAAAGTAGCAGAATCACTGTAACAATAGCAAAAATGCTAATGGAACGGGCACCCATAGACTGTGGTTTCCCATTTAAATACAGGAGCAGGCCGATAGAGAGCTAGCTGGAAGGGGGGCTCGACTGAGAGCCCAATCCAGTAGGCAGATCCTGACCAATTGGAACGCTCACTGTACACCAGTGCAGAAGCTGAGCAAGAGGCAGTGGCAGTCCTGCGCATGCACGGCCAAAGACACCACAGCGCAGGAGCCCGAAGGAGTGACCCATCGGAAGAGGACCAGGATAAACATAAAAAGGCGGACGTGAGGTAAGCGAACCGCCAAGCGAACGGTGACACTCATTCAGATTCCCCCTGAAGCAGAGTCCCAGGTCTATTTGGAGACACACCAGCAGCATGTCAGAAGTGTGATGACCAGTAGTAGTAGAAGCACTACAATTTAGAAAATGTTTTACCAGGAAGAGTACATTGAGATTTATCTCATTTTCAAGTAAGTCCTGGAGTGTTTACAGCAAAGAGTTACATATTTGCACAAATACAGAGACATTGTAGCAGGTGTCTCAGAAAGTGTGATAGTATTTATTCAATAAGAATCACACCCAGTTCTCCTACTGCTGTTGTGCAAATGAAAAACTCAGATAAGGATGACTCAGAGTTAGTTGGAGGTGACAAGATTCATGGAGTCCCCGAACCCACCACCATTATCATCTCCATCACCACCATACTTGTTGTTCCACTGTTCTACTAGGTGCTGTCAGGTGTCAACCCACATTTACTGAATGTTTATAAAGTCAAAAACTACACAAAAATAACCCAAAAGTGGAATGATAAATGTAAAAATGTCAGTGGATAACATGCTGTCCTATTTTTCTCTTGAAAATTAAGGTTTTAAAGGGATAGTCATGGTTCATAATAAGAGCAGCTCTAATTAATCATCATAGTATTTGGACTTTGGAGAGTGTTATTTCAATTCTGTCAGAGTTGTAGTTCAAGAGTAATTCAATGATAAAGTATCCCCCTCCCGCCCCTTTTACTGATGTAACACTGCTCAACCAGATCAGAAGGGAGGTTCCCAGGTAGACTGCAGAGAGGGACAATCTTCAATTAAGATAAGGGAAAAACCTGAAAAACTTGTCAAGGGGGGCAGGGTTTTCATTGTTCTCATAGGAAGAAGATTGTCCCCTGCTGTTATCTGTCTGGTCTATGGACTGGATTCCACATCTGAGAAGAGATGGCTTACACTAGGTAAAAGGGGCGGGAGGGGAACTTTGCTTGTGATTATCTCTCAAACCATAAAGGTTTGAGAGATAAGACTTATATCGTTCTTCATGTTTTTTGAATGCCTACAAAATAAAATAAAGTATTACCATCCCTTTAAAGAACTAATGCCATGCAACAGCATCCCGCTGGCATATCACAAGCCACAGTTACTTTTCAAAGATGGCTGTGCCGCAGTTGTTCAGGCAGGTGGCTAGTGTGTGCACTCTCACTGTACAATACACCAGGCAACAGGAGTAACACAGGTGCACTAGTGATAACTCTACAGCTACTACAACCACTCCTGTAATCCAGTCCTTTCTTCTGTAGCTCTGTCACTGCTATCATCACTTTCCCTCTCTCTATCAAGTAAACCTCTCAGCACTGCAGGAAGGTCTGGGTTGTTATAGCATTGTGATGAGAATGCTCAATACCATAAAAAATATAAATAGAAAATAGAAAATTTTTTGCAAGAAATTTATTAGTGGACGTGAAAAGGTGGAATTTTAGTTATTTTACATGATAAAATATTTCCAAGGAAAAAGCAACAAAATTGTGTTTTTTTATTTAAAAATGACATTGGGCCGTATGTTCAAAAGGATAACGACAAAAAACTCATATGAACAACAACAATAAGTCACTGAATGCATGAACAACATATTTTCTGTAGAGTATAAGACAAAAAAATAGTAATGTCCTTTGTACGACACAACTCCAGAACTGACGGGCAAAGGGGCGGGGCAAGGGCGGGGCTAGACTATTCTCTAGTGTCGTATAGAGGAAAAGAACATTTGTCATAACTAGTGACAAAAAATTGTCTTTCAAAAGACAAAATTTGTACGTTAAGAAAAAAGTGGAGGGAATGTGTTCTGAACGTGAGAATTTTTGTCTTTAGTTAAAGGATAGTAATGGTTAATTTTAAGTTGATTTAATATTGTAAACATTAAAAAAAGGTTAACATCTGTATAAGCCTTATCTGTCAAATCTTTATGGTGTAAGAGATATAACTTGCTGTAGTTACCTTTTCCTGGCTGTTTCACTCAAGTCTGCCATCTAGCTGACAGCTGCAGATTCCAGTCATGTGACCAGACAGAGGCTCTTCAGCAGAGCTGAAATCACGCTATTTAGAAATAAATACTTCATTGGAACAGTCTACAAAGTGTGCTTGCAAACCAGACACACTTTGTAGACCTTTCCAAATTAAGTATTTATCTTCAGATATCGTTATATCGCCATGCTGAAGAGCCACATCTGGTCAAGCTTGTCAAGCAGAAAGAGGAGGGACCAGAGAACTTTATTTTCCTATATCTCTCAAACCATAAAGTTTTGAGAGATACGAATAAGTGCAAGTAATCTTTTTTAATTGTATCCATATAGTTAATACTTTTTCTAACATTACTATCTCTTTAAGACTTTTTAAAGACATTTTTGTCTTTAGTTAAGACATTTTTGTCGTTAGTTAAGACATTTTTTGTCGTTCCAGTCAGGACAAACGACATATTTACAATCACGACCGATACTCTCTGAAAATATTAATGATCCCAACGACAGTGTACTTTGAAAAGTCGTTAGAAACGACAAAAGCTATTTCGTTATTTCTTTGAACATATGGTCCTTTATCTCTATCCCTACTGTCTCACTCCACATAGGAAAGCCATTTTTTAACAGAGGTGATGCGCTGTAAGTGTATACATGTGCATGTATTGTTGAGGGTGTTTGTGAATGTGTGCATGCAGGGCCGGATTTCCCGTAAGGCAGAGTAGGCATCTGCCTACAGGCGCACCCTACAGAGGGGCGCCTGTCACTACAATTATTATTATTATTTTTTTTTTTTTTAACTTGGCGCGGCTTGTCATACCATGCCGCGCCGAACACCCAGCCGCCGCCTTGTAGGCTGTGAGCTCTCCCGGCTCTTTAGCAATGCAGAGCGCTGGGAGATAAAATCTCCCAGCGCTCTGTGTTACTAAAGGGAAGGTCGCTCGGGAGCTCCAGCAGCTCCATGTCTGTGCACAAGCACAGATCTCTCCAGCCGCTGGACCACCGGGGAGTTAAGAAACGGATGAATGAGGCTTAACCCTTTAAGTGCCAGAGTGGCACGCAACGCATTGCAAAGCAATGCGTTGCGTACCACTCTGACACTCAAAGGGTTAATCTGGGGATAATGGGAGCAATGTGAGGTCAATATGGGGATGATGGGGGGCAAGCAATGTGGAGCTGATGGGGTCAATGTGGAGCTGATGGGGGTCAATGTGGACTGATGGGGGTCAATGTGGACTGATGCTGATGGGGTCAATGTGGAGCTGATGGGGGTCAATGTGGACTGATGCTGATGGGGTCAATATGGAGCTGACGGTGATGGGGTCAATGTGGAGCTGATGGGGGTCAATGTGGACTGATGCTGATGGGGTCAATGTGGAGCTGATGGGGGTCAATGTGGACTGATGCTGATGGGGTCAATATGGAGCTGACGGTGATGGGGTCAATGTGGAGCTGATGGGGGTCAATGTGGAGCTGATGGGGGTCAATGTGGACTGATGCTGATGGGGTCAGTCAATATGGAGCTGATGGCGATGGGGTCAATGTGGAGCTGATGGGGTCAATATGGAGCTGATGGTGATGGGGTCAATGTGGAGCTGATGGGGGTCAATGTGGACTGATGCTGATGGGGTCAATATGGAGCTGATGGGGGTCAATGTGGAGCTGATGGGGGTCAATGTGAGGGCAATGTTGAGATGATGGGGGCAATGTGAGTGTGATGGGGGGCAATGTGAGGGCAATATGGAGATTTGGAGCATTGTGGACACGGCGGGGGGGGGGGTATCTGTGCCTACAGGCTCCTGAGATGTAAATCCAGCCCTGTGTGCATGATGCTGTATGTGGCAGTGATTGTTAGAAGGTTATGCCCTTTGAACTTCGCATTCTTGCCATATTCCTTCCCAATTGAAATTCAACAAAAACAGAAGAAATTACTTTTCTGCTGGGAATTCCTGTTGAAAAGAAATGATACTTTTCACCCAGCCTTAGATAAAAAAACGAAGTAAATCAATTGTGATTTTTAATTTTACCTTCTGGTGCAATTGTTTTGCCATAGGATTGTTCCAGTAATGTATAAGATTATTGAATCTTCCGCACCAAACATCTTCTTGCTTACTCGAGTGACTTTGCACTGATTCTCTGTAGTGGGCTTCAGTACTAATGAAACCAGGCAATTACTTAGGACATCAGCATCTCAGGAGCACTGTAATCATTCAAAGGATTTTATGTCAAAATGAATATAAATCAAATGTATGTGCTATATGGTCTAGAATCTTAAAAATCCACTAAAACAAGAGTTTGCATCTTAACAGATACAAAGAAAAGGTGTGTATTAAAGGGATAGTAATGTTTCACAAAAACAGTAGCTCCAATTAATCTTCATAGTATTTGAGCCATGGAGAGTTTTATTTCAATACTGTCAGAGTTGTAGCGCAAGAGTAATTGAATGATAAAGTGTCCCCCTCCAGCCCCTTTTACCTAGTGTAAGTCACCTCCCCTCAGATGTGGAATCTGGTCTCTTGACCGGACAGATCACAGCAAGGGACAATCTTCTTACTGTGACCATAAGGAAAACACTGCCCCCACTGACAGGTATTTCAGGTTTATCCTTATGATCACTAAAGATTGTCCCACTCTGTGATCCATCCAGACAGTCTTGCTGCTCTGAGGTGAGCAGTGTTACATCAGTAAAAGGGGCGGGAGGGGGATACTTTATCATTCAATTACTCTTGTACTACAACTCTGACAGTAATGAAATAACACTCTCCATGGTCCAAATACTATGAAGATTACTTGGAAATGCATTTATTATAAAACATTACTATCCCTTTAAGGCAGAATAGATTTCCCAAGCATCTAACAGTAGTATAGAAGTAGTTACAATGGTGACAGCATATATTTGATTGTATTCTGCATGTCCCAGTTGACCTCTCTGTGCGGGGGGGCTCTAAGGTATAATAAAGAGGTGATAACGAGGCGATGCCTTCTCCACTGATATCTCTCCAATTTCTGTGTTATTCTATGGAGCCAATGCACTAACGTTTCCACAGCTTTGGAGATCTTAGTGAATAGGCTCTATACAATAACATAGGAATTGGAGAAGAGATATCACTGAAGAAGTCATCTCCCCTTTATCACCTCTTTATAACACCTTAGTGAATCTCCCCCATGGAGTCTGACTGAGATTTCAAATAAGAATATGCAAAAATATAAAAGCACTCTCCAGTAAGGCACAGATATCCCACAAGGATACTTAAAAGAAAAGGTTACATCTAAAAATGTTAAATATGCAATTGTTAATGTTGATGAGAAATGGTGGAAAAGAAAAGAGGCCCTTGTCCAGTTCATATGTTTCAGCCAAAGATCTGTTACTCATAGAGCCAAAGAGAGCAATCATCATACCCCCCATATATAAAGGCAGGCAGATGTAGAAAACCAAAAACCAGCACAAGTGTATATCCAAGTGGAATATATTTTAAAAGGAAAGAACAATCTTATATTAAAATTATTATAAAGAGAGACTAAACAAACTGGGTTTGTTTACATTAGAGAAGAGACGTGTAAGGGGTGATATGATTACCATTTACACTTATATTAGAGAAGAGACGTGTAAGGGGCGATATGATTACCATTTACACTTATATTAGAGAAGAGACGTGTAAGGGGTGATATGATTATCATTTACACTTATATTAGAGAAGAGACGTCTAAGGGGTGATATGATTACCAATTACACTTATATTAGAGAAGAGACGTGTAAGGAGTGATATGATTATCATTTACACATATATTAGAGAAGAGACGTGTAAGGGGTGATATGATTACCATTTACACTTATATTAGAGAAGAGACGTGTAAGGTGTGATATGATTATCATTTACACTTATATTAGAGAAGAGACGTCTAAGGGGTGATATGATTACCATTTACACTTATATTAGAGAAGAGACATGTAAGGGGTGATATGATTACCATTTACACTTATATTAGAGAAGAGAGAGGTGTAAGGGGTGATATGATACCATTTACACTTATATTAGAGAAGAGACATGTAAGGGGTGATATGATACCATTTACACTTATATTAGAGAAGAGACATGTAAGGGGTGATATGATACCATTTACACTTATATTAGAGAAGAGACATGTAAGGGGTGATATGATACCATTTACACTTATATTAGAGAAGAGAGGTGTAAGGGGTGATATGATTACCATTTACACTTATATTAGAGAGGAGAGGTGTAAGGGGCGATATGATTACCATTTACACTTATATTAGAGAAGAGACGTCTAAGGGGCGATATGATTACCATTTACACTTATATTAGAGAAGAGACGTGTAAGGGGTGATATGATTACCATTTAAACTTATATTAGAGAAGAGACGTGTAAGGGGTGATATGATTACCATTTACACTTATATTAGAGAAGAGACGTGTAAGGGGCGATATGATTACCATTTACACTTATATTAGAGAAGAGACGTCTAAGGGGCGATATGATTACCATTTACACTTATATTAGAGAAGAGACGTGTAAGGGGCGATATGATTACCATTTAAACTTATATTAGAGAAGAGACGTGTAAGGGGCGATATGATTACCATTTACACTTATATTAGAGAAGAGACGTGTAAGGGGTGATATGATTACCATTTACACTTATATTAGAGAAGAGACGTGTAAGGGGTGATACGATTACCATTTACACTTATATTAGAGAAGAGACGTGTAAGGGGCGATATGATTACCATTTACACTTATATTAGAGAAGAGACGTGTAAGGGGTGATATGATTACCATTTACACTTACATTAGAGAAGAGACGTCTAAGGGGTGATATGATTACCATTTACACTTATATTAGAGAAGAGACGTCTAAGGGGTGATATGATAACCATTTACACATATATTAGAGAAGAGACGTGTAAGGGGGATATGATTACCATTTACACTTATATTAGAGAAGAGATGTGTAAGGGGTGATATGATTACCATTTACACTTATATTAGAGAAGAGACGTGTAAGGGGGATATGATTACCATTTACACTTATATTAGAGAAGAGATGTGTAAGGGGTGATATGATTACCATTTACACTTATATTAGAGAAGAGAGATGTAAGGGGTGATATGATTACCATTTACACTTATATTAGAGAAGAGACGTGTAAGGGGTGATATGATTACCATTTACACTTATATTAGAGAAGAGAGGTGTAAGGGGCGATATGATTACCATTTACACATATATTAGAGAAGAGACATCTAAGGGGTGATATGATTATCATTTACACTTATATTAGAGAAGAGATGTCTAAGGGGTGAAATGATTATCATTTACACTTATATTAGAGAAGAGAGGTGTAAGGGGTGATATGATTACCATTTACACTTATATTAGAGAAGAGACGTGTAAGGGGTGATATGATTACCATTTACACTTATATTAGAGAAGAGACGTGTAAGGGGGATATGATTACCACTTACACTTATATTAGAGAAGAGATGTGTAAGGGGTGATATGATTACCATTTACACTTATATTAGAGAAGAGAGGTGTAAGGGGTGATATGATTACCATTTACACTTATATTAGAGAAGAGACGTGTAAGGGGTGATATGATTACCATTTACACTTATATTAGAGAAGAGAGGTGTAAGGGGCGATATGATTACCATTTACACATATATTAGAGAAGAGACATCTAAGGGGTGATATGATTATCATTTACACTTATATTAGAGAAGAGACGTCTAAGGGGTGATATGATTATCATTTACACTTATATTAGAGAAGAGAGGTGTAAGGGGTGATATGATTACCATTTACACTTATATTAGAGAAAAGACGTGTAAGGGGTGATATGATTACCATTTGCACTTATATTAGAGAAGAGACGTCTAAGGGGTGATATGATTATCATTTACACTTATATTAGAGAAGAGACGTCTAAGGGGTGATATGATTATCATTTACACTTATATTAGAGAAGAGACATCTAAGGGGTGATATGATTACCATTTACACTTATATTAGAGAAGAGACGTGTAAGGGGGATATGATTACTATTTACACATATATTAGAGAAGAGAGGTGTAAGGGGTGATATGATTACCATTTACACTTATATTAGAGAAGAGAGGTGTAAGGGGTGATATGATTACCATTTACACTTATATTAGAGAAGAGACGTGTAAGGGGTGATATGATTACCATTTACACTTATATTAGAGAAGAGACGTGTAAGGGGTGATATGATTACCATTTACACTTATATTAGAGAAGAAACGTGTAAGGGGTGATATGATTACCATTTATACTTATATTAGAGAAGAGACGTGTAAGGGGTGATATGATTACCATTTACACTTATATTAGAGAAGAGACGTGTAAGGGGGATATGATTACCAATTACACTTATATTAGAGAAGAGACGTGTAAGGGGGATATGATTACCAATTACACTTATATTAGAGAAGAGACGTGTAAGGGTGATATGATTACCATTTACACTTATATTAGAGAAGAGAGGTGTAAGGGGTGATATGATTACCATTTACACTTATATTAGAGAAGAGACATCTAAGGGGTGATATGATTACTATTTACACTTATATTAGAGAAGAGACGTGTAAGGGGGATATGATTACCATTTACACTTATATTAGAGAAGAGACATGTAAAGGGTGATATGATTACCATTTACACATATATTAGAGAAGAGAGGTGTAAGGGGTGATATGATTACAATTTACACTTATATTAGAGAAGAGACGTGTAAGGGGTGATATGATTACCATTTACACTTATATTAGAGAAGAGACGTGTAAGGGGCGATATGATTACCATTTACACTTATATTAGAGAAGAGAGGTGTAAGGGGGATATGATTACCATTTACACATATATTAGAGAAGAGAGGTGTAAGGGGTGATATGATACCATTTACACTTATATTAGAGAAGAGAGGTGTAAGGGGGATATGATTACCATTTACACATATATTAGAGAAGAGACGTGTAAGGGGTGTTATGATTACCATTTACACTTATATTAGAGAAGAGACGTGTAAGGGGGATATGATTACCATTTACACTTTTATTAGAGAAGAGACGTGTAAGGGGGATATGATTACTATTTACACTTATATTAGAGAAGAGACGTGTAAGGGGGATATGATTACTATTTACACTTATATTAGAGAAGAGAGGTGTAAGGGGTGATATGATTACCATTTACACTTATATTAGAGAAGAGAGGTGTAAGGGGTGATATGATTACCATTTACACTTATATTAGAGAAGAGAGGTGTAAGGGGTGATATGATTACCATTTATACTTATATTAGAGAAGAGAGGTGTAAGGGGTGATATGATTACCATTTACACTTATATTAGAGAAGAGAGGTGTAAGGGGCGATATGATTACCATTTACACTTAGAGAAGAGAGGTGTAAGGGGTGATATGATTACCATTTACACTTATATTAGAGAAGAGACGTCTAAGGGGTGATATGATTACCATTTACACTTATATTAGAGAAGAGACGTCTAAGGGGTGATATGATTATCATTTACACTTATATTAGAGAAGAGATGTGTAAGGGGTGATATGATTATCATTTACACTTATATTAGAGAAGAGACGTGTAAAGGGGATATGATTACCATTTACACTTATATTAGAGAAGAGAGGTGTAAGGGGTGATATGATTACCATTTACACTTATATTAGAGAAGAGACGTGTAAGGGGGATATGATTACCATTTACACTTATATTAGAGAAGAGAGGTTTAAGGGGTGATATGATTACCATTTACACTTATATTAGAGAAGAGAGGTGTAAGGGGTGATATGATTACCATTTACACTTATATTAGAGAAGAGAGGTGTAAGGGGTGATATGATTACCATTTACACTTATATTAGAGAAGAGACGTGTAAGGGGTGATATGATTACCATTTACACTTATATTAGAGAAGAGAGGTGTAAGGGGCGATATGATTACCATTTACACATATATTAGAGAAGAGACATCTAAGGGGTGATATGATTATCATTTACACTTATATTAGAGAATAGATGTCTAAGGGGTGATATGATTATCATTTACACTTATATTAGAGAAGTGAGGTGTAAGGGGTGATATGATTACCATTTACACTTATATTAGAGAAGAGACGTGTAAGGGGTGATATGATTACCATTTACACTTATATTAGAGAAGAGACGTGTAAGGGGGATATGATTACCATTTACACTTATATTAGAGAAGAGATGTGTAAGGGGTGATATGATTACCATTTACACTTATATTAGAGAAGAGAGGTGTAAGGGGTGATATGATTACCATTTACACTTATATTAGAGAAGAGACGTGTAAGGGGTGATATGATTACCATTTACACTTACATTAGAGAAGAGAGGTGTAAGGGGCGATATGATTACCATTTACACATATATTAGAGAAGAGACATCTAAGGGGTGATATGATTATCATTTATACTTATATTAGAGAAGAGACATCTAAGGGGTGATATGATTATCATTTACACTTATATTAGAGAAGAGAGGTGTAAGGGGTGATATGATTACCATTTACACTTATATTAGAGAAAAGACGTGTAAGGGGTGATATGATTACCATTTGCACTTATATTAGAGAAGAGACGACTAAGGGGTGATATGATTATCATTTACACTTATATTAGAGAAGAGACGTCTAAGGGGTGATATGATTATCATTTACACTTATATTAGAGAAGAGAGGTGTAAGGGGTGATATGATTATCATTTACACTTATATTAGAGAAGAGAGGTGTAAGGGGTGATATGATTACCATTTACACTTATATTAGAGAAGAGACGTGTAAGGGGTGATATGATTACCATTTACACTTATATTAGAGAAGAGACGTGTAAGGGGTGATATGATTACCATTTACACTTATATTAGAGAAGAGACGTGTAAGGGGTGATATGATTACCATTTACACTTATATTAGAGAAGAGACGTGTAAGGGGTGATATGATTACCATTTATACTTATATTAGAGAAGAGACGTGTAAGGGGGATATGATTACCATTTACACTTATATTAGAGAAGAGACGTGTAAGGGGTGATATAATTACCATTTACACTTATATTAGAGAAGAGACGTGTAAGAGGTGATATGATTACCATTTACACTTATATTAGAGAAGAGACGTGTAAGGGGGATATGATTACCAATTACACTTATATTAGAGAAGAGACGTGTAAGGGGGATATGATTACCAATTACACTTATATTAGAGAAGAGACGTGTAAGGGTGATATGATTACCATTTACACTTATATTAGAGAAGAGACGTGTAAGGGGTGATATGATTTCCATTTACACTTATATTAGAGAAGAGAGGTATAAGGGGTGATATGATTACCATTTACACTTATATTAGAGAAGAGACATCTAAGGGGTGATATGATTACTATTTACACTTATATTAGAGAAGAGACGTGTAAGGGGGATATGATTACCATTTACACTTATATTAGAGAAGAGACGTGTAAGGGGTGATATGATTACCATTTACACTTATATTAGAGAAGAGACATGTAAAGGGTGATATGATTACCATTTACACATATATTAGAGAAGAGAGGTGTAAGGGGTGATATGATTACAATTTACACTTATATTAGAGAAGAGACGTGTAAGGGGTGATATGATTACCATTTACACTTATATTAGAGAAGAGACGTGTAAGGGGCGATATGATTACCATTTACACTTATATTAGAGAAGAGAGGTGTAAGGGGGATATGATTACCATTTACACATATATTAGAGAAGAGAGGTGTAAGGGGTGATATGATACCATTTACACTTATATTAGAGAAGAGAGGTGTAAGGGGGATATGATTACCATTTACACATATATTAGAGAAGAGACGTGTAAGGGGTGATATGATTACCATTTACACTTATATTAGAGAAGAGACGTGTAAGGGGGATATGATTACCATTTACACTTATATTAGAGAAGAGACGTGTAAGGGGGATATGATTACTATTTACACTTATATTAGAGAAGAGACGTGTAAGGGGGATATGATTACTATTTACACTTATATTAGAGAAGAGAGGTGTAAGGGGTGATATGATTACCATTTACACTTATATTAGAGAAGAGAGGTGTAAGGGGTGATATGATTACCATTTACACTTATATTAGAGAAGAGAGGTGTAAGGGGTGATATGATTACCATTTACACTTGTATTAGAGAACAGACGTGTAAGGGGGGTATGATTACCATTTACACTTATATTAGAGAAGAGAGGTGTAAGGGGGGATATGATTATCATTTACACTTATATTAGAGATGAGAGGTGTAAGGGGTGATATGATTACCATTTACACTTATATTAGAGAAGAGAGGTGTAAGGGGCGATATGATTACCATTTACACTTATATTAGAGAAGAGAGGTGTAAGGGGCGATATGATTACCATTTACACTTATATTAGAGAAGAGACGTCTAAGGGGTGATATGATTATCATTTACACTTATATTAGAGAAGAGACGTCTAAGGGGTGATATGATTATCATTTACACTTATATTAGAGAAGAGACGTGTAAAGGGGATATGATTACCATTTACACTTATATTAGAGAAGAGAGGTGTAAGGGGTGATATGATTACCATTTACACTTATATTAGAGAAGAGACGTGTAAGGGGGATATGATTACCATTTACACTTATATTAGAGAAGAGAGGTTTAAGGGGTGATATGATTACCATTTACACTTATATTAGAGAAGAGACGTGTAAGGGGTGATATGATTACCATTTACACTTATATTAGAGAAGAGACGTGTAAGGGGTAATATGATTACCATTTACACTTATATTAGAGAAGAGACGTCTAAGGGGTGATATGATTATCATTTGCACTTATATTAGAGAAGAGACGTCTAAGGGGTGATATGATTATCATTTACACTTATATTAGAGAAGAGAGGTGTAAGGGGTGATATGATTACCATTTACACTTATATTAGAGAAGAGACGTGTAAGGGGGATATGATTACCATTTACACTTATATTAGAGAAGAGAGGTGTAAGGGGTGATATGATTACCATTTACACTTATATTAGAGAAGAGAGGTGTAAGGGGCGATATGATTATCATTTACACTTATATTAGAGAAGAGAGGTGTAAGGGGTGATATGATTACCATTTACACTTATATTAGAGAAGAGAGGTGTAAGGGGCGATATGATTACCATTTACACATATATTAGAGAAGAGACATCTAAGGGGTGATATGATTATCATTTACACTTATATTAGAGAAGAGACGTCTAAGGGGTGATATGATTATCATTTACACTTATATTAGAGGAGAGAGGTGTAAGGGGTGATATGATTACCATTTACACATATATTAGAGAAGAGAGGTGTAAGGGGTGATATGATTACCATTTACACTTATATTAGAGAAGAGACATCTAAGGGGTGATATGATTACTATTTACACTTATATTAGAGAAGAGACGTGTAAGGGGGATATGATTACCATTTACACTTATATTAGAGAAGAGACGTGTAAGGGGTGATATGATTACCATTTACACTTATATTAGAGAAGAGACATGTAAAGGGTGATATGATTACCATTTACACATATATTAGAGAAGAGAGGTGTAAGGGGTGATATGATTACAATTTACACTTATATTAGAGAAGAGACGTGTAAGGGGTGATATGATTACCATTTACACTTATATTAGAGAAGAGACGTGTAAGGGGCGATATGATTACCATTTACACTTATATTAGAGAAGAGACGTGTAAGGGGCGATATGATTACCATTTACACTTATATTAGAGAAGAGACGTCTAAGGGGTGATATGATTACCATTTACACTTATATTAGAGAAGAGACGTGTAAGGGGTGATATGATTACCATTTACACATATATTAGAGAAGAGACATGTAAGGGGCGATATGATTACCATTTACACTTATATTAGAGAAGAGACGTGTAAGGGGTGATATGATTACCATTTACACATATATTAGAGAAGAGACGTGTAAGGGGTGATATGATTACCATTTACACTTATATTAGAGAAGAGACGTCTAAGGGGGATATGATACCATTTACACATATATTAGAGAAGAGACATGTAAGGGGTGATATGATTACCATTTACACATATATTAGAGAAGAGAGGTGTAAGGGGTGATATGATTACCATTTACACTTATATTAGAGAAGAGACGTCTAAGGGGTGATATGATTACCATTTACACTTATATTAGAGAAGAGACTTGTAAGGGGGATATGATACCATTTACACTTATATTAGAGAAGAGACGTGTAAGGGGTGATATGATTACTATTTACACATATATTAGAGAAGAGACGTGTAAGGGGTGATATGATACCATTTACACATATATTAGAGAAGAGACGTGTAAGGGGTGATATGATTACCATTTACACTTGTATTAGAGAAGAGAGGTGTAAGGGGTGATATGATTACCATTTACACTTATATTAGAGAAGAGACATGTAAGGGGTGATATGATTACCATTTACACATATATTAGAGAAGAGACGTGTAAGGGGTGATATGATTACTATTTACACTTATATTAGAGAAGAGACGTGTAAGGGGTGATATGATACCATTTACACATATATTAGAGAAGAGACGTGTAAGGGGTGATATGATTACCATTTACACTTATATTAGAGAAGAGAGGTGTAAGGGGTGATATGATTACCATTTACACTTATTTTAGAGAAGAGACGTGTAAGGGGTGATATGATTACCATTTACACTTATATTTGAGAAGAGAGGTGTAAGGGGCGATATGATTACCATTTACACATATATTAGAGAAGAGACATCTAAGGGGTGATATGATTATCATTTACACTTATATTAGAGAAGAGACGTCTAAGGGGTGATATGATTATCATTTACACTTATATTAGAGAAGAGAGGTGTAAGGGGTGATATGATTACCCTTTACACTTATATTAGAGAAGAGACGTGTAAGGGGTGATATGATTACCATTTACACTTATATTAGAGAAGAGACGTCTAAGGGGTGATATGATTATCATTTACACTTATATTAGAGAAGAGACGTCTAAGGGGTGATATGATTATCATTTACACTTATATTAGAGAAGAGACGTCTAAGGGGTGATATGATTATCATTTACACTTATATTAGAGAAGAGAGGTGTAAGGGGTGATATGATTATCATTTACACTTATATTAGAGAAGAGAGGTGTAAGGGGTGATATGATTACCATTTACACTTATATTAGAGAAGAGAGGTATAAGGGGCGATATGATTACCATTTACACATATATTAGAGAAGAGACATCTAAGGGGTGATATGATTATCATTTACACTTATATTAGAGAAGAGACGTCTAAGGGGTGATATGATTATCATTTACACTTATATTAGAGGAGAGAGGTGTAAGGGGTGATATGATTACCATTTACACATATATTAGAGAAGAGAGGTGTAAGGGGTGATATGATTACCATTTACACTTATATTAGAGAAGAGACATCTAAGGGGTGATATGATTACTATTTACACTTATATTAGAGAAGAGACGTGTAAGGGGTGATATGATTACTATTTACACTTATATTAGAGAAGAGACGTGTAAGGGGTGATATGATTACTATTTACACTTATATTAGAGAAGAGACGTGTAAGGGGGATATGATTACCATTTCCACTTATATTAGAGAAGAGACGTGTAAGGGGCGATATGATTACCATTTACACTTATATTAGAGAAGAGACGTGTAAGGGGTGATATGATTACCATTTACACTTATATTAGAGAATAGAGGTGTAAGGGGTGATATGATTACCATTTACACTTATATTAGAGAAGAGACATGTAAGGGGTGATATGATTACCATTTACACATATATTAGAGAAGAGACGTGTAAGGGGTGATATGATTACTATTTACACTTATATTAGAGAAGAGACGTGTAAGGGGTGATATGATACCATTTACACATATATTAGAGAAGAGACGTGTAAGGGGTGATATGATTACCATTTACACTTATATTAGAGAAGAGACGTGTAAGGGGTGATATGATTACCATTTACACATATATTAGAGAAGAGACGTGTAAGGGGTGATATGATTATCATTTACACTTATATTAGAGAAGAGACGTCTAAGGGGTGATATGATTACTAATTACACTTATATTAAAGAAGAGACGTGTAAGGGGTGATATGATTACTATTTACACTTATATTAGAGAAGAGACATCTAAGGGGTGATATGATTACCATTTACACTTATATTAGAGGAGACGTGTAAGGGGTGATATGATTACCATTTACACTTATATTAGAGAAGAGAGGTGTAAGGGGTGATATGATACCATTTACACATATATTAGAGAAGAGACGTGTAAGGGGTGATATGATTACTATTTACACTTATATTAGAGAAGAGACGTGTAAGGGGTGATATGATTACTATTTACACTTATATTAGAGAAGAGACATCTAAGGGGTGATATGATTACCATTTACACTTAGATTAGAGAAGAGACGTCTAAGGGGTGATATGATACCATTTACACTTATATTAGAGAAGAGACGTGTAAGGGATGATATGATAACCATTTACACTTATATTAGAGAAGAGACGTGTAAGGGGGATATGATTACCATTTACACTTATATTAGAGAAGAGACGTCTAAGGGGTGATATGATTACCATTTACACATATATTAGAGAAGAGAGGTGTAAAGGGTGATATGATACCATTTACACTTATATTAGAGAAGAAACATCTAAGGGGTGATATGATTACCATTTACACTTATATTAGAGAAGAGACGTGTAAGGGGTGATATGATTACCATTTACACTTATATTAGAGAAGAGAGGTGTAAGGGGTGATATGATACCATTTACACTTATATTAGAGAAGAGACGTGTAAGGGGTGATATGATTACCATTTACACTTATATTAGAGAAGAGACGTGTAAGGGATGATATGATTACCATTTACACTTATATTAGAGAAGAGAGGTGTAAGGGGTGATATGATTACCATTTACACTTATATTAGAGAATAGAGGTGTAAGGGGTGATATGATTACCATTTACACTTATATTATAGAAGAGACATCTAAGGGGGATATGATTACCATTTACACTTATATTAGAGAAGAGACGTGTAAGGGGTGATATGATTACCATTTACACTTAGAGAAGAGAGGTGTAAGGGGGGATATGATTATCATTTACACTTATATTAGAGAAGAGAGGTGTAAGGGTTGATATGATTACCATTTACACTTACATTAGAGAAGAGACGTGTAAGGGGTGATATGATTACCATTTACACTTATATTAGAGAAGAGAGGTGTAAGGGGTGATATGATTACCATTTACACTTATATTAGAGAAGAGAGGTGTAAGGGGGATATGATAACCATTTACACTTATATTAGAGAAGAGAGGTGTAAGGGGTGATATGATTACCATTTACACTTATATTAGAGAAGAGAGGTGTAAGGGGGGATATGATTATCATTTACACTTATATTAGAGAAGAGAGGTGTAAGGGGCGATATGATTACCATTTACACTTATATTAGAGAAGAGAGGTGTAAGGGGCGATATGATTACCATTTACACATATATTAGAGAAGAGACGTGTAAGGGGGATATGATTACCATTTACACTTATATTAGAGAAGAGACGTGTAAAGGGTGATATGATTACCATTTACACTTACATTAGAGAAGAGAAGTGTAAGGGGTGATATGATTACCATTTACACTTATATTAGAGAAGAGACGTGTAAGGGGTGATATGATTACCATTTACACTTATATTAGAGAAGAGATGTGTAAGGGGTGATATGATTACCATTTACACTTACATTAGAGAAGAGACGTGTAAGGGGGATATGATTACCATTTACACATATATTAGAGAAGAGAGGTGTAAGGGGTGATATGATTACCATTTACACATATATTAGAGAAGAGAGGTGTAAGGGGTGATATGATTACCATTTACACTTATATTAGAGAAGAGAGGTGTAAGGGGGATATGATAACCATTTACACTTATATTAGAGAAGAGACATGTAAGGGGTGATATGATTACCATTTACACTTATATTCAAGGTCAATACAAAGAACTATCCAATTAATTATTTACACAAAGAGCTGAGCTAAGAACAAGAGGTCATTCATTAAGACTAGAGGAAAAGCACTTTCTACTAAGCAAAGGCAGGGATTCTTTACAGTTAGGGCAGTAAAGCTATGCCTCTGCATGTTGTACTTGCAGATAATGCAACTGCTTTCAAAAAAGCAATGGATGCCTATCTATCACAGAACAATTTTGAAAATTAACACTGATGGCTTCAATGCAGATAGGTTGTTGATTCAGGGAACTTTATGACTGCAATTTGGAGTCATGAAGGAATATTTTTGACCCAATTGGGGCTTAATTGATAATGGATTCAGAGGGCTTTTTTTTGCCTTCCTCTGGATCAACAGGGGTGTTTTTGCATGGGATGGACTTGATGGATACATTTTTTTCCAGCCTCATCAACTATGTTACTATGTTACTATGTTACTATGTTACTGTGTTACTATGTTACTGTGTTACTATGTTACTGTGTTACAGTGTTACTATGTTACTGTATTACTATGTTACTGTGTTACTGTGTTATTATGTTACTATGTTACTATGTTACTATGTTACTATGTTACTGTGTTACTGTGTTACTATGTTACTATGTTATTATGTTACTGTGTTACTATGTTACTGTGTTACTGTGTTACTGTGTTACTATATGTTACTATGTTACTGTGTTACTGTGTTACTATGTTACTGTGTTACTGTGTTACTGTGTTACTATGTTACTATGTTACTGTGTTACTATGTTACTGTGTTACTATGTTACTATGTTACTGTGTTACTGTGTTACTGTGTTACTATGTTACTATGTTACTGTGTTACTATGTTACTGTGTTACTATGTTACTATGTTACTATATGTTACTGTGTTACTGTGTTACTATGTTACTATGTTACTGTGTTACTGTGTTACTGTGTTACTATGTTACTATGTTACTGTGTTACTATGTTACTTTGTTACTATGTTACTGTGTTACTGTGTTATTATGTTACTATGTTACTGTGTTACTATGTTACTGTGTTACTATGTTACTGTGTTACTATGTTACTGTGTTACTGTGTTACTATGTTACTGTGTTACTATGTTACTGTGCTACTGTGTTATTATGTTACTGTGTTATTATGTTAGTATATGTTACTATGTTACTATATTACTATGTTACTGTGTTACGATGTTACTGTGTTACTGTGTTACTATATGTTACTGTGTTACTATGTTACTGTGTTACGATGTTACTGTGTTACTGTGTTACTATATGTTACTGTGTTACTATGTTACTGTGTTACGATGTTACTGTGTTACTATATGTTACTGTGTTACTATGTTACTGTGTTACGATGTTACTGTGTTACTATGTTACTGTGTTACTATATGTTACTGTGTTACTATGTTACTGTGTTACTATGTTATTGTGTTACTGTGTTACTATATGTTACTGTGTTACTATGTTACTGTGTTACGATGTTACTGTGTTACTATGATACTGTGTTATTTTGTTATTGTGTAACTATGTCAATGTCTTACTATGTTACTGTGTTACTATGTTACTGTGCTACTGTGTTATTATGTTACTGTGTTACTATGTTGCTATATGTTACTATGTTACTATATTACTATGTTACTGTGTTACTATGTTACTGTGTTACGATGTTACTGTGTTACTGTGTTACTATATGTTACTGTGTTACTATGTTACTGTGTTACGATGTTACTGTGTTACTGTGTTACTATATGTTACTGTGTTACTATGTTACTGTGTTACGATGTTACTGTGTTACTATGATACTGTGTTATTTTGTTATTGTGTAACTATGTCAATGTCTTACTATGTTACTGTGTTACTATGTTACTGTGTTACTATGTTACTATGTTACTGTGTTACTATGTTACTGTGTTACTATGTTACTGTGTTACTATGTTATTATGTTACTGTGTTACTATGTTACTGTGTTACTATGTTACTATGTTACTGTGTTACTATGTTACTGTGTTACTATGTTATTATGTTACTGTGTTACTATGTTAATGTGTTACTATTTTACTTTGTTATTGTGTTACTATGTCACTGTCTTACTGTGTTACTGTATGTTACTGTGTTACTATGCATTTGTGCTTTGACACTTAAAGAGAATTATTTGAATGCTGTAGTCAGCCACCTCATATATTGGTGCATATGCTGTATTGTATGGAGTGTGTTTAAAACACTGGGGGTTTCAGGATGAAATGATTCCCCCAAATTAATACTGATTTAAAGGGATAGTAACACTTAAAATGTAAAAAAACATATGTTGTAGAGTTTACCCCACGGAGTAAAACAAGGGTACTCCCACTGCTGTAAGTTGTTTTATTCAAGAGTTATTACAGCTCAAAATTGAATTTTTTAGGTGCAGTATCACAGTGGCCTGAAATTGTTCAGTGCAAGTGGAAGTCAGAGACGCTCAACTAGGAACGAATCTGCTGCTTCTCTTGTTCAGAGAGGAATTGCCTGTCATTTTGTGGTTGGACTGCTGTTATGGCAGGACCAATATGATATGCTTTAGGATATTTCCTCTCTGTGAAAGGCATTTGTGTTCTAAAAGAGATTGCACCTTGGGTAGGACACCATTCCTATAGAGACTGCACCCTGGGGAGGACACCATTCCTATAGAGCCTGCAAATTTGTATTGCAGGTTCGTTCATAATTGCTTGTCTCTGACTTTTAATATACATATGCAAATTATCCTTGGGATTAGTCACCCCAAGGGTAATAGGGGGAATCCAGCATTGGACCCCTTGCTCGCAGTGCTTATAGAGATCAGCTACACCTCACTGATGAGGCCCAACAAGGCCGAAATGTACGTCTGGGGTTGGCTGCTTCTCTTGTTCAGAGAGGAATTGCCTGGCATTTTGTGGTTGGACTGCTGTAATGACAGGACCAATATGATAAGATTTAGGACATTTCCTCTCTGTGAAAGGCACTAGTGAGCTAAAAGAGATTGCACCCTGGGTAGGACACCACTCCTACAGAGCCTGAAAATTTGTATTGCAGGTTTGTTCCTAGCTGAGCATCTCTGACTTTTAATCTACATATGTTAATTACCCTTGGAATTAGTCACCCCAAGGGTAATAGGGGGAATCCAGCATTGGACCCTTTGCCCACAGTACTTAGAGAGATCAGCTACACCTAAATGACAAGACCCAATAAGGCCGAAAAGTACGTCTGGGGTTGGCTGCTTCTCTTGTTCAGAGAGGAATTGCCTGGCACTTCGTGGTTGGACTGCTGTAATGGCAAGACCAATATGATGTGCTTTAGGATATTTCCTCTCTGTGAAAGGCACTAGTGGGTTAACCCCTTAACGACAGATGACTTACCAGGTACGTCCCGCAGAAACTGTCACTTAGTGACAGAGGACGTACCTGGTAAGTCACGTAAGTCCGTGTCTCCGTGCGGCTGCACGCCGCTCGGAGACTCCGGACTTGTTTAAAAAAAAAAAAAAAGTTCCTCGGGTGTTAAGGTGACAGCCGCATCTATAGAGACTGCACCCTGTGTAGGACACCATTCCTATAGAGGCTGCACCCTGGGTAGGACACCACTCTTATAGAGACTTTACCCTGGGTAGGATACCACTCTTATAGAGACTTTACCCTGGGTAGGATACCACTCCTATAGAGACTGTACCCTGGGTAGGACACCACTCCTATAGAGACTGTACCCTGTGTAGGACACCATTCCTATAGAGGCTGCACCCTGGGTAGGATACCACTCTTATAGAGACTTTACCCTGGGTAGGATACCACTCCTATAGGGACTGTACCCTGGGTAGGACACCACTCCTATAGGGACTGTACCCTGGGTAGGACACCACTCCTATAGGGACTGTACCCTGGGTAGGATACCACTCCTATAGGGACTGTACCCTGGGTAGGATACCACTCCTATAGGGACTGTACCCTGGGTAGGATACCACTCTTATAGGGACTGTACCCTGGGTAGGACACCACTCCTATAGAGACTGTACCCTGGGTAGGATACCACTCCTATAGGGACTGTACCCTGGGTAGGATACCACTCTTATAGGGACTGTACCCTGGGTAGGACACCACTCCTATAGAGACTGCACCCTGGGTAGGACACCATTCCTATAGATACTGCACCCTGGGTAGGACACCATTCCTATAGAGACTGCACCCTGGGTAGGACACCATTCCTATAGAGACTGTACCCTGAGTAGGATACCATTCCTATAGAGACTGCACCCTGGGTAGGACACCATTCCTATAGATACTGCACCCTGGGTAGGACACCATTCCTATAGAGACTGCACCCTGGGTAGGACACCATTCCTATAGAGACTGTACCCTGAGTAGGATACCATTCCTATAGAGATTGCACCCTGGGTAGGACACCATTCCTATAGAGATTGCACCCTGGGTAGGATACCATTCCTATAGAGACTGCACCCTGGGTAGGACACCATTCCTATAGAGACTGCACCCTGGGTAGGACACCATTCCTATAGAGACTGCACCCTGGGTAGGACACCATTCCTATAGGGACTGTACCCTGGGTAGGATACCATTCCTATAGAGATTGCACCCTGGGTAGGACACCATTCCTATAGAGATTGCACCCTGGGTAGGATACCATTCCTATAGAGACTGCACCCTGGGTAGGACACCATTCCTATAGAGACTGCACCCTGGGTAGGACACCATTCCTATAGAGACTGCACCCTGGGTAGGACACCATTCCTATAGAGACTGTACCCTGGGTAGGACACCATTCCTATAGAGACTGTACACTGGGTAGGACACCACTCCTATAGAGACTGTACCCTGGGTAGGACACCATTCCTATAGAGACTGCACCCTGGGTAGGACACCATTCCTATAGAGACTGTACACTGGGTAGGACACCACTCCTATAGAGACTGTACCCTGGGTAGGACACCATTCCTATAGAGACTGTACACTGGGTAGGACACCACTCCTATAGAGACTGTACCCTGGGTAGGATACCATTCCTATAGAGCCTGCAAATTTGTATTGCAGGTTCGTTCCTAGATGAGCATCTCTGACTTTTAATATACTAGTATTTTTCAGAACAGGGAAGTTTCTAATGCTTTTTGGTGGTGAAATGTCTCTCTTCCATTGCTGGGATATCGCTGTTTAGTTGTCCACTGGTAAGACTTTATTTATTTTGTTGATTTTTCTCTGACATTTGTAGTTGTGGAGCACCTTGGGGCTGTTATTACTACTAATAGTTTGGGGATGCTCTCCCTGTTTTTATAGTGTATTTTTACCTGGCCGTGCGTGTTTTGCAGTGATATGCTTTTGTCCGATAGGAGTTGAAAGAGGTATTATTCACCCCTCATTTTTTTAATTTTAGTGAATTGTGTCGCTTGAGTGCTCTCCTAAGCATTTGTTTTCACTGGGTGATACACATTTTGAGATGCCCAGTTTGTACTGATGCTGTGTTTGTCTTAACCCTCTTTTTTATTTTATTTACTGGATAAATTGGATTCACTGTTATGTAGTTGGAAGATAAATGGTAGGGCAGATGGATATATTTTCTCCACATATATTACTTATTTTCAATAACACGTATAGTGGTGGTGTTAGTATATATATTTTAGCTGCCTATTTAGTTAATCTTTTATTATACTTTTGTAGCGCAATACTAGCTTTTTATTTAAAATAAGTGTAAATGGAAATCATATCACCCCTTACACGTCTCTTCTCTAATATAAGTGTAAATAGTAATCATATCACCCCTTACACGTCTATTCTCTAATATAAGTGTAAATGGTTATCATATCCCCCTTACACCTCTCTTCTCTAATATAAGTGTAAATGGTAATCATATAACCCCTTACACGTCTCTTCTCTAATATAAGTGTAAATGGTAATCATATCACCCCTTAGACGTCTCTTCTCTAATATAAGTGTAAATAGTAATCATATCACCCCTTAGATGTCTCTTCTCTAAAATAAGTGTAAATGGTAATCATATCCCCCTTACACCTCTCTTCTCTAATATAAGTGTAAATGGTAATCATATCACCCCTTAGACGTCTCTTCTCTAATATAAGTGTAAATAGTAATCATATCACCCCTTACATGTCTCTTCTCTAATATAAGTGTAAATGGAAATCATATCACCCCTTATACGTCTCTTCTCTAATATAAGTATAAATAGTAATCATATCAACCCTTACACTTCTCTTCTATATATATAAAAGAAGACTTTGTGCCTGCCAAAACACACCCAGGGGTGGTATTAAGGAGGAGTTACTGTTCCCATTGGGTGATTCAATCATGCAGGGAGTTGGCCCGCCCCCACTATGCAGCCCACCCACCACTATCAAAGTCAGAAAAAAACAATATGGCCGCCACTTGCTCCTACACCACAGACAAACACACATGCCCCACTCACACAGCACCACACACACACACATGCCCCACTCACACACATGCCCCACTCACACACACATGTCCCACTCACACACACATGTCCCACTCACACACACAGCACCACATACACACACAAAGCCAGAAATACATATGGCTGACACACACACACAGTCACTCACCCTGACTCCCAGAGGCCTCAGCAGGACCTGTACTGCAGCACCAGAGGAACAAAATTGCACTCAAAGGGTTAAGGTAGGTCCTCATTGCTCAATTATTTCTTCACTGTCATCATTTGCCATGCAAGACACAGGACAGACAGCCATCAGATTCACACTTAACCCACTGACTGCCACAGGGTTGTGTATCAAGTTTTACCCCTCAGGGAGTGTGTTCAAACCCCTCACACTGTAAACTTGCATTTCCCTCCCACTTCTCCTCCTTCCCCAGCCTATTACTAACACTTTTCCATATTTATGTTAAGCCCCGCCCCCACTCGCGATTAAGCCCCGCCCCCTTTTAACCCAGATTGCCCCATTGCTCTCTCCACATCAGCACCACATGAGGGACTCCACAAGTAAAAATTCCCAGGTATAACACATACATGCCTCACTCACACAGCACCAAACACCCATACACACACAAAGCCAGAAAGAAAGATGGCTGACACACAGTCACTCACCTTGACTCCCAGTGGCCTCAGCAGGACCTGTAGTAAAGCCACTGAATGGTGCTGCATCAGCAGGGGAACAAAATGGGACTCAAAGGGTTAAGGTAGGCCCTCATTGCTGAATTACTTCTTCACTGTCACCATTTGCCATGCAAGACACAGGACAGACAGCCATCAGATTCACACTTAACCCACTGACTGCCACAGGGTTCTGTATCAAGTTTTACCCCTCATGGAGTGTGTTCAAACCCCTCACACTGTAAACTTGCATTTCCCTCCCACTTCTCCTCCTTCCCCAGCCTATTACTAACACTTTTTCACATTTATGTTAAGCCCGCCCCTACTCGCGATTAAGCCCCACCCACTTTTAACCCAGCTTGCCCCATTTGTCTCTCCACATCAGTCCCCTCTAGGGACTCCACAAGTCAGTGTTCCCAGGTATGAACACACTTCCCACTGCTATTTAACTCTGACATGCCTCTCTATACCTTAACCCTTTGAGTGCCAGAGGGGTACACAACTCATGAGCACATGTGTTTCTGCTCATATATGTTGCGTGTCTGTGTGTGTACATCTCTGTTACATATGTGTGTCCATATGTGCATCTCCAGTGTGTCTGTGTGTACATGTCTTTTGCATGTTTCTGCCGCTCACTGTGTGTATGTGCATACCTCCCAACATTTCACAGGGCCAAAGAGGGACACGTTAGTTTTAGGTAATATTATTGGGGGTGTGGCTGGTGGGCGGGGCATTAGTAAGAATTTTTAGGTTATTTCATGACCTATTACTGGCTATTTATGTAACTGAATAAATGATTTAGTTCAAGACCAAAGTATTTTATTTGCACTGACTAATGTATAAACACATATACTGAAGTTTATTGCTTTATTGCTGTAGAGCAAAGTAATACACACCACACAGTCAGGGCTGGTGCAAGGATTTTTGCCACCCTAGGCAAAACCTAATTTTGCCGCCCATTTCGCTCCGCCCTTGTGTCCCACCCCTTTATACCCTGCCTACTTATACCCAACCTCTTTTCATGATTGTCCTCTCTCTGTCTCTCAGCCCCCTGAGCCACTCTGCCCCTGTTCTGGAGATGCCTGTAAGAGATGCCCCCCACCAGCTCCAACTTGCCCCTTATCAGCTTCACTTTGGCCCACCAGCTCCACTTTGCCCCTATCAACTCCAACTTGCCCCCATCAGCTCCAACGTGCCCCCACCAGCTCCATTTTGCCCCCTCAGCTTCACTTTACCCCCTCAGCTCCAACTTACCCCCATCAGCTCCACTTTGCCCTCCATCCGCTCCAACTTGCCCCCATCCGCTCCAACTTGCCCCCACCAGCTCCACTATGCCCTCTCAGCTCCAACTTTCCACTATCAGCTCCACTATGCCCCCAGCGGCTCCAACTTGCCCCCATCCGCTCCAACTTGCCCCCCCATCCGCTCCAACTTGCCCCACCAGCTCCACTTTGCCCCCCCTCAGCTCCACTTGCCCCCCCTCAGCTCCAACTTGCCCCCCCTCAGCTCCACTTTGACCCTCATCAGCTCCACTTTGACCCTCATCAGCTCCAACTTGCCCCCACCAGCTCCACTATGCCCCCTCAGCTCCAGCTTTCCCCTAACAGCTCCAACTTGCCCCCATCATCTCCACTTTGCCCCACATCTGCTCCAACTTGCCCCCTCAGCTCCACTATGCCCCCTCAGCTCCAACTTGCCCCCCATCACATATCTGTATCTCCCGCGCAGTCTTCTCTTCAGTAATGCAGAGCGCGGCGGGAGATCATGACTCCCAGCGCGCTCTGCATTACTAAAGATCCGACCAGATGAGGGAGCGCTGTAGCAACACAGACCTGACTGTGTTGTGGTTCCCGGCGTGGTGTGTGCGGGCGCAGCTCTTCTCCGCTGCATGCCCGCGCCCCCAGTACGTGCGTGCCCTAGGCCGGCGCCTACCTCGCCTATAGGTGGAGCCGGCCCTGCACACAGTCTGACCTCCTAAAAAGAGGGACAACAGGGTGGGAAAGAGGGACAGAGGGATTTGGCCCTCAAAGAGGGGCTGTCCCTCCTAAAGAGGGACACTTGGGATGTATGGTATGTGTCTGCCTGTGTGTTGTATATGTCTATGTTTATCAGTGTGTCTGCATTTCACACACGTGCGCCCAATGGTCATAACATGACGGGCAACGCCGTCCCACATTGCTAGTCTCTAATATAAGTGTAATTGGTAATCATATCCCCCTTAGACGTCTCTTCTCTAATATATGTGTAAATGGTAATCATATTACCCCTTACACGTCTCTTCTCTAATATAAGTGTAAATGGTAATCATATCACCCCTTAGATGTCTCTTCTCTAATATAAGTGTAAATAGTAATCATATCCCCCTTAGACGTCTCTTCTCTAACATAAGTGTAAATGGTAATCATATCACCCCTTAGATGTCTCTTCTCTAATATAAGTGTAAATGGTAATCATATCAACCCTTACACGTCTCTTCTCTAATATAAGTGTAAATGGTAATCATATCACCCCTTAGATGTCTCTTCTCTAATATAAGTGTAAATGGTAATCATATCCCCCCTTACATGTCTCTTCTCTAATATATGTGTAAATGATAATCATATCAACCCTTACACTTCTCTTCTCTAATATAAGTGTAATTGGTAATCATATCCCCCTTAGACGTCTGTTCTCTAATATATGTGTAAATGGTAATCATATCACCCCTTACACGTCTCTTCTCTAATATAAGTGTAAATGGTAATCATATCACCCCTTAGATGTCTCTTCTCTAATATAAGTGTAAATGGTAATCATATCACCCCTTACACGTCTCTTCTCTAATATATGTGTAAATGATAATCATATCAACCCTTACTAGTGTTGAGCGAGCACCCCGATGCTCGGGTGCTCTGGTGCTCTGACCGAGCACCGCCGGAGGCTCGAGTGCTCGGCCGAGCACCCGAGCCCCATTGAATTCAATGGGGCGACACGAGCATTACACCAGGCACCCCCTGCTCTGATGAGGGGAGGGTGCCTGGTCAATGCCCCCCTTCATCTCCACAATGCCCCTCTTCCACAATGTCCCCCTTCCACAATGTCCCCCTTCATCTCCGCAATGCCCCCTTCATCTCCGCAATGTCCCCCTTCCACAATGTCCCCCTTCCACAATGTCCCCCTTCATCTCCGCAATGCCCCCTTCATCTCCGCAATGTCCCCCTTCCACAATGTCCCCCTTCATCTCCGCAATGCCCCCTTCATCTCCGCAATGTCCCCCTTCCACAATGTCCCCCTTCATCTCCGCAATGCCCCCTTCATCTCCGCAATGCCCCCCTTCCACAATGTCCCCCTTCCACAATGTCCCCCTTCATCTCCGCAATGCCCCCTTCATCTCCGCAATGCCCCCCTTCCACAATGTCCCCCTTCCACAATGTCCCCCTTCATCTCCAAAATGTCCCCCTTCATCTCCGCAATGCCCCCTTCATCTCCGCAATGCCCCCTACCTCCAGTCCCTGGTGGTCCAGCGGAGCGTCTGTAAGATCTGTGCCTCCTTCGGCACAGATCCCTGCCACCCGAACATGGCGGGCGAGCACATGGCGGTACTCGTACGAGTACCGCCATGTGCCGAGCAGAGCGATGCTCGAGCCGATCCGAGCATCGGCCGAGCATGCTCGCTCAACACTAACCCTTACACTTCTCTTCTCTAATATAAGTGTAATTGGTAATCATATCCCCCTTAGACGTCTCTTCTCTAATATATGTGTAAATGGTAATCATATCACCCCTTACACGTCTCTTCTCTAATATAAGTGTAAATGGTAATCATATCACCCCTTAGATGTCTCTTCTCTAATAGAAGTGTAAATAGTAATCATATCACCCCTTACATGTCTCTTCTCTAATATATGTGTAAATGGTAATCATATCACCCCTTACACGTCTCTTCTCTAATATAAGTGTAAATGGTAATCATATCGCCCCTTACACGTCTCTTCTCTAATATATGTGTAAATGGTAATCATATCGCCCCTTACACGTCTCTTCTCTAATATAAGTGTAAATGGTAATCATATCGCCCCTTACATGTCTCTTCTCTAATATAAGTGTAAATGGTAATCATATCGCCCCTTACACGTCTCTTCTCTAATATAAGTGTAATTAGTAATCATATCACCCCTTACACGTCTCTTCTCTAATATAAGTGTAAATGGTAATCATATCACCCCTTACATGTCTCTTCTCTAATATAAGTGTAAATGGTAATCATATCACCCCTTACACCTCTCTTCTCTAATGTAAGTGTAAATAGTAATCATATCACCCCTTACACGTCTCTTCTCTAATATAAGGGTAAATGGTAATCATATCGCCCCTTACACGTCTCTTCTCTAATATAAGTGTAATTAGTAATCACATCACCCCTTACACGTCTCTTCTCTAATATAAGTGTAAATGGTAATCATATCCCCCTTAGACGTCTCTTCTCTAATATAAGTGTAATTAGTAATCATATCGCCCCTTACACGTCTCTTCTCTAATATAAGTGTAATTAGTAATCATATCGTCCCTTAATGTCTCTTCTCTAATATAAGTGTAAATGGTAATCATTTCGCCCCTTACACGTCTCTTCTCTAATATAAGTGTAATTAGTAATCATATCACCCCTTACACATCTCTTCTCTTATATAAGTGTAAATGGTAATCATATCCCCCTTAGACGTCTCTTCTCTAAGTGTAATTAGTAATCATATCGCCCCTTACACCTCTCTTCTCTAATATAAGTGTAATTAGTAATCATATCGCCCCTTACATGTCTCTTCTCTAATATAAGTGTAAATAGTAATCATATCGCCCCTTACACGTCTCTTCTCTAATATAAGTGTAATTAGTAATCATATCACCCCTTACACCTCTCTTCTCTAATGTAAACAAACCAGTTTGCTAGTCTCTCTTATAACTCAGATCCTCCAATCTCTTTATCAGTTTTGATGCATGTCTCTGCACTGTTTCCAGTTCAAAAATGTATTTTTTAAGAATTGGTGCCCAAATTGTACTCCATATTCCAGATGAGGCCTAACCAAGGATTTATACAGAGGTAGGATAACATTAGCATCCCTTGCTTCTACACCTCTTTTTATGCAGGCTAGTACCCCATTTGCTCTTGCAGCAGCTGAGTTACTCTGCACACTGCTGTGAAGTCTATTGTCTATCAGTACTCCTAAATCTTTCTCTAATGAGGATTCCCCAAGTTGTTTCCCATTTAGTGTATATGTAGCAGGGCTGTTTCTACAGCCCAAATGCATAACCTTCCATTTAGCTACATTAAATGTCATCTGCCACTTTTCTGCCCATTCACACACAGTTTATCTAAATCCTTTTGCAGAGAAAAAACATCCAGCTCTGTATGTATTTCCTTACACAGTTTAGTGTCATCAGCAAAGATTGATACACTACTTTCAATTCCAACTTCTAGATCATTAATAAACAAATTAAAAAGCATTGGGCCCAGGACTGAACCCTGCAGCACCCCACTTATAATTTTAGACCAACTTGAGAAGGTTCCATTTACAACAACTCTCTGCCATCTATCATTTAACCAGTTCTCAATCCGTGTATAGATAACACCATCCAAACCAAAGCCTTTTAATTTATGCAGTAACCTGTTGTGAGGCACTGTATCAAAGGCTTTTGCAAAATCCAAGTATTTTACATCAACAGGAATTCCCCTGTCCAAATTACTACTTAACCTTTCGTAAAATGCAAGTAAATTAGTCTGACATGATCTATTATTCATAAACCATGCTGATTCCTACTAATGATATTGTTTTTCTTCACATAGTTCTGAATACTGCCAGTTAATAACCCTTGTAATATCTTACCCACTATGGAAGTCACATAGTTCTGAATACTGTCAGTTAATAACCCTTGTAATATCTTACCCACTATGGAAGTCAAGCTCACAGGTCTATAAATTCCAGGCTTGGATCGGGCGTCATTTTTTAACAATGTAACTACAGCAGCTTTCCTCCAATCACGCGGCACTATGCCTGTTGAATGTGAATCAATAAATATTAAGTATAATGGTTTTGCTGTTACTACGCAATGCATTCCGTACCCCTCTGCCATTCAAGGGGTTAAGACCTATTGGTCTTTATTTGCTCCTTATGTGCTTATTCACCAGTGGTATATATTGGCGCGCTTATTTGCCTAAGAGAATTTTAAACACATTCTATGATTATTGTGCAGTTTTATCTTTGAAGCTTACATCTCTCTGAATAGCCTTTAGCTTTGCACATGCACAACAAACACATACAATGATACACATGCACACATTTGGATTAATAGAAACTAGGGCCTGCCCATCAGCAGTGACGGGGCCAGAAACACAGGGGACGCTTTAGTGAGTCTCAGATCTTAGGTTGTGGCTTGAAAGAAAATAAGACATGAGGAATATAGTCAGTCAATTATAGACATAAACCACAGAGGGATACAGACCAGGTAACAGACCCTAGTGGCTCCTTTCAGCTGTTACCAGCCTGGATTCAGTTTTGGCTTGAAACGTCTTTGTACAATAATCTCCTGTGTGGCTCAATATCAAACACTTCTGCAAAATCCAAATAGAATTTCTCCACTTCATTACCCCGGTCTAAGTTGTACATATATTCTGATAACAGCAGTGATGTAGGCTGACACGGTCTATCCATCATATAGGCAGAGTTCCAGTAATAGTCTTATTGTCCAAGATGTATTCCTAAACTCCATCTCATATAAATTTCTCAGGTGTATGTGTGTCTGTTTATGTGTGTGTGTAAATGCATGAGCTTTGTGTCCCTGTGTCTCTGTGTGTGTGTGACTGTATGTGTCTCTGTGTGTGTGTGTGTGTGTGTGTGTGTATGTTAATGTGTTTGAGTGTTTGCATGTGCCAGGGTATGTGTATCAGTGTCGGTTTGTCTTTGTATTTGTGTGCGTGTGTTTGCACGTGTCCGTGTGTTTATGTGTGAGTCTGCATCTGTGTGTGTGTGTGTGTGTGTGTCAATGTGTGTGTGTGTATATTTTTGTGTCAGCATGTACATGTGTGTCGTTGTGTGTGTGTCAGTGTGTGTATATATGTGTCAGTGTCTGTGTATCAGTGTGTGTTTGTGTGCCTGTGTGTGTGTATCAGTGTGTATGTGTGTCAGTTTATTTTCTGAGGTCCAGTCACCCAGCTGTCTGGCACCGAATGGGTGAAAGTCAGTGAAGAACTAATTGCCTGAGCGTATAAAGCGATACACAGTATCATATAAACCAGAGCAATCAATAAACAATAACATATAATCCATCCCTTTTTTATTCTGTCCTCTGCAAATCTTCTTCAGAAATGACCTTATAGCACCACTATAGCAGGACACCAGAGCAATTGATAGTCAGTAATACATAAATACAATGAAATTGCTACATAGTAACAAACCAGATCAATCGATATACAGTAACATATAATCCAGAACAATCGATATACAGTAACATATAATCCAGTGCAATCGATACACAGTAAAATATAAATCCAGAGCAATCAAAACAAGGTAACATATAATTCAGAGCAATCAATTCAAAGTAACATTTCATCTAGTGCAATTGATACACAGTAACATATAAATACAGAGAAATCAATACACAGTAACATATAATCCAGAGAAATCGATATACAGTAACATATAATCCAGTGCAATCGATACACAGTAACATATAATCCAGAGCAATCAAGATACAGCAACATATAATCCAGACCCTGGTTTTAATCTGCCCTATGCAAATGTTCTCCAGAAATAACCTTTAGTTATGGTTCTCAAGCAAGGCAACGAGTCAGAAGATATAATTAATGAAGAACACCTTTACTAAGTATGACAGTACAAGCAGAGGGTGACTGGAGAGGCTAGAGACTCTATCAGCAATAGGAGCCTGCCGACGGGTCAACCACACTGCTGGAGACTACGGCAAAGCCAGCTGGTAGTCTCAGGAATCGAAGAGTAACCCAACAATGAACCTACAGTTTCCTGTAAAGGGCAACAGAGGAGACTACTGACTCACGCCTGCAGTCAGTAAGAAAGAGCTTGTCTCCTATCAGGATAGCAACAATGGAGACTACTGACTCACGCCTGCAGTCAATAAGGCCAGAGTCTGCCAGAGCCCCAGGTCTGCACCAGGATGGATGTCTGTAGGTAACGGAGCCACAAGCGGAGTAAACAGATAGAGCCACAGGTCAGCACCAGCTAGGATAGTCAGACAAGCCAGGGTGATACACGGAGTGGGTAGTCAGTCAGAGCCACAGGTCTGCACCAGATAGGATGTCCACTAGTAATAAGTTACACTGTGAGGATAGTTGGACAGAGCCCCAGGTCAGCTCCAGAATGGACAGTCAGACAAGCCAGAGTCATACACGGAGTGGGTAGTCAACCAGAGCCACAGGTCTGCACCAGACTGGATGTGAAGACAAATGGAGCGCACAGAGCGAATGGTCAGACAAAGCCACAGGTCTGCACCAGAATGGATAGTCAGACAAGCCGGGTCATACACAGGATACAGGAGCAACAGGAACTAGAACTGCACTGAACACCAACGTAAGGGTAACTGGATAGAGATCCACTTCCCTTTTAAAAGACAATCCAGGAAGTAGATGGGTGGAGCAAACAACCCCAAACAGTACAAAACAGAGACCTGCGCCATTTGCAACCTCGCGCCCAAAAGTATCAAACGTCCACGCAATGCATCAAAACACCGATCCCACTCCGTGTCATTCTACAGAGCAGACCCGGTTTGCTCTAGGACATGGAAGGCCGCTGAGAACACCAAGTGCGCCTAGACCCAGTACTCAGAACGACGCATGGGATGACGGCACGGCGACATTTCAGGCCATCAAATACCTGCGTCAACCAACCAGGCGATGCTGGATCTAAGGTAACTGTGATACCTTTCCACTATGACATGAAACCTCATGTATCCAGTCACAGCAAAATCTATCATTACAGCTGCAAATTAAACCATTGGATGCTAGAGGAGACTCCAAAACACTTTGCAAAGCAGTGCACTGGAGACTTCTATAGAATCCAAGAGGTTGGGGACATTTTAAAACACCTCCCCTATGAATTTTTGTCCTTTTGCCTTTGGTCCAAGAGATGACATTTCAATCAATTCTAGATGTCTTCATAGGTGGACATGACAGGACACAAACTCCCCCCACTGCGCATCTTAATCTTAGCTCTTTAAGGACACAAAGGGTGGAGCACCAGCGTTGCAATTTCCCCAGGTGCTGTCACACTCATTATTGGAATCCACAATCAGATTGTTTTACCGTAAAATCTCGGGTATAATACTCACAATTTTATCCCACTTCACCTTATGTGAAGTGGGGGGTGCGTATTATACATGAGAGTTAAAAAAAAAAAGTTAGGGTTGGCAGATACCTTCCCTCCCTCCCTCGGGCCAAAACGGCTGCCAAACCAAGACTTACTTGGTTCAAATTTAACTTCTTACAGAAGTCCGCATCTCTCGCTTTGATGAAATGCAAAATCCAAAGCTTCCCAGCAGGCGTCAGGCTTCCATTTGCCTCCCGTTTCCTTCAATGGGCTTTCAGGACCGACCACCTCCATCCAATTGGCTGTAGGTGGAAGGTCCTGAAAGCCCATTGAAGGAAGCAGACGGCAAATGGAAGCATGCCACCCGCTGGGAAGCTTTGTATTTTGCCTTTCATCAATGCGAGAGATGCGGACTTCAGTGGGGAGTTAAATTTGAACCAAGTAAGTCTTGGTTTGGCAGCTGTTTTGGCCCGAGGGAGGGAGGGAAGCCTTAAAATTTTTTTAGCACTGGGGAAAACAACGCTGCGTATTATACATAAGCACTCTTGTTTTCCCCCAAAATCTTTGGTATAGTATGCACCTGCTGTTTTATACACAGGTGCGTATTATACCTGAGATTTTACGGTGTGTATTATCTCATGTGTATCCTTGTAATATACTTTATCAAGTTTTTTATACAATTCTTTTTAAATGTGAAATGTTACAGATCTTGTAATCTCTGTGGGGGCAGGAATTCTGATAAAAGCCACAAGTGCTGGCCGAAACGTTGATTCAATAAAAACACTTGCCATTGGATCATTGTCAGTTACTGTATAAAGTTTTCTATATTTCCCCAGGTGCTGTCACACTCATTACTGGAATCCACAATCAGATTGTTTTATGTATTATCTCATGTGGATCCTTAGAATATACTGTATCAAGTTTTCTATACAGTTTCTTTTTAAAAGTGGATGTTCTCCTGCTTGTTTTACTTTTGTTTTCTGTTTTTTTAGCTACTTTTGTGGATGAGCTGCATGGAGGGACTGAGCCATAGTGATCTTGTAATCTGTGCGGGGGCAGGAATAATATTCTCCACAGGTGATTCAGCTACCAGTTTTCCCAACACATGTCAGTATACATTGATATGTGTCTAACTTTTGAGCACAATTACAGCTAATATACTACATGATAGTGAAAATGCACTAAGGTTGATAAAGAGGTTCTTACTGCATTGGCTCCATAGAATAACATAGGAACTGGAGAAGTGATATTGCTGGAGAAGTATGTCTGCTTTATCACCTCTTTATCACCTCTTTATCATGCCTTAGTGCAGTGATTCTCAACCAGGGTGCCGTGGCACTTTGGTGTGCCACGGACATCCACTTAGGGTGCCCCATTGTATCTATAATGCATTGACAAAAATGTTAATGTAGACTTCTAGTTGTATATTTAAGGCTATTACTATGCACAATATGTTTATTTTAGTTATGAGGTCTAACAATAACTCTATAATTATGTATTTGTAACCTTCGTTACAACCTAGACAAATTACATAAAATGATAGGGGTGCACCAAAAATACCAGACTGAGTGTTAGGTGTGCCTTGAGCAAAAAAACCTTGAGAACCACTGCCTTAGTGCTTATTCCCCCATGAGATGCTTCACCTTTTGCTTTTTATTTTGTTTCTTATACCAGAAAATACTAATGGACTGCAGGGGTTATGCTCTAAGGTGTGATAAAGAGGTGATAAAGAGGAGATGAATTCTCCAGTGATATCACTTCTCCAGTTCCTATGTTATTCTATAGAGCTTATGTACTAAGATCTCTCCAGCTTTGGGAATCTTAGTGCATATATAGAACAACCTAGGAACTGTAGAAGCGATATCATTTCCACTTTATCACCTCTTTATCTCACCTTAGTGCATGACACCCATGAATTCTGCCCTCGCTCAGTGGTTGAATCAGTTTCAGTCAGGCTTAGATGTCATGCACAAGAATGAAAACATAAAGGCTGGCATCAGGACCACAGGACCTAAAACTACACCCACTGAACATGGCATTCTTAACTCTTGAAGCACCAGAGGGGTGTGCAACAAATTGTTTCACAAAGTGTATATACCCCCTGATCCTGAAATGTTTGACTGGGCTCATGCCCTCTTCCTATTTCACTTTACAATAACTGCCAGTAACTGGCATGTCCACCTCTATATATATACAATGAAGGAAAAAATTATTTGATCCCCTGCTGATTTTGTACATTTGCCCACTGACAAAGAAATGATCAGTCTATAATTTTAATGGTAGGTTTATTTGAACAGTGAGAGACACAATAACAACAAAAAAAATCCAGAAAAACTCATTTCAAAAAATTTATAAATTTATTTGCATTTTACTGAGTGAAATAAGTATTTGACCCCCTATCAATCAGCAAGATTTCTGCCTCCCAGGTGTCTTTTATACAGGTAACAAACGGAGAGCTTCTAATCTCAGCTTGTTAACTGTATAAAAGACACCTGTCCACAGAAGCAATCAATCAGATTCCAAACTCTCCACCATGGCCAAGACCAAAGAGCTGTCCAAGGATGTCAAGGACAAGATTGTAGACCTACACAAGGCTGGAATGGGCTACAAGACCATCTCCAAGCAGCTTGATGAGAAGGTGACAACAATAGGTGTGATTATTTGCAAATGGAAGAAACACAAAATAACTGTCAATCTCCCTCGGTCTGGGACTCCATGCAAGATCTCACCTCGTTGAATTTCAATGATCATAAGAACGGTGATGAATCAGCCCAGAACTACAAGGGAGGATCTTGTCAATGATCTCAAGGCAGCTGGGACCATAGTCACCAAGAAAACAATTGGTAACACACTACTCCTTGAAGGACTGAAATCCTGCAGTACCAGCAAGGTCCCCCTGCTCAAGAAAGCACATGTACATGCCCATCTGAAGTTTTCCAATGAATGATTCAGAGGAGAAGTGGGTGAAAGTGTTGTGGTCAGATGAGACCAAAATCGAGCTCTTTCCATTCAACTCAACTCGCCGTGTTTGGAGGAGGAGAAATGCTGCCTATGACCCCAAGAACACCATCCCCACCATCAAACATGGAGGTGGAAACATTATGCTTTGGGGGTGTTTTTCTGCTAAGGGGACAGGACAACTTCCCCGCATCAAAGGGACGATGGATGGGGCTATGTACTGTCAAATCTTGGGTGAGAACCTCCTTCCCTCAGCCAGGTCATTGAAAATAAGTCATGGATGGGTATTCCAGCATGACAATGACCCAAAACACACGACCAAGGCAACAAAGGGGTGGCTCAAAAAGAAGCACATTAAGGTCCTGGAGTGGCCTAGCCAGTCTCCAGATCTTAATCCCATAGAAAATCTGTGTAGGGAGCTGAAGGTTCGAGTTGCCAAACATCAGCCTCCAAACCATAATGACTTGGAGAGGATCTGCAAAGAGGAGTGGGACAAAATTCCTCCTGAGATGTGTGTAAACCTGGTGGCCAACTACAAGAAACGTCTGACCTCTGTGATTACCAACAAGGGTTTTGCCACCAAGTACTAAGTCATGTTTTGCAAAGGGGTCAAATACTTATTTCACTCAGTAAAATGCAAATCAATTTATAACTTTTTTGAAATGCGTTTTTCTGGATTTTTTTGTTGTTATTCTGTCTCTCACTGTTCAGATAAACCTACCATTAAAATTATAGACTGATCATTTCTTTGTCAGTGGGCAAACGTACAAAATCAGCAGGGGATCAAATCATTTTTCCCTCACTGTATATATCTATGACATCTAGTACTGATTGAGATGTTACCTCATAAACAAGGGACAAAGGCAAAATTCACAGAGGCCATTAGGATTTTTGGGCATAGTAAAGTAAGTAGGTGAGGGTATATATTAGGGCATTAATGGTAGTAATCCCACTGCACTTTATGGAGCAATTGAACCACAAATGCAAAATGCATTAGTACTGGGGCTGTCCAAGGTCAGTCCTCAGGAGCTGCCAAGAGTCCAGGATTTAACCCTTTCAGTGCTAGTACCAGAGAGAGAGAGAGGTTGCAATGCATTGGATACCCCTCCAGCACTGAAAGGTTTAAGGATTTCCCTGCTTGAGCACAGGTGGACCAATCAGAATGAATGATCCACTGATTCACTCACCTGTGGTTAATCAGGGAAATCCTCACATCCTGGTCTGTTGGTGGCCCTTGAGGATGGGACATGGAGAGGTTGCTCTTGGTGCAATAAATCCAAATCCCAGATCACCACACCACTAATAATATAAGGACTCTATTCACAAATGAAGAAGCTGGAACAGTACATACGTGTTGGTCAGCAATTAAGTAGGGGCAGTATTTAAACTGATCCCTTCAAACAGTATCCAAAAATGGCCTCACAACAGGCAGAAATTCAAATATGGTAACAAAGCAGCTTCTCTCCAAAAGCATCCACCAGGGAAGGAATGTGATACACCAAAAAAGAAACAAAAAAGAGGGCAAATAAAAATATATACTCATATAATATATGTAGGCATAAACCCAGGCTCGGATTTACCAATAGGCAGACAAGGCACTTGCCTAGGGCGCCCGATTTTCAGGGGCGCCTGGCAATGGCCCTGTCATGCCCACCATCCTGCCCACTTTACGGCCCCAGGATGCATAATGATAATAATGCTGTACCGTTTGCCTTGTACCTGCGGCGGGGCCGCCTGGGCCACCCCATGTGATGCACTGCTGCGCCTGTGTGCCACTGCCTCCATGCTCATTGGTCACATCTCCGCCTGAATGGGACCTCCTGTGATGTCACGATGCTGCCGACGCACAAAGGCAGCAGCAGCACGGTGCGCGGCATAGCTGATGGGCTAAACTAACATGTGCAGGAGAGTTATTGTCGAGTGGCGGTGGCAGCAGCATGCAGTGGTGTCAGAAGGCGGACCGCACCGGGTGACACCTGACAGGCCGTTAGTGACTGCTGAGTGACTTAGGGAGAGTGCAGGCTTGTAAGGCAGTGTGTATGTGGGCGCATGTATGTGTGTGTGTATGTCTAGCCAACCTATCACTCTCTGGATAGGTGCAAACGGCAACAATCTGCCTTGTTCAGATCACCCTATAAGAAGTAGGTGTACATTCATGTGTTTAACTTATATATATTGCACTCACAGGGTGAGTTGTGGGAGGGGGTACAGGTGTGTGCACATGTAGCAGTGTGGGGGAGTGAGAATTTGGGAACAATCTAGAAGTTCTTAAAGTTAATTTTGCATAATGAATTACTACATGAGAGGTCCACGTACTGAATGTGTGTGTATATATATGTTATATACACACGCAGGAGACTATAGAAGAGGTTTTGTAACCCTTTAAGGACCAGACGTGTGTGAAACACATTACTTTGCAATCCACTGCATGCTCCTCTGGCCCTTAAAGGGTTTTAGAGGCAATAAAGAGATAAATAAGTTTGTTTGTATATCGTACAGCGTTTTATTAACACCTTTAAAGTAGACCTGTCACCCTAAAATAGGTGTGGCCAATATGGATATGATTTATGTGTATAAGTAATCTTTGTGTATAAGTAATCTTTGCTTGGATTTTCAATATTGGGTTGATCTTTGGTACCCGCATCTTCCCATTATTTGAAACTTAAACACAGGGAAAAGGCAGGCTATATATCTAGTCAAAGTCATTTATGTTGTCTTTTATATTTGCTGTATATACCCCATCCCTATCTATAACATTTACAACTATCTCTGGAAAATTGCCACAGTACTGTGAAGAATTAAATCTAAAAAGGCTTTGGCCACGAAATAGGGTGTGGCTAAGTGAGGGGGCGTGGTTAGGGATGGGGTAAAGGCAGGGCTAGGGGCGCCAGAGAGTGTTGTGCCTAGGGGCTCCTAGGATGTAAATCCGGCCCTGCATAAACCTCCTAACAACCCAAGTATGCAGTAATTCTTTTCCATTCTTTTCTATCTATCTTTCTATCTATCTATCTGTTTGTCTATCTATCTATCCATCTATCTATCTATCTATCTATCTATCTATCTATCTATCTATCTATATCATATCTATCACACTATCTCTCTGTCTCTCCTGTTTAAAAAGCCATGATGATACTACGCGTTTTACAGCTACACTATGTTTCATTATCAAGTAAATGGTTGATATAAAACAAACATTAGGCTTTCCCAAGCCTCACTCTGAAAACATACCAACTCATAACCATGTGAGACATATCTATTATACAAAGAGTTAATATAACGCTCATTTTCATCTAAAAGGTAGTGAATCTGAAACTTAAGTAAAAAGCCTTTTTATGAAATGTATTGTCTTCCGCTGTGGAACAATGTGACAGCTCTGAGAGATGGGCTATTTGGTTTCAGTTTTTAATTTATTAGAGTTGGGTTTATGAGCACAAACAAAGACAGAATGAGGCAAAAGAATGAAGAAGTAGTTGGACAGGATACATAAAGTGCAGAGGGATCATTAACAATTCTTGATAGTTCTCTGTATTCTGGCCTTCTCCATGGTGAACGATACTAAGATGATGGTTTTTGTCAACTTAAAAGCTTTTTGACCTGACGATTCTTGGATTGATTTCAAACCAAATGCACTTGTATAAATGATTGCCAAGCATTGCATTCCAGTTGCACGGAGTGTTTTTATGACTAATCTATAAAATGGGAGAAAAGTCTAATCTCTGAAACTCAGATGTACTCCATTGCAGGGATGAAGGCTTCTCTAAGTAATGAGTTCCACAACATGGACTCACAAACCATTATGATCTAACATTACTTTTACAATGTGTGTCACAGCTTGAAATCACAAATGTGATCAATTATGCAGCAGTCTGTGAAAGAGATGTTTGTTCACTTAAATGTGATTTCTAAAAATAAAGATATTTATTATTTGTCTGTATTAAAATCTTACATCCACATGGTCAGTGTTATATGTCCTCCAATGTATTTGTTTTTATTTTCGTTCCAGAAATAAATCTCTCTAAATCCCTAGAAAATTAATAAAATGGAATATCCTGGATTAATACAGCAAAACATGATACGTAACTAGCAGATGGGTTCATTAGCCGGTAATATTTGATTTTAAAGAGGAACTCAATAATTTGCTATTAGTTTGCTAAACAGAATTACTTAAAGGAGAACTTTCTTCTGCCAATAATAACCCTTGCTTATTGTAGTCAGAAAATCCTAATAATCCCTACAAATTGTGTCCTTGTTCAAGAAATAACATAATCAATCAATTCTGGATGTCATATCCAGCAGACATGACAGTTACTGATATTTTTTTCCGAATGAAGCAGACATGAGTCTACTTAACCCTGTAAGGATGATGGATGTACATGTATGTCATGTGTAGAACATGCCTAAAGGACCCATGATGTACATGTATGTTCTGGAATTCAGGGGTCCCAGCACGGCTGCACGGTGTTCGAGGATCCCTAAATCGGTTGCAAAGAAAAAAAAAAAAAAGGTCAGTGGTCCTTAAGTGCTGGCCGCGCTGCTGTGTGGCCTGTCCCTTAAGGAGTTAACTACTTTTAAAAAATAGAGAGGTGTACAATTCATTGCAAAGCAATGCGTTGTACACACTTCTGGACATTAAAGGGTTAAGATGACCATATGAAGTAGGTGGAGTTTTTTCTTTTGACCCTGCTAGTGACTGTCATATCCACCACCAGGGCTCAAAATTTCCACTCTCCACTAACCAATGGCGAGTGAAAATTTAGCCCTGACGAGTAGAAATTCATCCCTGGTGGGTATGTTATGGCTTCCAGTGGAGAGTAACTTTTCAGGTCTGGCTAGTAGCAAAGGACTTCAACTTTTAAGCCCTGTCCACCACCATGAACATGACCTCATGAAATTATTTCATTTCTTGAACAAAGGCACAAAGGCAACATTTATAAGGTACGTTAGGCTATCCTAACCATAGCAAGTTAAGTTTAGGGTTATTATTACTTTATCTAGGCTGTAGTCTGTGTAAGTCAATCACTGGACCTTCAGCTAGACCTCCAAATGTTGGGCACAGCAATTCCCATCGTGCACAAAAAGCCATTGTCTAGGTGTAGCCTTGAACAGCTGCTGCAATAAAAAATGACTCCTGCTACAGTCTTAGCTAAAGATCTCAATTTTGCATTCTGATCTCTTCTGCATTTGTTCTGCAGAAAAATGTGGGTGGAGTTTGGCAGTAACACACTCTCACTGCCAGCAATTGTGTAGCACCAATACTCCTTAAACCCAGCAACTTCAGTTCCCCTCTTTCCTCTTTGTCTACATCAACATTTCAGCAGTTTTGTGTGTGCCTGTCTCCCTCCATGATGGACAAAATGCAGTAAACTGACTCCTCATTACATACTGAAGAGGTAGGACTGTGAGAATATATGGCAGAAACTCTTCCTATGGCAGAGAAGTAAATGTATTATCAATTGCTTCAATGAAACAAAAAAATCATAAATGAAAAATATGCAATCACGAGAAAATCCACCGAAGGTGGCAAGCAGTGGCGTAACAATAGTGGTCGCAGGGGTTGCACCTGCGACCGGGCCCGTCACCCCCTGCGACCCCCTCGCCACCCGCCCGCAGCACAGCTGATGTCCCAGCGGCCAGCGCTCGAGTAATGCAGAGCGCTGGGATATGACATAATCTCCCAGCACCCTGCATTACTAAGGACCGCGCGGGAGCATGTCACACACACCGCTAGACCACCATGAGGTAGGAGGACGGGGGTCAGTAGGGGCAATGTGGAGAATGCGGGGCATGGTGGAGATTGGGGGGAAATGTGGAGAATGAGGGGCATTGTGATGGGGGCATTGTGGAAGGGGCAATGTGGAGGTGGCCAATGTGGTTGAGGGGGGCCAATGTGGTCGGAGGGGGGCCCGTGGCAATTCTTGCACCAGGGCCCCGTGGCTTATAGTTACGCCTCTGGCGGCAAGTGATTTTATTTCTTTTTTTTTTATTTCCTTACCAAAACTGTTTTCCCATCAGTACTACAATTGTATGTCCTTCTGTTCCACACAGTAATTATATAGATAAACCTGACTGCTGTATGATGGACACCTACCTACATAAGTGCTTCTGTTACACACAGTAATTATATAGATACACCTGACTGCTGTATGATGGACTCCTACCTAGGTAAGCGCTTCTGTTACACAAAGTAATTATATAGATACGCCTGACTGCTGTATGACGGACTCCTACCTAGGTAAGTACTTCTGTTACACACAGTAATTATACAGATATGCCTGACTGCTGTATGACGGACTTCTACCTAGGTAAGTGCTTCTGTTACACACAGTAATTATATAGATACACCTGACTGCTGTATGATGGACTCCTACCGAGGTAAGTCCTTATGTTACACACAGTAATTATATAGATACACCTGACTGCTGTGTGATGGACTCCTACCTAGGTAAGTACTTCTGTTACACACAGTAATTATATAGATACGCCTGACTGCTGTATGACGGACTCCTACCTAGGTAAGTGCTTCTGTTACACACAGTAATTATATAGATACACCTGACTGCTGTATGATAGACTCATACCTAGGTAAGGCCATATGTTACACACAGTAATTATATAGATACACCTGACTGCTGTGTGATGGACTCCTACCTAGGTAAGTACTTCTGTTACACACAGTAATTATATAGATACGCCTGACTGCTGTATGACGGACTCCTACCTAGGTAAGTGCTTCTGTTACACACAGTAATTATATAGATACACCTGACTGCTGTATGATGGACTCCTACCTACGTAAGTGCTTCTGTACACACAGTAATTATATAGATACGCCTGACTGCTGTGGGATGGACTCCTACCTAGGTAAGTACTTCTGTCACACACAGTAATTATATAGATACACCTCACTGCTGTGTGGTGGACTCCTACCTAGGTAAGTACTTCTGTCACACACAGTAATTATATAGATACACCTGACTGCTGTGTGATGGACTCCTACCTAGGTAAGTGCTTCTGTCACACACAGTAATTATATAGATACACCTGACTGCTGTATGATGGACTCCTACCTAGGTAAGTGCTTCTATTACACACAGTAATTATATAGATACACCTGACTGCTGTATGATGGACTCCTATCTAGGTAAGTCCTTCTGTTACACACAGTAATTATACAGATACACCTGACAGCTGTGTGATGGACTCCTACCTAGGTAACTGCTTCTGTTACACACAGTAATTATATAGATATACCTGACTGCTGTGTGATTGACTCCTACCTAGGTAAATGCTTCTATTACATACAGTAATTATATAGATACACCTGACTGCTGTATGATGGACTCCTATCTAGGTAAGTCCTTCTGTTACACACAGTAATTATATAGATACACCTGACTGCTGTGTGATGGACTCCTACCTAGGTAAGTACTTCTGTTACACACAGTAATTATATAGATACGCCTGACTGCTGTATGACGGACTCCTACCTAGGTAAGTGCTTCTGTTACACACAGTAATTATATAGATACACCTGACTGCTGTATGATGGACTCATACCTAGGTAAGGCCTTATGTTACACACAGTAATTATATAGATACACCTGACTGCTGTGTGATGGACTCCTACCTAGGTAAGTACTTCTGTTACACACAGTAATTATATAGATACACCTGACTGCTGTGTGATGGACTCCTACCTAGGTAAGTGCTTCTGTTACACACAGTAATTATATAGATACACCTGACTGCTGTATGATGGACTCCTACCTACGTAAGTGCTTCTGTACACACAGTAATTATATAGATACGCCTGACTGCTGTGGGATGGACTCCTACCTAGGTAAGTACTTCTGTCACACACAGTAATTATATAGATACACCTCACTGCTGTGTGGTGGACTCCTACCTAGGTAAGTACTTCTGTCACACACAGTAATTATATAGATACACCTGACTGCTGTGTGATGGACTCCTACCTAGGTAAGTGCTTCTGTCACACACAGTAATTATATAGATACACCTGACTGCTGTATGATGGACTCCTACCTAGGTAAGTGCTTCTATTACACACAGTAATTATATAGATACACCTGACTGCTGTATGATGGACTCCTATCTAGGTAAGTCCTTCTGTTACACACAGTAATTATATAGATACACCTGACAGCTGTGTGATGGACTCCTACCTAGGTAACTGCTTCTGTTACACACAGTAATTATATAGATATACCTGACTGCTGTGTGATTGACTCCTACCTAGGTAAATGCTTCTATTACATACAGTAATTATATAGATACACCTGACTGCTGTATGATGGACTCCTATCTAGGTAAGTCCTTCTGTTACACACAGTAATTATATAGATACACCTGACTGCTGTGTGATGGACTCCTACCTAGGTAAGTGCTTCTGTTACACACAGTAATTATATAGATACACCTGACTGCTGTATGATGGACTCCTACCTAGGTAAGTGCTTCTGTTACACACAGTAATGATATAGATACACCTGACTGCTGTGTGATGGACTCCTACCTAGGTAAGTGCTTCTGTTACACACAGTAATTATATAGATACACCTGACTGCTGTATGATGGACACCTACCTAGGTAAGCGCTTCTGTTACACACAGTAATTATATAGATACACCTGATTGCTGTATGATGAACTCCTACCTAGGTAAGTGATTCTGTTACACACAGTAATTATATAGATATATACCTGACTGCTGTATGATGACTCCTACCTAGGTAAGTGCTTCTGTTACACACAGTAATTATATAGATATACCTGACTGCTGTATGATGGACTCCAACCTAGGTAAGTGCTTCTGTTACACACAGTAATTATATAGATATATACCTGACTGCTGTATGATGACTCCTACCTAGGTAAGTGCTTCTGTTACACACAGTAATTATATAGATATACCTGACTGCTGTACGATGGACTCCTACCTAGGTAAGTGCTTCTGTTACACACAGTAATTATATAGATACACCTGACTGCTGTGTGATGGACTCCTACCTAGGTAAATGCTTCTATTACATACAGTAATTATATAGATACGCCTGACTGCTGTATGATGGACTCCTACCTAGTTAAGTGCTTCTGTTACACACAGTAATTATATAGATACACCTGACTGCTGTGTGATGGACTCCTACCTAGGTAAGTGCTTCTGTTACACACAGTAATTACATAGATACACCTGACTGCTGTATGATGGACTCCTACCTAGGTAAGTGCTTCTGTTACACACAGTAATTATATAGATACACCTGACTGCTGTGTGATGGACTCCTACCTAGGTAAGCGCTTCTGTTACACACAGTAATTATATAGATACGCCTGACTGCTGTATGATGGACTCCTACCTAGGTAAGCGCTTCTGTTACACACAGTAATTATATAGATACACCTGACTGCTGTATGATGGACTCCTACCTAGGTAAGCGCTTCTGTTACACACAGTAATTATATAGATACGCCTGACTGCTGTATGATGGACTCCTACCTAGGTAAGTGCTTCTGTTACACACAGTAATTATACAGATATACACCTGACTGCTGCATGATGGACTCCTACCTAGGTAAGTGCTTCTGTTACACACAGTAATTATACAGATATACACCTGACTGCTGCATGATGGACTCCTACCTAGGTAAGTGCTTCTGTTACACACAGTAATTATATAGATACGCCTGACTGCTGTATGATGGACTCCTACCTAGGTAAGCGCTTCTGTTACACACAGTAATTATATAGATACGCCTGACTGCTGTATGATGGACTCCTACCTAGGTAAGTGCTTCTGTTACACACAGTAATTATACAGATATACACCTGACTGCTGCATGATGGACTCCTACCTAGGTAAGTGCTTCTGTTACACACAGTAATTATATAGATACGCCTGACTGCTGTGTGATGGACTCCTACCTAGGTAAGTACTTCTGTTACACACAGTAATTATATAGATACACCTGACTGCTGTATGATGGACTCCTACCTAGGTAAGTGCTTCTGTTACACACAGTAATTATATAGATACACCTGACTGCTGTGTGATGGACTCCTACCTAGGTAAGCCATTCTGTTACACACTGTAAATTTATTGGAAGCATGGAGGCTTCATATTATGCTATATCCTTCTTTAGTGCCACCCGCAGCAGCAAATAAACTTTATTGTAATAACCCATAAAACACAAGAAAAAAATATTGCTAGCATTATACTCCTCCCCCCAACAAATCATAAGTCCTCATTCCCCTAAAACAGGGATGCAGCTGATGATATATTCATCTTTATTTGCTGCTCTCTCAAGTATTGTTTTTCTTTTTGAACAAATTGATCTATATTTCCTAACTCTGCCATTCTCCAGCAGGGTGCCGTGGCAGTTTGGCCATGGACATCAACCTAGTGTGCCCCTTATTTTGCATGAAGACCTTGGCAAAAAATTTGAATATTCATTTTCAAGTGTATATTTAGGGAGATAGTCATGCACAATATGTTTATTTTGTTATGGTGATTGAAACCAAACAATAACTGCATATATATGTGCAGTAGCTTTCATCATGTAAAGGGTGCTTCAAAATCCCAGACTGCGTGTTAGTGGTGCCTTGACTTGAAAAAAGCTTGAGAACCCCTGTCCTAACTGTTTAAGATTGGTGTCATTATATTTCATTCTCTCAGTGTTCATATGGTGGCCATTTATTTATTTCATTTAGGTGTTGTTCATTTAGTTACTATTAAATCCAGTTTCTTTGCCCTTACCTGGAGCGTTTTTAAATGATCCACCATTTGGGGTGCCTTGTTTATTTTTCCCTTGATGGCACTGGGTTTGCTTTGGCTTTGCATTGTTTGATGTCTACACAGGGCACATTAACGACATGTACGTTCCCGGCATAGGCATCAGTTTGCTTCCTGGTGTGCCACATGCCTGTATTTGTTTTTTCTCATTGGGACAACTGAAGCTGGCTTCTGCACATGCACAATCACGATGTTTTGATCTGTGCCACTGATTATATGTATTGTGACAGGACCATGTATACATCAGCCATAGGCTACAAAAAGCAGTTTATCCCAGCGATTAAAGGGTGCTAGCACACGTGCTCCTGGTTAATTTGCTCAGACCTATATAGTAGGTCTGAAACAGCAGGGTGTGGTCAGACTGCACTGGGATAGTGTGTTTAGACACCTGCAAGCTGTCTGTCTGCCTCTGAAACCAAGGGATGGTGAGAGCTTCTGAACTGAAAAGACTGCATGTCCGCTTGTTTTACTTGTTTTGTACTGGAAGTAGCTGGGTCAGTAACTGGTAGTGAGGGAACTACTGTGAGTTAGCCTCCTGAAAGGAGTAGGCCTGTTTATTTCTGTACTTTTTTATTTGGTGTCAAAAACCTGTTTGATTTAAAGGGGAAGCATACCCTAAAATTGGAAAGAGATTTTCTTTTGTTGTTGCTGTTTACAATAAACTGCATTGAAGTTACAACCTCCTGGCTGTCCTGACCGTGTTTGAAGGGACCTTACCACTATATATATATATATATATATATATATATATATATATAGACAATAGATATTTTCAAGCACAATATATATTGTTTGAGTTATTTGGTGATTATTGTAGGTTTACTACCTCTTATGGCTGTGCTATTTGGAGGGTTCCCCCTTTTTTGTAATATATTTTTTCCCTTTAGGTTATTAGTAGTATTGCACAGTCTAGTGATGAGTGACAGTCCTAATTTGTCTGTCACTTCAGATTATTAATAAAGAGAATGTTAACAATACTGTTTTTGGTTGGTACCTGTGATTCAGATACTGCTTTTTCTTTTACTGCTCACAATGCACATGGTTCATGGAACATTCTGCGCATTCTGCTGTGTATGAATTGACTGATTATTTTAGATAAACTTTGCAATGGCTATGAGTCACAAGACCCCTGTTATAGGAAGTGAGGTGTGTGATATTACTAACCCTATGGCTCAGTCTGACAGTTTTTAGCCAGCTGAAGATGCTTTGTCTGGTAGAGATGCCAGTGGGAGAAAAGTGGAGAAATGCTCCCAAAAATGTAAAATATTTCTACAGAAGCCTATAATCAGGGACCTACCAAAAGGAGGAATCCTGATAATACAGATATTTCTGTTGACATACTGCAAAATGAAGGAGATCAGAACTGAGTGGCACTGACCCACACACAAAACCCTCTCCTCTAGAGGAAGTATTATTGAGGAAGAGAAAATCACACAGGGTTAAACCTGATTTGTATTGCTCCTCATCTAGCAATACTAGTTAAGATGAGGATTGGGTACAATGATCTCATGATAATATTGATTTGGATGAGGACATGGTTGTTATATTTAAATCTTGGCGATCCATCTAAAATATTTGATGATCAGGGTAATCCCTTATTTGACCCAAAGGAGATTTGGCATCCACAATCTTCTGGGTTTTCTCCTATAAGTTATGGGGCTACATATGTTGAGCAATGGGGGAGGAAATCCATAAGTAAGACCACCAGGAATAAATTGAGGGCTGAATGTCCTAGGCCTTCAGTAGGTAATAAGGCTTGTGAAACACCTGAACTGAATACAAAATGGTCCAATTCTTTCAGAAATATGAAAAAGACCCTAGGAAGGGTATCGATCATTGTCTGAAATCCTGCCAAGATAAGTTGCTTGATATATTGGCTCTCGTTACCAAAATACTTTATTTGGAAGAGAATGCCTTGCATGATGATTCTTCCACTGATATTCATGTGTTATGAGGGTGGATTCAGAGAAAGATCTGTTTTAATTGGAAATGAAAATTCTGCTGTAGAGTCAGAAAGACGTAGGGCTAGATTGTTGAAACTAGACCCAAAATTGGTGGAGATGGCTAACTCAGAGCCAGGCCCTTCTGCCAAAGGGCAGCTATGTGGTTATTCTTTTATTAAAGAATTGTCAGTGTTGCATGGGTCGGCTCCCTCTGCAGACTTCTGGTGCGGGAGTTAGAGTTAATATTGCAGGTGTTTCCTCCTCCTCATATTTTGGATGTCTATGCGCCGGGACACGAGATGCGTCATTGCTATGATGTCATCATGACTCTCTCTTAAAGCACCAGCATTACAGCAACCTGGGGCTTCCTGATTAAGCTCTCTACATGTCCTTGTGCCTCTTGGAGTTCCTCTGATCCTGCCTGTCCATATTACTTTTGAACCCAGTCTGCCTGCCCTGACCCTGGATTATGACCTGACTATTCTTCTGCCTGCTTCCTGGATACATCACTGCTGGACTGGTACTTGTCCCTGGATTGTGACCTGACCATTCTTCTGCCTGCTCCCTTGGTACCTAGTTGCTGTGTACGTATATCGAGCCTGGACTGTCTGACCATCATGTTGCCTGTTACACAAGGTACCATTCTCCTATATTGAGGTCTGTTCATTGTACATTCTCCTTTATTTTCGGTTTGCCTGCTCTGTCTGCCTTTGGGTTCCTATACTAATTTGGTGTTTTGCTCTGGGTTTGAATGTTATAGAGCAAATAGCTCTCCGCATTTACCTGCTTAGGTTCTATTCTATGCGGGGTTTGTTACAGGTAACTTACAGTGCTTGTTAGCTGAACGAGTCATGGCTAGATACCCCTGATAAGAACTCAGCAAGTTTGTAACGTCCTTCACGGCTGTGGATAAAGCTCAGATGTCATTAAGAAGTTTTTCAAACTAGAGTTTGTGACACATATTCTGGTAAGTTCTGTCCTTTCTTATCCGGGGAAAGTTAGGGACAGACTCTCCCATTTTACCTGTCAGTGGGCTATGATTATGGCAGATCATTAGGTGCTACAGACTGTTTTAGGTTGCCAGTTACAATTTTATGTAAACCCAACCCAAAGGTCTATGCCAATTCCTTTCTCAGTCTCAAAAGTAGACAAACATATGGTAGATTGCGAAGTCAACGAGCTTCGCAGAAAGGCCCAATATGATGTGTTTCACGGGATTCCAGAGGCTTTGTTTTTTCTCTGGTTCTTAAATAAGCATGCGGTCTCAGACCGGTGATAAATCTTCACAGTCTGTATGACTTTGTGCATTACAAGCACTTCAGGTTGGAGGGAATACATTATCTCTGGGATCTATTGCTTCCATCTAATTGGATGGTAAAAAATAGATCTCAAGTATGCATACCTGACTGTTCAGAAGGCACCTTCTTCCCAGGAATTTCTTCCATTCCTTTGGAAGGGCCAGAGATGGCAATTTACTTGTCTTCCTTTTGGTCTATCTTCAGGGCCTTGGTGTTTTACCATACGATTGAACCCAGTAATACATCTTTTGAAATGTCGAGGTGTTGGAATGATTGTTTATTTGGATGACATTTTGATTATGTTGCAGGGTCGGCACACTCTCATCACCACTGTAGGATGGACAGTTAATTTGTTGATGAAACTGTGTTTTCTAATAAATTGGATGAAATCAGAAATCATCCAGGTACAAAGGATAGAATTTCTGGGTTTCATGATAGACTCGGTTCAAGTTTCTCTTAGTCTTCCAGTGCTAAGGTGAGATTGATTCACAAGGAAGTCCGGGCTGTACATCGGAAGGATAGGATTTCTTGGAGTATATTAGAGTGGATAGGGGAGCAGTTGTCAGCCTCCATTCAGGTGACATTCCCGGTCCACTTCACTACAGAGCATTACAAAGATTGAAGGTGAAGCATCTTCACAGAGGTCTCAGCTACACAGATTGAATCACCCTCTCTTCCAGCGCAAGAGAAGGATTAATATGGTGGCTAAAGCATTTAGATGTATGGAACTGGCAAAGGGTTTTGGCATTTTTTCCTGGACAAGAACATCACGGTCCAGGCGGTGTATTTGCCAGGTGTATCCAACTCGGAGGCTGACTGGAATTACAGGTACCTCTCAGACTGCATTGGTTGGAAACTGCACAGGAGTGTGTTTTTTTGGGAATCAAGGCTCTTTGGGGGTCCGTTTCGGATAGGTTTCTTCGCATCTTGACTAAATCGGCAATTGACACAATTTTGCAGTTTGAGGCCAGATCTGGAGGCGATAGCAGTTGGTGCATTTCTTCCGTACTGGCTTCCAGGGCGGAATTATGCTTTCCCCCACTCGCTTTGATTCCCTGGACTTTTTTGTCCACCAGATGGCAGGAATGATGGTGGTGCTGGTCATGCCATTCTGGCTGACTCAGCCATGGTTTCCTCCACTTCTGGAGTTATCCATAGACGCTCCTCGTCAGCTACCGTCTTTTGCAAATCCTCACGAGATGTTGGTCCCCGGGACCCTTCTACTGATGGTGCAGCTGATTTTGGAGTTTTCATTCTTCCCCTTTCGATGTCAAAATCAGATTAACATCTTTGGCGGAATCAAGGGCACCTGGTACTTGATCCTTGTACAATTCAGTTTGATAGGTTGGGATCATTGGTGAATGTAATAGGATTTGGATCTCATATCAGCATCTTTGATAGAGGCGGCAACTTTTCTGTCTCTATTATTTGATCCAGGGAAGGCCTATAGGACCATTAACCTGTATCACTAGGCCATTTTGGAGGGTCATGTCAAGGTAGATGGTGCACTTGTAGGGCAGAGCAAAATGGTAAGCTTTCGGGCAGGGACCTCACTTCCAGTGTTTCGCTTTCCAAAGCACTTGTAACCCTATATTGTCAAAACGCTTAAATTGTAAGGCGCTGCGTACACTTGTGGCTCTATATAAATAAACATACATATTCCATCACTTTGGTATGCAGGCTCTTTTTCGTGGGATCTGTTTTTCTAGGCAATCTCTATGTCTGTACCAGTCCTTATGGAATGTAAATGATGTGCTTGATTTCTTAGAGGCTTGGCCTCAGAATGACATGTTGTCTATGAAGCAATGGCAGCTAAATTGACTATATTGTTATGTCTTGTCTCTTAAGAGAGTATATGGGGCTTTGGACCTACACAAGCAGTTTTTCTTTTACTCAAGAGGGTGTCCAATTTTTGGTTAATAGACACACCAAAACTAGAATGCGACAGCTGCCTATCCTGTGTTTTCCTGTTAGGCTGCAGTTGTGTGTGGTTAGTTGTTTGAAGCTCTGTGAAATTTAAATGGCTTCCCTGCAGAAGTCTGGATAGAATCAATTGTTGATCTGCTTTCACAAACCGCATCTACCATTGTAATCAGCTATGCTGGTTAGATGGGTGACATGGATTTTGCAGCTGGCTGGGATCAATGTAGCCATGTTTGTGGAGCATTCTCCTGGAGGCGCTATGGCGTTTATGGCTTACAGGATAGGGGATGATTGGAGGATGTGCTTAGAACTGCAGATTGATCTAGGAAAACAACGTTTAGGGATTTCTACTTTAAGCCTACTGATCATGTTTCTAGTCATGCAGTGTGTAACTAGTATAATATGAAGCTTCCGTTCTTGGTGTAAAATTTGTGGATTTTCCTAACAATTGTAAAGGAAAGTCCGAATTTTATTAAAGACACGGAGGTGAATATTATCCCTCCCTGTTTCCAAGTGGTTTGGAATCAGGTTTAGACACAACAATATCAAGTTTTTGCATTCTATTTGTTGAGAGGCTCGAGGATGGAAGTGGTCGTTGGAGTGAAGTGACCGTTTCCTACATTTGCAGGATGATTACATTTTTTGGCAGCTATGACATTAGCGCTGCATCCCAGTTTTAGGGGAATGAGGACTTATGATTAGTTGGGGGGAGGAATATAATGATAGCAAGTTTTTTTTGTGTGTTTCTTTGCTGCTGAGGGTGGCAGTAAGGAAGGATATACTATAATATTTGCCTCTGTGTATTTAATATAATTCTGACTTTCCATCATAATTGTTAGGAAAATCCTTCTGTATGATGGACTCCCACCTAGGTAAATTCTTTTGTCACACACAGTAATTATATAGATACACCTGACTGCTGTATGATGGACTCTTACCTAGGTAAGTGCTTCTGTTACACACAGTAATTATATAGATACACCTGACTGCTGTATGATGGACTCCTACCTAGGTAAGTGCTTCTGTTACACACAGTAATTATATAGATACACCTGACTGCTGTATGATGGACTCCTACTGTCGATTACACACTGTACTTATCAAGATATACTTTGCGGATGTATTAATGATTCATTTCTAGCTCTGTGTCTATGTTAAACAGAATAAGACATATGCATTGTTATTGGTAAGTTCCTTTAAAGAGTGTTCCTGTTTCCATTGAAATAATTTATTTCAAGGACATCCACTCTAGGAGTCAGGGACTGTTCTGGAGCAATTCTCAAGCAACCCAAGACCACCACGAGGGATAAATAAAACATCTAATTCACTTATTGGGTGCTTTTAGCACATTAATTCTAAAGAGGTCTCCAAATAGAAGACTTGTGTTTATTCCACAGTTGCGTTCTTTAACCAGAGTTCAGGGTATGCAACTTCTGGCACTCCAAGGCTTTGCATATCTGTTTGGCACTCCAAGGGTTAAGTGTGTGTGCATGCGTGTATGTACGTGTGTATATGTGTGTGTGTGTGTGTGTGTGTGTATGTGTGTGTGTGTGTATGTGTGTGTGTGTGTATGTGTGTGTGTGTGTGTATGTGTGTGTGTATGTGTGTGTGTGTGTGTGTGTGTGTGTGTGTGTGTGTGTGTGTGTATGTGTGTTTGTGTGTATGTATGTATATGTGTATGTGTGTGTGTTTGTGTGTATGTGTGTGTTTGTACGTGTGTGTGTGTGTGTGTTTGTGTGTATGTGTGTGTGTGTGTATGTATGTATGTATGTGTGAGTATATACAATTAGGTTTTATTTATTTAGCTGATGTACTTCCGTCTGTCATGAAAATTGCAACATGAAAAGTACTTTGAATTCAGAGCTGCTACAAAATGCCATTTTTTTTCTTCTAATTTACAGTTTTTGTGTTTTATTTCTGAATTTCTTGGCTGTGTAGTGAGTGAGATGTGCAGGGTAACATACATCTAGGAGATGTTTTATGTAGAAGAGATAAAAATCTATGGTATCGTGTCTCAGAATGCAAAATCACCCAGCACAGGAGCAATTTGTTCCAAACTGTCACAAGATCTATTGATAAAACACTCAGGTTCCTTACTGAAGCTTTATACACTCAGTCTATGTACTCTATGAAGGATTTTTCAATATAAAGAGACATATGTACCCATCTCCAAGAAATGAGGAGTGTGCAGCCAAAAAATGAAAAATGTTTGAACACCACTAAAGGAAAATTCCATGGTCTGATCTCAGATGGCCCATAGAAAGGAAAGATCCCTGAACTATTTTCACTCATTGCTGGGAATGACTTAGGGTGAGATGTTCAAAAAGTCGTCATAATGAAGACATTGTCGGATCATGAGTTGGTAGTAAAAGAAGGACAATATTTTCAGAAGTAAATCCGTCATATTTGAAAATGAGTCTGAAGGATTAAAAATGATGGTACCAAGATCCTTATGAACATTACCCTTAAAGGGATAGTAATACTTCGTTTTATCTTTATTTTATTTTGTAGGCATTAAAAAAACATGAAGAACGATATAAGTCTTATCTGTCAAACCTTTAAGGTTTGAGAGATATTCACAAGCAAAGTTTCCCCTCACTGACAAAAACGGTCAAGTGTGCCATCTAGCTGTCAGATTTGGAATCCAGTTCACAGAGGGGCAGTGGCTCTGCAGCAGAGCCGAGATCGCGAGATATAAGAAGAACTACTTCATTAGAGTAGTCTACAATGTGTACCTGGTTTGCAAGCACACTTTTTAGACCCTTCCAATGAAATAGTTATTTTAATATCTTGCGATCTCGGCTCTGCTGAACAGCCAGCAGTTGATCTACAGACTGGATTCCAAATCTGACAGCTAGATGGCAGACTTGACTATTTTGGTCAGTGAGGGGAAACTTTGCTTGTGAATATCTCTCAAACCATAAATGGTGGTACAGTATCTGATGTATTGTTGAGAGACAATGTCCAATTTAGTGACTTCCAGTCAGTATACTGTATTACTGTAGTTATTTTATTTTGTTTGTAAATGTATTTATTAACAAGTAGGTTATGATATAGACACAGTTACAAAGGTATCATAAGCATGTTTACATAAAAGCAAGACAAAAGTATGCCGCTTAATATCATGCCATGCTTGTTGTCAGCATAAGACAACCCACTTGCATTTTTCTTTTTATATAAAACCTAACCACCCCAACATTAAACCACCTCCCCCCACCCGACTCCACAAGGCACTCTCTCCTCCCCCCCAGGCCAGGAAACAGACCCACCGCACATAAGTATTGCTTGTAAACACAGCAATATCAAGACCGCAGGATCATCATACTACCAGATACTGCATCTGTCCACTTCCAGTCTCAGTGGATATAGGAGCCCTCTACGCCATCGTAGCACAGACAAACCGGTGCCTCCAGCCTATCCATCTTAAATATCCCAGTGGTGTATATTATGATCTAAACTCCTCTCCTCAATAGCCATTTCCCCCAAATTTGCAGGAATTTATGTTCTGAGCCCCTATGTATATAAACCAATTTGTAATGGGGAATATTGGTGTCAATTAGATTAAGCCAAGCGCATCTCTCGGGTGCACACACAGACATCCAGCACATAGCCACCACCTTCCGAGCCATAACCAGGAGTTCAGTATACTGTAGTTTAAAGATAAAGGACAAACATAATCACAGTAACACAAAAGTCTTAGTTTTCGGCTGGGCTGATTTTTCATTTTGTATTAGTTTGAATATAAGGCAAGTTTTTTCAGGTGTTTTTGAGTGAAAAATCAGCCTTGCTTTATATTCGGGGTTTGTATTATTTTTACATATGTTTTTCTTTGGTAAAAGCCAATTTATCTTTCAAAAGCAGTTTTATACTGTGAAATGCGTCAACACTTCTTGCTTGGCTCATCCACTGTGATGTATTAAAAATAGTTTTTTATTAAAAACTAGTGTAAAAGCCCATGTACATGGGCCAAGCATTTGGGCAGTGTCTACTGTGTATGACTGCATCGGACAAACATACATCTGGCCTGCTTTCGGGCAGTCTCTACTACGCATGACTGCATCGGACAAACATACATCTGGCCTGGGTTTGGGCAGTCTCTACTACGCATGACTGCAAAAGCCTGTGTACACAGGCCAGCATTCTGTGTGTTAGGACACTCTCTACTGCGCATGACTGCATCAGACACACTCTACTGCGCATGACTGCATCAGACACACTCTACTGCGCATGATTGCATCGGACACTCTCTACTGTGCATGACTGCATCAGACACACTCTACTGCGCATGACTGCATCGGACAGTCTCTACTGCGTATAACTGCATTGGGCATTCTCTACTGAGCATAACTGCATTGGACACTCTTTACTGAGCATGACTGCATCGGACACTCTCTACTGTGCATGACTGCATCGGACACTCTCTATTGAGCATGACTACATCGGGCAGTCTCTACTGCGCATGACTGCATCGGACACTCTACTGAGCATGACTGCATCGGACAAACATACATCTGGCCTTTTATATATATTAGTTTTATTTTTTATTGATATTTTCTTGAAGATTTCTTCATTTACAAGCAATCTCTCTTACATCATCCTGAATTCCAGTGCTTATTCCTGAATTCCTAAGCAGAGACAGGAAACAATTTCTCTGCAGGCCTTTTAGTTAGGTTTGAGTATCAACTTTTCCCAACCACTAAATATTGTGAGAATATAAATTATTATTTCACAATCTGTTGTTGTTAAATTGACCAGGCATTATTGGGTGCCCCTACTTCTTTTTATGTTTTATATTCGGGGTCACCCTTTATTTGGGCTGCCAGTCTAATGGGAGTAAAATCAGATCTCCGGGAAGCTTGCCTTTTTCATTACTGTGGCATATAGGTAAATGTAGAGGACGGGAGAGATCTGCAGGGTGGGAGAGAGGAAGTGGGAGAGAGGAAAGAGAGGCTCACATTATATTCAGGAGTTTTCTATTTTTCACAGATTTTATTATAAAGGTTGGGGGCTGTCTATATTTGGGGTTTCCTTATATGTGGGCAAATAGGGTATTTGGGGAAAAACTTGAGTAATTATTTGGCAGAGCGAAGAGTTTATTGGATGGATTGCAACTGGATTTTGCATCAGGAATGTTTATAAAAGTAAAAGAAAAAGAAAGTCACTGGCTTTCTAGGTAAAAGAATCAAGTGTTTTTACAGAGGAGGAAATCTGTGATGCACTACCTATATTAAAAGCAGACAAGACAGCTGGTCCAGATGAAATACATCCAATAGTATTAACGTGATAGGAACACTTACTATGTAAAATATATATATATATATATATATATATATATATATATTTGTAAGGTTTATTCTCCTGTGTAAAATAAGGGTAATCTCGCTAATAAGAGGTGTTTTATTCAAAAGTTATTGCATCTAAAAATTTCATTTTTTAGGTGCAATATCTCAACGGCCTGAAATGTTATCTTATGGGCAACTATGTTCAGTTGACCCCAAACCTCCATTAATATCTCTTTAATATGTCTAAGACTGAGCTACTTATCTTTCCTCCTAAATCCTGCACAGTACCTCAGTTTTCTATAAATGGTGATGGATCAGCAATCAGCATTCCCCAAGCCTCAGCTCTTTACAACACATTATAAATGCAGAGGTACTGTAAACCTTATTTCATAAATTGCACTTCCTCCTCTACCTTGTAAGCTTTATGAGGCAGGGACCTCCTATCCTGATATATGCATACCTAATGTACCCCTTATGATAATCATCTGTATAACTAATTAACTACAGTGCTTATTATATCCCCTCTGTACTAAATATAACCTGTAAATCTCCTGTTGCTGCTACACAAATAATAATGCTCATACAGTAGTGGTGTGCCTATTAGAGGAATGTTTCATGAGTCAGTGTTGATAGGACCAGTTTCAGATGGCTGGAGAACTGCTAATATAGTCCTCTTCACAAAAATACAGTAGGGAAGTGTCTGGCAACTACTGGCCTGTAACTCTGACATCAGATGTTGGAGAATACATGCAATATATTTTGAAAGTAGTAATTACTGTTTTTTGGAAACATGTGAGTTTGCCAAATCTTTGTCAGCATGGATTTTATTCACAAAAGTTTTGTCAACACATCTTATTGATTTGAATTTACAACTAGTGATGGGAGAAATATTGCCTCACAAGAGAAATACATGAAAAAAAGACACTTCCAAACTTCTTTTGAAGTCTGTACACAGGGTTAATGTGTGTGTATAATGTATAATGTATGGCATACACAGTGTTAATGTGTGTGTCTAATGTATGGTGTACACAGGGTTAGTTTGTGTGTATAATATATGTGTACACAGGGTTAATGTGTGTGTATAATGTGTGGTATTCACAGTGTTAATGTGTGGATATAATGTATAGTGTACACATGGTTAATGTGTGTGTATACTATATGGTATACACAGGGTAAATGTGTGTGTATACTATATGGTATACACAGTGTAAATGTGTGTGTATACTATATGGTATACACAGGGTAAATGTGTGGATATAATGTATGCTGTACACACGGTTAATGTGTGAGTATAATCTATGGTGTACACAGGGTTAATATGTAAGTATAATCTGTGGTGTACACAGGGTTGATGTGTGTGTACATTGTATGTTGTATACAGAATTAATACTGCACAATGGAAGACCATGCTCATGAACAATCAGAAATATCTATGAGGTAAAATAGCTAGTTTATTGTAGTGTCGACGTACAAACAGACACTGGGCATAAAGATTAAACATTCTCACAAATTTTGCACTTTTTGGTCTATGATCAAGTAACTCAGGTGTGAAACGCGTGAGACCATTTCATCTTTATGCCTGGCGTCTGTTTGTATGTCGATACTACAATAAATCTTTTATTCCATCTTTTATGAGTTCGGTTTTGCATTGTGAAATATTTGGGGGGTAGACCACCTTGTAGACCAGCACCAGAGGGGTCTAAGATAAGGAGGTGAGTGGTACAAGTATTTTTAAGATTGCCTGCAGCTATACAATACAGTGATCATATGATCTAGTACATACCTTGATGATCAACTGCTGGGGTTACCAGCTAACGGGAGCTGCTCTGGCTAATTTATATACTCAACCAATGATTTTAAGACCCTCATAACGAACTAGAGAACTCAAGGGGTAAAACAATTATATGAACCCAAAAGTTTACTTACTAACATGATTACACCCTAAAAATAATCTATTTTAGTGTTGCTGTGCCTGTATACTACCTAATACTTATTTAACAACAGCAAAAACACCTGTGCTATTTATGATGCTTGCAACAAGTCGGGGGCAGTGTGGGAGCATGTGGGAGTTTCCGGACTATCGGGGCAGAGGAAATCAACATAATATAATTCCTTTTCTTCCCGTGCATGTTACATTACATGCTTAATGAAGTGTGTACTTGATCACAATAAAAATGAGATGAGCTGCACAATCCCACCCCAAAGTGTTTACATAGTAACATACTAACATAGTAAATTAGGTTGAATAAAGACACAAGTACATCAAGTTCAACCTTTGTCTCATACCCTAGTGAGATGAGAACTATATAGCTTTCCTACTACCAAATTAGTTAGTACTAATATACAGTATAACCCTGTATGTTCCCTTATGAAATAAATGTATCTAATCCTCTCTTAAATGTATTCATTGTATCTGCCATAACCTACTCCTTGGACAATTTAAAGTGTTAGTAATGTCTGAAAAAAACTTTTTTGCATTTAGAAGAGCTTAACCCCTTAAGGACCGGCGGTCATGGGACATTTCCGTCCCATAATGACCGCATAGGCGCACTTGGACGCGCCGGTACACGTGACCTGTACAGTATATGACAATAAGAAGACTGTGTTCCATGGTAGATGAATTTAAAATTCAAGCAAAAGATCTTCAACAGAGATTTTTAGAAAGAGGCTATAGTAAAAAGTGCTTGAAAAAGGCATATAAGAAGGCATTATTGTCAGACAGAAATTCTTTGTTGCTTAAATCCCATACAATTAAAAAAGACTCGAAAAAACAGGTACGAGTCATTGGAACCTACAATAATCAACATTCAGAGATCACAGCAATTCTAAAAAAACATTGGCATTATCTTCAATTAGATATGGATTTGGCGGAAGTGTTAAACTCTAATCCTGTTATTACATATAGGAGAAATAAGAATTTAAAAGACTGTCTGGTCCATAGCCATTACCAATCAGCTACATCAAAAACTTGGTTAAAATCTACATTACGTGGTACTTATCCATGTGATAACTGTAGCGCATGTCCGTATGTCTGTAAAAGTTCATCATTCTCAGGAGAGGACTTGAATCGAAATTACCAAATAAGGCAATTTATTAATTGTAAGACGAAAGGCATTACATATTTAATCAAATGCAAATGTACTAAGTTTTATGTAGGTAAAACTAAAAGAGAATTCCGTGTGAGAATCCTGGAACATTTGGGCGATATACGTAATGGCAGAGACACCCCAATAGCCAGGCATGTGATACATTGTCATAATTCTGATTTGTCATCTTTGAAATTTTGTGGTATTCAGCAATTATTACCATCACCCGGAAAGGCGATTTCGACCAAGTGCTTCTTAAAAAAGAAGCTGAATGGATATTTAGGTTGAACGCCATGGGATCTAACGGGTTAAATGAAGGATTCACCTTTAAGCCATTTATTTCTTGAATAAGCAATAAGATACTGTTTAAGTAAGGGATCCTTTCTAATATCTATATAATAAATTAGGTTGGTTTTTCAAACCATAATGTAATTATAAGAAATATGGCAATCAATGTAAATAAATGTAGATATTTAAGTCGACCACCAAATTGATATTGTAGCTAGTGTATTCATCTGATATGTGTGTCAGCATTTTTTCTACAGTATATTTAGGTAGAATGAGGGAAATCAAGAAGCTTAAGATGGCAGAACAAGAGTTAATGTCTGTCACTTTAAACAAATATGGAGTGTGCTAAGGTTGGCAGAGTAAGAGTTAATGCCTGCCACTTTAAACAAGTATGGAGTGTTCTCCTTTAGACTGGGTTACAATGTATTCTCCGTGTTGGCTACTAAGTATCAACTCTCGCGAGAATACGGACGTTATCCAATTGGAGATTAGAACAAGTAATTTGAAATGTACCTATCCTAACGGTTCTCAGGGTAAATAACAAGGCACCAGAAAACTGCCATTCAAGAATTTGCCCCTGATGAAGTCGGTTCTGTCCGACGAAACGCGTTGGGCTATTTATTAGTTTTTTGAGACATATAGTCCGTGCGACACAGTTGTCTGTATATACAACAAAAAGAAAGAATTTTAATGGCTCCGCCTCGATGTGGGTTTATATTTACCCAATCCAGCCGAATAGAGCCGCAATATAGATAGACTGTAAATATCTAAGAGTCTATTTATATTAGGGAGTGTATAGCAGAGACGATACTTGCTCATATTAAGATCTAGGTAAACAGCTGGCACGAGACCGCTGTTTTCCGATTTATTGATCATCTGGTGGTTATACTTTGTTCATGGTTCCTAATTTGGGGACTATGGCGAAATGTTTAAATAAATTAGATACCACTAGAATATGTGACCTTTAAGATACAGAGTAATTTATTTGGGTTTAGTCATACGTAGTTGGACTAATGGTGGCAGTTGGCACGAGACCGCTGTCCGCCTGATTTTTGTCCACACTGAAGCAGCGCTTCACAAGAGTTCCCGTATTTGGGTATGATTGTGAAATGTTTTAAATGCTTCAGTTATATAATTACTTATAGGGCAAGTTATCTAACTGCCATAAATTATATCAACTTATATACATATAAGGTAGAGATCTTTGCTATTTTCATATAATAGGTGAGGAGGAATTAAGCTAGGCTCTGGTGAAGGCATTGGAAGAGTCATACGTATTGCTTAAACAGGCAACGTAGAAAGGGACGGTCTCATAGTAACACGGAGAGTGTTCTTTTAGGGATCTGGTCAATAAGGTTGATAAGATCTCGTATGTTTTAATAATCCTTTTATGTTTTATACCATAAATAAACATTTATTTTATGGCGTCATTAGTGTGTCTTTTCTAGGTAGTGACCCTATTTTGACATAGTATTGAACTGGTCTTCTCTAAGGTGGGATATTCACCCACATCTGTTCTATCTTCTTTCTTTTCTTGAGGTTATATGTTTAATTCTAGACCTGCGATACGCTGTATTAATTTATCATTTTGATTTTCGTGAATGAATATCTCAACTTGGGAGTAAACCATAAAGACATGTAATGTCAATCAAACTGAGACATACACATCTGTAGGTATAGTTTCCCTTTAAGGCTTCAGATGAATTACTGTAGGTCAGCCAAAACTAATAAGGCACTTTCTGAACTCCTGTACTAAATCAAGGTTACACTTCCATTGCTGGGAGTTACTTCAATCAAAAGTTATTTCAGTTTAAACATCTGCAGTGTCTTTTTCAGCCTATGGAGAATTTCTGGCCCTCAAACAATAGTACCACCAAGTAATGACTTTTCATATCCTGTGTTTTAATTATAAATAGTAAATAAATAAAAATAAGTTTTTGTTATAACTATTGAACAAATCATCTCCCAACAGTTGATAGATAGAGAGATTTTTGACGGCAGATAAGAACCATTCAGTCCATCTAGTCTGCCCATTTTCCTACTGATGTATGTTAGTTTCACTCAGCAGGGAAATCACACCACATACCTTTTTTAAATAAAACATTATAATTCTTTTAATAAAATATAACATTTACCTAACCTTTTGACGTATAAATCACTGTACAGACAGAGCCAGAATTACTGTGCAGCTTCTTGTACCAAACTGCTCTATATTTCCCATATGATGTTAAGTCAGAATACAATGCAATAGACAAATGAGCAGTCAGTTTGGAATAATATTAAAGTTGACAATGAACAAGCCTGACATTCCTTACAATGTTTCCTGTAATACCGCTTCTCTCCTTCATAGACACAGGATAGAGAATAAGATAATAAGGAGATGTATGAAAACAATTCCACTCTAAATATTTCTCTGGAACAAATTATAAGCTATCTGTGCTGAAAACTGGCAAAGTGATGTTATTCCATGTTTTCATAGTGCACATACTGAACCCCAGCCTTATTCCACTGTACTGCTAGCCATAGAACCATACTGACCCCCAGCCTTGTCCCACTGCACTGGTATCCACTTTACCAGACTTAATGACCTCCAGCCTTGTCCCACTGCACTGGTAACCACTGTACCACACTTAATGACCCCCAGCCTTGTCCCACTGCACTGGTATCCATAGAACTATACATACTGACCCCCCAGCCTTGTCCCACTGCACTGGTATCCATAGAACTATACATACTGACACCCAGCCTTGTCCTACTGTACTGGTATCCATAGAACTATACATACTGACCCCCCAGTCTTGTCCCACTGCACTGGTAACCATAGAACTACACATACTGACCCCCAGCCTTGTCCCACTGCACTGGTATCCATAGAACTATACATACTGACCCCCCAGCCTTGTCCCACTGCACTGGTATCCATAGAACTATACATACTGACCCCCCAGTCTTGTCCCACTGCACTGGTAACCATAGAACTACACATACTGACCCCCAGCCTTGTCCCACTGCACTGGTAACCACAGAACCAAACATACGGGCCTCCAGCCTTGTCTCTCTACACTGGTATCCACAGATCGACACATACTGACCCCCCCAGCCTTGTCCCACTGCACTGGTAACCACAGAACCACACATACTGACCCCCCCAACCTTGTCCCACTGCACTGATAACCATAGAACCACACATACTGACCCCCCCCCAGTCTTGTCCCACTACACTGGTATCCATAGAAACACACATACTGACCCCCAGACATGTCCTACTGCACTGGTATCCATACAACCACATATACTGACCCCCAGCCTTGTCCCATTGCACTGGTATCCATAGAACCACACATGCTGACCCCCAGTCTTGTCCCACTGAACTGGTATCCATAGAATCACACATACTGACCCTCAGCCTTGTCCCACTGCACTGGTATCCATAGAACCACACATACTGACCCCCAGACATGTCCTACTGCACTGGTATCCATAGAACCACACATGCTGACCCCCAGTCTTGTCCCACTGCACTGGTATCCATAGAACCACACATACTGACCCCCAGTCTTGTCCCACTGCACTGGTATCCATAGAAACACACATACTGACCCCCAGACATGTCCTACTGCACTGGTATCCATAGAACCACACATACTGACCCCCAGCCTTGTCCCACTGCACTGGTATCCATAGAACCACACATACTGACCTCCAGCCTTGTCCTACTGTACTGGTATCCATAGAATCACACATACTGACCCCCAGCCTTGTCCTACTGCACTGGTATCCATAGAATCACACATACTGACCCCCCCAGCCTTGTCCCACTGCACTGGTATCCATAGAACCACACATACTGACCCTCAGCCTTGTCCCACTGCACTGGTATCCATAGAACCACACATACTGACCCCCAGACATGTCCTACTGCACTGGTATCCATAGAACCACACATACTGACCCCCAGTCTTGTCCCACTGCACTGGTATCCATAGAACCACACATACTGACCCCCAGACATGTCCTACTGCACTGGTATCCATAGAACCACACATACTGACCCCCAGTCTTGTCCCACTGCACTGGTATCCATAGAACCACACATACTGACCCCCAGACATGTCCTACTGCACTGGTATCCATAGAACCACACATACTGACCCCCAGTCTTGTACCACTGCACTGGTATCCATAGAACCACACATACTGACCCCCAGTCTTGTCCCACTGCACTGGTATCCATAGAACCACATATACTGACCCCCAGACATGTCCTACTGCACTGGTATCCATAGAACCACATATACTGACCCCCAGACATGTCCTACTGCACTGGTATCCATAGAAACACACATACTGACCCCCAGACATGTCCTACTGCACTGGTATCCATAGAACCACACATACTGACCCCCCAGCCTTGTCCCACTGCACTGGTATCCATAGAACTGCACATACTGACCCCCAGCCTTGTCCTACTGTACTGGTATCCATAGAACCACACATACTGACCCCCAGCCTTGTCCCACTGCACTGGTATCCATAGAACCACACATACTGACCCCCAGCCTTGTCCTACTGCACTGGTATCCATAGAACCACACATACTGACCCCCCAGCCTTGTCCCACTGCACTGGTATCCATAGAACCACACATACTGACCCCCAGCCTTGTCCTACTGCACTGGTATCCATAGAACTACACATACTGACCCCCAGCCTTGTCCCACTGCACTGGTATCCATAGAACTACACATACTGACCTCCAGCCTTGTCCCACTACACATAAAACATAGAAACATAGAATTTGACGGCAGATAAGAACCATTCAGTCCATCTAGTCTGCCCATTTTCCTACTGATGTATGTTAGTTTCACTCAGCAGGGAAATCACACCACGCACCTTTTTTAAATAAAACATTATAATTCTTTTAATAAAATATAACATTTACCTAACCTTTTGACTTATAAATCACTGTACAGACAGAGCCAGAATTACTGTGCAGCTTCTTGTACCAAACTGCTCTATATTTCCCATATGATGTTAAGTCAGAATACAATGCAATAGACAAATGAGCAGTCAGTTTGGAATAATATTAAAGTTGACAATGAACAAGCCTGACATTCTTTACAATGTTTCCTGTAATACCGCTTCTCTCCTTCATAGACACAGGATAGAGAATAAGATAATAAGGAGATGTATGAAAACAATTCCACTCTAAATATTTCTCTGGAACAAATTATAAGCTATCTGTGCTGAAAACTGCCCTCATTGCTCAACTTGTGCCAGATTAGTCCATTTTCCATACCATACTGACCCACCAGCCTTGTCCCACTATACTGGTAACCACTGTACCAGACTTAATGACCCCCAGTCTTGTCCCACTGCACCGGTAGCCATAGAACCACACATACTGACCCCCAGTCTTGTCCCACTGCACCGGTAGCCATAGAACCACACATACTGACCCCCAGCCTTGTCCTACTGTACTGGTATCCATAGAACTACACATACTGACCCACCAGCCTTGTCCCACTATACTGGTAACCACTGTACCAGACTTAATGACCCCCAGTCTTGTCCCACTGCACCGGTAGCCATAGAACCACACATACTGACCCCCAGTCTTGTCCCACTGCACCGGTAGCCATAGAACCACACATACTGACCCCCAGCCTTGTCCCATTGCACTGGTATCCATAGAACTACACATACTGACCACCAGCCTTGTCCTACTGCACTGGTATCCATAGAACTACACATACTGACCCCCCAGTCTTGTCCCACTGCACTGGTATCCATAGAACTACACATACTGACCCCCAGCCTTGTCCCACTGCACTGGTATCCATAGAACCACACATACTGACCCCCAGCCTTGTCCCACTGCACTGGTATCCATAGAATCACACATACTGACCCCCAGCCTTGTCCCAATGCACTGGTATCCATAGAACCACACATACTGACCTCCAGCCTTGTCCTACTGCACTGGTATCCATAGAACCACACATACTGACCCCCAGCCTTGTCCCACTGCACTGGTATCCATAGAACCACACATACTGACCCCCAGTCTTGTCCTACTGCACTGGTATCCATAGAACCACACATACTGACCCCCAGCCTTGTCCCACTGCACTGGTATCCATAGAACCACACATACTGACCCCCAGCCTTGTCCCACTGCACTGGTATCCATAGAACCACACATACTGACCCCCAGCCTTGTCCCACTGCACTGGTATCCATAGAACCACACATACTGACCCCCAGTCTTGTCCTACTGCACTGGTATCCATAGAACCACACATACTGACCCCCAGCCTTGTCCCACTGCACTGGTATCCATAGAACCACACATACTGACCTCCAGCCTTGTCCCACTGCACTGGTATCCATAGAACCACACATACTGACCTCCAGCCTTGTCCCACTGCACTGGTATCCATAGAACCACACATACTGACCCCCAGCCTTGTCCCACTGCACTGGTATCCATAGAACCACACATACTGACCCCCAGCCTTGTCCCACTGCACTGGTATCCATAGAACTACACATACTGACCCCCCCAGCCTTGTACCACTGCACTGGTATCCATAGAACCACACATACTGACCCCCAGACATGTCCTACTGCACTGGTATCCATAGAACCACACATACTGACCTCCAGTCTTGTCCCACTGCACTGGTATCCATAAAACCTCACATACTGATCCCCAGCCTTGTCCCACTGCACTGATATCCATAGAACCACACATACTGATCCCCAGCCTTATTTCACTGTACTGCTAGCCATAGAACCATACTGACCCCCCAGGCTTGTCCCACTATACTGGTAACCACTGTACCAGACTTAATGACCCCCGGCCTTGTCCCACTGCACTGGTATCCATAGAACTACACATACTGACCCCCAGCCTTGTCCCACTGCACTGGTATCCATAGAACTACACATACTGACCCCCAGCCTTGTCCAATTGCACTGATATCCATAGAACCACATATACTGACCCCCAGCCTTGTCCCACTGCACTGGTAACCACAGAGCCACACATACTGGCCATATCGTGCCAAGTCACATTGACTGAGTTCCTGGGAAGGAGTCAAAAACTCCACAAAAACAATCCCAAAGTACTCCTGTGGAATGGCAAGGTTGCCAAAATGTTGGCAGTGGACATGCTGTTGTGCTCTTTTGTAAAAAACCGAGGTTTCAGAGAACTGATGTCATGTGTAGCTCCACGCTGACGTGTGCCAAGCCGCAGTTATTTTTCCAGGATGACTGTGCCTGAATTGTACAAGCAGGTGGTTAGTGTGATGGACAAACATAGTAACATAGTAACATAGTGATTTAGGTTGAAAAAAGACTTGCGTCCATCTAGTTCAACCCTTTTCCTATTCCTGTTTACCATTGTTGATCCAAAAGAAGGCAAAAAAACACAACAATACAGCAATTTCAAATTCTGCCCCGAATGGGGGGGGGGTGGAGAATTCCCTCCTGATTCCAAATGGCAATCAGATTTCTCCCTGGATCAACAAGCCCTAAGTAAAATATTAATCCTAATACTAACGTACATAGCCCTCTATGTTATGCTCTTTTAAATAAGTATCCAGGCCCTTTTTAAAGGCGTCTAATGTATTCGATAGCACCACCTCCTCAGGCAGTGAATTCCATACCTTTATTTTCCTTACAGTAAAGAAACCCTTCCGCTGTTGTAGATTAAATCTCCTTTCCTCAAGTCTAAGCGGGTGGCCCCTTGTCCTGTGTACTGTTCTGTTAATGAACAGGTCTTTGGAGAGCCCTTTGTATTGCCCCTGAACATATTTATATAGTGTTATCATATCCCCTCTAAGACGCCGTTTCTCTAGTGTGTACAAGTTTAACTTTTCTAGCCTTTCCTCATAACTAAAACTTTCCATCCCCCTTACTAGTTTTGTAGCCCTCCTCTGCACTTTCTCTAGTTCCATAATGTCCTTTTTCAGAAAGGGCGCCCAGAATTGAACAGCATATTCTAGGTGGGGTCTTACCATGGACCTGTAAAGAGGCATAATTATATCTTCCTCTCTTGAGTCAATACCCCTTTTAATACATGCCAATATCTTATTGGCCTTTGCAGCTGCCAGCTGGCACTGTGTGCTACTGCTAAGTTTATTGTCTACCATTACTCCCAAATCCTTTTCATTTGTAGATTTCCCCAGAGAAACACCATTTAAACTATATGTTGCATTTTTATTATTATACCAAAAATGCATAACTTTACACTTGTCTATATTGAATCTCATTTGCCATTTGCCTGCCCAGTTACTCAATTTGTCTAAATCCTCTTGTAATGAAGACACATCCAGTTCAGACTTTATTACCTTACTTAATTTTGTGTCATCGGCAAACACTGATACATGGCTCCCTATGCCCTCTGGGAGGTCATTAATAAACAAATTAAAAAGAAGAGGACCCAGGACAGATCCCTGAGGTACTCCACTTATCACGTTTATCCAACTGGAGAACTTGCCATTTACTACCACTCTTTGCATTCTATCTTTCAGCCAATTTCTAATCCACACACAAACATTTTCCCCTAGGCCTATTACATTCAGTTTGTACAGTAACCTCTTGTGTGGAACCGTATCAAATGCCTTGGCAAAGTCTAAATAGATCACATCAACCGCCGCTCCCGCATCTATATTATTACTCACTTTTTCATAAAATGTGATCAAGTTAGTTTGACAAGACCTATCTTTCACAAAGCCATGTTGACTCCTGCTAATAATATTCCTGTGTCACGGTTTATTATGACTCTCAGACACAAGTTTTAGGTAAAAAAAATCAATTTTATTGAAATAATAAATGATAACTTAGGATGGCAATAACATACATATATATATATGCAGAATATAGCACAGACAGAAGGCAGACTCTACCGGTCCTGTCAATATACCGGACAGGACAGTCTTTAGGCTCTACCGGCCTTGCCAATACCGGGTAAGGCAACCTGCAGATGGAATAGCATAACGGTTTTACCGGCCTTACCAAATTACCGGGCAAGGCAGCCTCAATAGATACACAATGTAGGCTCTACCGGCCCTGCCAATACCGGGTAAGGCAACCTCAGATGGAATGTGGTAAAAGGTTCTACCGGCCTTACCAATACCGGGCAGGGCAGCCCAGAGATAATAGCAGCAGTCAGATGGAACTGGCAAATTAGCAGAATCGTTAAGCAGCAAGGCTTTGGAGCAAACCAGCGTCCGCACGCTGGAAACAACACAGCTTAGTATAGCTGATAGGCTTTGGAGCAAACCAGTGACCGCACACTGGTGTAACAAGCGAGTTTGTATAGCCGCAAGGCTTAGGAGCAAACCAGCATCCGCACGCTGGGACCAACACAGATTTGTATAGCTGAAAGGCTTTGGAGCCAACCAGTGACCGCACACTGGTGTAACAAGTGAGTTTGTATAGCCGCAAGGCTTAGGAGCAAACCAGCGTCCGCACGCTGGGACCAACACAGAATTGTATAGCTGATAGGCTTTGGAGCAAACCAGTGACCGCACACTGGTGTAACAAGCGAGTTTGTATAGCCGCAAGGCTTAGGAGCAAACCAGCGTCCGCACGCTGGGACCAACAAAGATTTGTATAGCTGATAGGCTTTGGAGCAAACCAGTGACCGCACACTGGTGTAACAAGCGAGTTTGTATAGCCGCAAGGCTTAGGAGCAAACCAGCGTCCGCACGCTGGGACCAACACAGATTTGTATAGCTGAAAGGCTTTGGAGCAAACCAGTGACCGCACACTGGTGTAACAAGTGAGTTTGTATAGCCGCAAGGCTTAGGAGCAAACCAGCGTCCGCACGCTGGGACCAACACAGATTTGTATAGCTGATAGGCTTTGGAGCAAACCAGTGACCGCACACTGGTGTAACAAGCGAGTTAGTATAGCCGCAAGGCTTGGGAGCAAACCAGCGTCCGCACGCTGGGACCAACACGGAATAGTAGCAATGTCACCAACGCGTCCAGGCAGAAGGTCGCCAGGATACTGAAGACAGGTGATGAGATGACAGGAACCAGCAACGATCAGTCAGGTCAGAAAACAGCAGAGAAGTTCAGCAGGAACTGCAACACCAGAGACTAGGCCGGAACCAGGACTGGAAGTACTTCAGCATGCAGGAAACACTGGAACAGTAGAGATCAGGAACTCAGGAACACATGAGATCAGGAACTCAGGAACACTGGAACAGAGGCCCAGCTATCACTAGCATAGTGATAGCAAGAAGGTCAGAAACAACACGAAAGGGCACTCAAAGGGTGCCCAATCCAGGTTTAAATAGTCAATAAGAGGCGGGCTATCTGCAGACAGCCAATAGAAGCCCCCTACTGGTGACAGACAAGTAACTGCAGCAAATCACGGGCACCGTGATAGTACCCCCCTTTCAAAGACCCCCTCTCCTAGAATAGGGTTTAGGTTTCTGCGGGTAATTGGCATGAAAGGCCCTAGTTAACCTAGGTGCATGAAGGTCCGTACTATCCACCCATGATCGATCCTCAGGACCATACCCTTTCCAATGTACCAGGTACTGTACCCTTCCTCTAAGCCTACGGGAATCAATAATGCTCTGAACCTCGTACTCCTACTGGCCCTCGACCTCAACAGGTCCTGGCACCACAGGTGTGGTAGTATAGCGATTGCAAACCAGAGGCTTAAGAAGGGACACATGGAACACATTATGGATACGCATGGATGCAGGTAGGTCTAGTGCATAGGAGACAGGGTTAATTTTGCGAATAACTCTGTATGGACCAATAAACCGAGGAGCCAACTTATTAGACGGAACCTGCAGCTTGAGATTTCTGGAGGAAAGCCATACTCTATCCCCAACCTGAAAGGAAACCGCTGAAAGCCTTCTGCGATTAGCATGGCGCTGATGACGCTGAAATGACTGACCAAGTGCCCTCTGAACTTGTGCCCATGTGGAACGGAGTTGCTCGATATGCTCATCCAGAGCTGGAATCTGTTGCGTCTGAAATGAGTCTGGAAGCAAACAGGGCTGGAACCCATAATTAATCAGAAACGGAGAGCTCCCAGATGAAGAATTGACCGCACAGTTCCTGGCGAACTCTGCCCAAGGCAACAAGTCGGACCAATTATCATGATGGTCAGTAACGAAACAACGGAGAAATTGTTCCAAGCCCTGATTGGCTCGTTCAGCGGCTCCATTGGTCTGGGGATGGTAGGCAGAGGAGAAGGACAGCTGTATGCCCATCTGTTGGCAAAATGCCCTCCAAAATCTAGACACAAACTGGCTCCCCCTGTCAGACACCAGTACCCTAGGCACTCCATGCAACCGGAATACTTCTCTGGCGAACACCATTGCCAATTCCTTCGCTGAAGGAAGACCACGGAGGGGCACGAAATGAGCCATTTTAGAAAACCTGTCCACCACCATGAATATAAAGGAGTACCCCTTCGACATAGGCAACTCTCCCATAAAATCAATGGAAACATGAGACCAGGGGCGTTCGCCATTAGGCACCGGTTGAAGCAAGCCCACAGGGAGATGTCTCGGGGTCTTAGCGCGGGCGCAGGTGGCACAGGCATTCGTAAATTCGGCACAATCGTTTCTCATGGAAGGCCACCAAAATAACTGAGAAAGGGACCATAACAATTGGTCTCTACCAATATGTCCCGCAGCCTTAGAGGAATGGTAGGTTTCGAGCAGCCTAGTACGAAATGATTCAGCGACAAAACATTTGCCCACTGGGGTTTCATGGGGAGCGGACCCCTGAGAGGCCAGGATCTCCTCCCCTAGAGGAGAAGTGATACTCGTGCGTATAGTAGCCAGTATTCTATCAGGTTGGATGATAGGAGCTGGTGCTTCCACTCTGTCACTGTCGGCCTCAAATTGTCTTGACAGTGCATCAGCCCTGATATTTTTTGACCCTGGCAAATATGATACAATGAAATTAAATCGAGACAGGAACAGTGCCCACCTGGCCTGACGAGAGGACAATCTCTTGGCCTCCGAGAGATAGGTCAGATTCTTATGATCTGTCAGGATTAAGACAGGATTCTTAGTACCTTCAAGCAAATGACGCCATTCCTTAAGAGCAAGGATAATGGCCAATAATTCTCTGTCACCTATCTCATAGTGGCTTTGAGTGACAGTCAACTTTTTAGAGAAAAACCCACAAGGTCTGAGAGTTCCACCTTTCTCGTGTCGCTGCGAAAGTACTGCCCCGACCCCAATATCTGAGGCATCAACCTCTAACGTAAATGGAAGTAAAGGATTGGGGTGGGATAACACAGGAGCCGCAGCAAATGCCAGCTTCAAATTCTCAAAGGCTTTCTCAGCAGATACCGGCCAACAAGAAGGATTAGCACCCTTGTGCGTAAGATCGGACAGAGGTTTGACAATGGAAGAAAAGTTCTTAATAAACCTCCTATAATAATTAGCGAAACCCAGGAAACGCTGTATGGCTTTAAGACCCTTGGGTTTTGGCCATTGTAGGACAGCTGACAACTTTTCTTTGTCCATGGCAATGCCATCATTGCCAATTATGAACCCCAAGAATGGCACACTGGTTCTATGAAACTCACATTTTTCCATTTTACAAAATAATTTGTTCTCACGGAGTCGTAGCAATACTGCGGATACATCTTTGATGTGCTGTGCCATGTCTTGAGAGTAAATCAATATATCGTCCAGATAAACCACAACACATGTCTGTAACATATCTCTCAGAACATCGTTTATCAGTTCCTGGAAAACTGCGGGGGCATTACACAGCCCAAAAGGCATTACTAGATACTCGTAGTGCCCAGCTCGAGTATTAAAGGCAGTTTTCCACTCATCACCTGCTCGAATGCGAACCAGATTGTAAGCGGCCCGTAGGTCCAACTTGGTAAATATCGAAGCGCCCTTAAGCCTGTCAAAAAGCTCGGTGATGAGTGGTATTGGGTATGCGTTTTTTGCCATTAGTTTATTCAAGCCCCGGTAGTCAATGCATGGTCTTAATTCGCCATTTTTCTTTTTTACAAAAAAGAACCCAGCCCCAGCTAGAGAGGTAGATTTACGTATGATCCCTCTAGCAAGGGCATCAGAAATGTAATCCTCCATAGCCTTATTTTCATCACAAGATAATGGATAAGTGCGTCCTTTCGGAGGTACTGCACCAGGCTGCAATTCAATGCAACAATCATAAGGTCTATGCTGGGGTAGCATACTAGCCTCTCCTTTGCTAAAAACATCGCCAAACTGTTGGTACACATCCGGCATAGCAGAGGAGGTGCACATGACCTTAATAGGCTGGATGACGCACTTGTCCATACAAAACTGGGACCAAGCAGCAATTTCACACTTTTTCCAATCGAATTGTGGGTTATGTAACTGTAACCACGGAAATCCCAATATCACCGCATGGTGCGGGGAATTAATCAGTTGAAACTGCTGCTCTTCTCTGTGAAGTGCCCCAATAGTCATAGACAATGGCATAGTTTCAAATATAACCTGAGGCGGTTCTAAGGGTCTACCATCAATCGCTTCAATAGTCAAGGGGTTTTCTCTTTCAATGCGTGGAACTCCGTGCAATTCAGCAAAGGTATTATCCATAAAATACCCTGCTGCACCGGAGTCAACCAAGGCCAAAACCTCCACAGAGCGTTGTGCCCAAGACAATACCACCTGTATGGTGGGTTTCATTATGCCCGACACTGGGGACGATTGTACACCACCTAGGGCCTGTCCCCCAAGATACCCTAGGTGTGTGCGTTTCCCGGACGTACCGGACAGGAATTTAGCAAGTGCCCTTTTTTACCGCAGTATAAACATAACCCTTGTTTTTTGCGATATAGTCTCTCTGCCTTGGATAGTCTAGTGAAGCCTATTTCCATAGGTTCACTTGTTTCCCGTACTGGCTCACTAGACTTCAATGCCAAGGGAGGGATGGGTGGGCAAAACATGCTACTAGGCTCATTATTTTTTGACCGTAACTTACGATCTCTGGCAATTGATCTCTCACGTATTCTGGAGTCAATTATCATAACATACTCAATGTAATCATCTAGATCAATAGGTAGATCTTTAGCAGCGATTTCGTCTTTAATGTGGTCATTCAGGCCTTGAGAGAAGGCTGCCAACAATGCCTCGTTATTCCAACCTACCTCTGCTGCCAATGTGCGGAATTCGATGGCATAGTCGCCCACTGTACGCCTGCCCTGTTGTATCTCCATAAGGCGTTTGGCAGCAGAGGTGGTTCTACCAGGAGGCTCAAACACTCTTCGAAAGGAACGCACAAATTCACTAAAGTTCTTAGTACAAGGTTTAGCATTCTCCCACAAGGGGTTAGCCCAGGCCAATGCTCTGCCAGTGAGCAGTGATATCGTGAACCCCACTTTACTACGATCATTAGGAAATGCGTGTGCCGTCAATTCCATAAAGATTTCGAGTTGATTGATGAACCCTCTGCAGAGACTAGGGTCACCATCATATCTTAGCGGCAAGGGTGCAGAAGCCGTTAACCCTTTAACAGTACCCCCTAGGGGTCTGGTATCACTTTCCGGTGTCTGACTTGGCGAGACCACCGGGCTAGAGCTAGATTGGTCAGCAGGTACCGTGCGTTCAAGGATCGTTTGAATTGCAACTGCCAACTGATCCAAACGTTGCTCGAGCACATCCATCCTCCAATGGATATTCTGTGCGTTACCTTGACCCTTGCTGTCTGAGGTCATGGCCCTTTCGTACTGTCACGGTTTATTATGACTCTCAGACACAAGTTTTAGGTAAAAAAAATCAATTTTATTGAAATAATAAATGATAACTTAGGATGGCAATAACATACATATATATATATGCAGAATATAGCACAGACAGAAGGCAGACTCTACCGGTCCTGTCAATATACCGGACAGGACAGTCTTTAGGCTCTACCGGCCTTGCCAATACCGGGTAAGGCAACCTGCAGATGGAATAGCATAACGGTTTTACCGGCCTTACCAAATTACCGGGCAAGGCAGCCTCAATAGATACACAATGTAGGCTCTACCGGCCCTGCCAATACCGGGTAAGGCAACCTCAGATGGAATGTGGTAAAAGGTTCTACCGGCCTTACCAATACCGGGCAGGGCAGCCCAGAGATAATAGCAGCAGTCAGATGGAACTGGCAAATTAGCAGAATCGTTAAGCAGCAAGGCTTTGGAGCAAACCAGCGTCCGCACGCTGGAAACAACACAGCTTAGTATAGCTGATAGGCTTTGGAGCAAACCAGTGACCGCACACTGGTGTAACAAGCGAGTTTGTATAGCCGCAAGGCTTAGGAGCAAACCAGCATCCGCACGCTGGGACCAACACAGATTTGTATAGCTGAAAGGCTTTGGAGCCAACCAGTGACCGCACACTGGTGTAACAAGTGAGTTTGTATAGCCGCAAGGCTTAGGAGCAAACCAGCGTCCGCACGCTGGGACCAACACAGAATTGTATAGCTGATAGGCTTTGGAGCAAACCAGTGACCGCACACTGGTGTAACAAGCGAGTTTGTATAGCCGCAAGGCTTAGGAGCAAACCAGCGTCCGCACGCTGGGACCAACACAGATTTGTATAGCTGATAGGCTTTGGAGCAAACCAGTGACCGCACACTGGTGTAACAAGCGAGTTTGTATAGCCGCAAGGCTTAGGAGCAAACCAGCGTCCGCACGCTGGGACCAACACAGATTTGTATAGCTGAAAGGCTTTGGAGCAAACCAGTGACCGCACACTGGTGTAACAAGTGAGTTTGTATAGCCGCAAGGCTTAGGAGCAAACCAGCGTCCGCACGCTGGGACCAACACAGATTTGTATAGCTGATAGGCTTTGGAGCAAACCAGTGACCGCACACTGGTGTAACAAGCGAGTTAGTATAGCCGCAAGGCTTGGGAGCAAACCAGCGTCCGCACGCTGGGACCAACACGGAATAGTAGCAATGTCACCAACGCGACCAGGCAGAAGGTCGCCAGGATACTGAAGACAGGTGATGAGATGACAGGAACCAGCAACGATCAGTCAGGTCAGAAAACAGCAGAGAAGTTCAGCAGGAACTGCAACACCAGAGACTAGGCCGGAACCAGGACTGGAAGTACTTCAGCATGCAGGAAACACTGGAACAGTAGAGATCAGGAACTCAGGAACACATGAGATCAGGAACTCAGGAACACTGGAACAGAGGCCCAGCTATCACTAGCATAGTGATAGCAAGAAGGTCAGAAACAACACGAAAGGGCACTCAAAGGGTGCCCAATCCAGGTTTAAATAGTCAATAAGAGGCGGGCTATCTGCAGACAGCCAATAGAAGCCCCCTACTGGTGACAGACAAGTAACTGCAGCAAATCACGGGCACCGTGATATCCTGTTCCAGCAGAATTCTTGAATATATTCCCTTAGCAACCCTTCAAACAGCTTCCCTACCACAGATGTTAAGCTTACAGGTCTGTAATTTCCTGGCTGTGACTTTGATCCCTTTTTAAATATGGGCACTAGGGATGAGCGAGCACCCCGATGCTCGGGTGCTCGGGTGCTCTGACCGAGCACCCCCTGATGCTCGAGTGCTCGGCCGAGCACCCGAGCCCCATTCAAATGAATGGGAGCACTCGAGCATTAAACCAGGCACCCCCTGCTCTGATGAGCGGAGGGTGCCTGGTCAATGTCCCCCTTCATCTCCGCTATGCCCCTCTTCCACAATGTCCCCCTTCATCTCCTATGCCATAGCGGAGATGAAGGGGGACATTGTGGAAGAGGGGCATAGCGGAGATGAAGGGGGACATTGTGGAAGAGGGGCATAGAGTCTATGCCCCTCTTCCACAATGTCCCCCTTCATCTCCGCTATGCCCCTCTTCCACAATGTCCCCCTTCATCTCCTCTATGGCATAGGAGATGAAGGGGGACATTGTGGAAGAGGGGCATAGCGGAGATGAAGGGGCACATTGTGGAAGACGGGCATAGCGGAGATGAAGGGGGACATTGTGGAAGAGGGGCATAGAGTCTATGCCCCTCTTCAACAATGTCCCCCTTCATCTCCGCAATGCCCCCTTCATCTCCGCAATGCCCCCGTACCTCCATTCCCTGGTGGTCCAGCGGAGCGTCTTCGGATCTGTGCCTCTTCCGGCACAGATCCTCTTCACCCGAACATGTCGGGCGAGCACATGGCGGTACTCGTACGAGTACCGCCATGTGCAGAGCAGAGCGATGCTCGAGCCGATCCGAGCATCGGCCGAGCACGCTCGCTCAACACTAATGGGCACCACATCTGCTTTACGCCAATCCATGGGCACCATACCTGAAATAAAAGAATCCCTGAAAATCAAATATAACGGTCTGGCCAGGGCCTGGCTTAGCTCTTTAAGTACCCGTGGGTGTATACCATCTGGCCCTGGAGCTTTGTCTACCTTAACACCATTCAATTGTTTTAACACTTTTTCTTGTGTTAGCCAGTCCCATGCTTGCTGTGACTGTTCTGTAAAAGTAGTTTGCAGATTCTTGTCCATTGGGTCTTCCTTGGTAAAAACAGAAGAAAAGAAATTATTTAACATATCTGCCTTCTCTCTGTCCCCCTTGACCATCTCACCCGTTTCAGATAACAAGGACCCAACATTATCAGACTTTAATTTTTTGCCATTAATGTATTTAAATAATTTTTTGGGTTGCTCTTGCTCTCCTTAGCAATATTTTTTCATTCTCTAGTCTAGCTAATTTGATGGCCTTTTTACGGGTTTTGTTGGCATTTTTGTATTCTGAAAATGCCTCTACTGATCCCTCAGCTTTATAATGTTTAAATACCGCTTTCTTGTTATTTATTTCATGAATTACTTTACTGGTTAGCCACATTGGCTTTAATTTGCTTCTTTTGTATTTGTTTCCAACAGGGATAAATTTAGATGTGTATTTTTGCAATGTTGCTTTGAAGGCATTCCACTTACCTTCTGTGTTTTTTCCTGAAAATATTTTATCCCAGTCAACAAGACCAAGGGCTGAATTAACCCCTTAAGGACCCTTGACGTACCAGGACCGTCACGGTCCTTGAAATACTCAAGGACCGATGACGGTCATAGTACGTCACGTACTTTTTACTTACATCGCTCTACCGGGAGCGCTGTAAGTAAAAATAGGGCCTGAAATTGACCGCTCCAAGATCGGAGCGATCTCTATCAGGCCTCATAATGACGCGCCGATACACGCGACAGGTCACGTGTACCGGCGCGTCCAAGTGCGCCTATGCGGTCATTATGGGACGGAAATGTCCCATGACCGCCAGTCCTCAAGGGGTTAAACCTGCTAAAGTTGGCCTTTTTAAAATTCAGTGTTTTGGTGGAACTCATACCAAATTGCTTTTTTGAATTAATCTCAAACTATACCATGTTATGGTCACTATTCCCCAAGTGCTCCCTAACTTGGATGTTAGAGATAAGTTCTTCATTGTCAGTTATTACCAGATCCAGACACGCATCCCCTCTGGTTGAGGTCTGCACTAGTTGAGACAAAAAATTGTCATTCAACAAGTTCAGAAACTTGCTACTTTTAGCAGAATTCGCTGTTCCATTTTTCCAGTCTATTTCTGAATAATTAAAATCCCCCATAACTATAGTTCTCCCTATTTGAGAAGCCTTTTCTATTTGCATCAATAGCTGTGATTCTTCAAGGTCACCAATGCTTGGTGGTTTATAACAAATACCCACTAATATTTTCTGGGCAGTTTTACCCCCAGTGACTATTTCAACCCACAGGGATTCCACATGTTCACTACTGTCATCACATATATCGTCCCGCAAATGAGGCAATAATATTGGTTTGACATACAGACAGACCCCACCACCTGTTTTGTTTGACCTATCTTTTCTAAATAACATGTAGCCCTCCAAAAGGACTGCAAAGTGCATATGGCAAGATAATCCACCTGACAACAGATATGAGGACAAGTGGGCAGAGCACAGACTATATGACTATAACGGTTCACTGGGATTCCTTCCCAGCACTAACAGTGAACAACACTAGTTTACAGTATTAGGTGACAGCTAGTAATCATGCTTCTGGCAGTGTGATTAAAAGGTGGCGACAGCAGCATCAGCAGGATAGCCCATACCATCATCACTCCACCTTGTGCATGCAGAGTTTTGAGAGACAGTCCAACAAAGCTGTAGATGTTTTAAGGGTTCGCTTTTGAAATGTTGCAACCTTTTAACTAATTCACCACGTCACCATGATCAAAGTAGCGACCTGTGTCCTCATGGAACACATGTGTCCTCAGGTAGCTACTTTGTCAATTAACCTCAGATTGAGGGTATCCCATTCATCATGACAAGGAGCACAATCAAAGTAAAAGTATTATCTGCAGCAAATGGAGGCTCTCCAGCTGCTACCACATTTTAACTAACAGACACTTTTAGCTGGAGCTCCTACACACTATTAGTAATTGGTTAAAATGTATGCGACCATTAAGCAAGGCGACATGACAAACTCGCGCTGTCATGCAGTGTGAGATTGTCATGTCACCATTTTGATCATGGTGACGTGGTGAATTAATTAAAAGGTTTCATGCTCTTAAGTGAGCGACATTTCAGAAGGATACCTGTTTTAAGTAAGCTAGAGAGCTGATAGTGTGTCAGGGTACCTTGCATTTTCCCTCCGTTTATGGCTTGCTGCTACAGCGGGGAGATTGCAGTTGTCTCCCCAGTTCTGGGCTGCTGCACGAGCTGCAAGGACTGGCCTGCCGATTCTCGGCGGTCCCATGGCTCTGTGCTCTCCTCTGTCTTCCCGGTGTGTGCATGCCCCCACGTCCATCTCAGACGCACGCACACATCCTTATGAAGCCGTCTCGGCAGTCCTCGTGTGACTCCGCCTAGTGAGTTGCCTATTTAGTGCCTGCTTCTAATGCAAGTCAGTTGCCCTTTCGTGGTGTCTGATATTGTTCTGGTGCCCCGTTTTGACCTTGGCTTGTCTGATTCTCCTGCTGGCATTTGACCCTTGACTCTGGTTATTGGCTTCCATGCATTCTGGTTTCTGACCTCTGGCCTGGCTGACGTTGTTCTCTGGTTCCTGACCCTTGGACATGGCTGAGTTTCCTCCACACCTCCTGACTCCTGGCTCGTCTGACTCTTCCCTCCTGCAGGTATGGGGGCTCTGGTCACTGTTTGTGGCTATATTTTTGTTCATCGTCTAATAAATATTTGTATTTATTTACTCATGTCTCCTCTTGATTTGTGTGCCTGTAGCACTAGTCAGTATTTGCTGTAGGTATCTTACTGTGATTTGGGTATTCACGTAGTTACAATCCTGAAATAGGCAAATGGATTTTACCCTGCTCCTTTAAAGCTGATTTTGTGTCTGCTGATAATGGCTCCAACATAATTGCTGCTTTGAGAATTGGTGATATGGTGCATATGCCCTGCTTTGCCCACATGCTAAATTTAGTTGTGACCAGAGTCCTCTCAGAATCCAAAACGCTCAGAGAGATGCTTACTATTGCCAACTAAATCTGTGCCCATTTTAGTCACTCCTACAGTGCACACAGTGCTCTATATTCCATACAAGTGCGTAACAACCAGCCCCATCACCAGCTGAAAATGGAGGTCCCTACCAGGTGGATTCCACAATGTACATGCTAGAACATTGGTACAAGCAGAATAAAGCTATTAGAGAGTAGACCATGCAAAACTGGAAGGCTTTGGAGGGAGCCTATTTGACCAATGGGAACTAATGTGTGATGTATGTGAGCTGCTGAAACCCTTTGAGGAATTAACGATGCTGGTGACTCACATTGGGGCAGGAATTAGTGAAATTCTACCACTGATATTTTTATTGCAGAAAAAAATGAGGAGCATGGCTGAGGATTCTTACCAGAATGACAACACAGACATGAACCAGCTGGTAAATGGCATGTTAGAGTGCTTTGAACAAGATGTTTGTATAGTATCAATTAAAAGCAAAGAGGAATACATTATTGCCAATTTGCTGAACCCCCGCATCAAACACAAAATTTAAGAATTTCTGCCAAAGGGCCATCAGCAGTTTGTCACAATATGGAGTCATGATGATCAGAATCAACTCTCTGAGGAATTGGATTCTGTCAAGGAATATTGTGACATGCTTATTGATCAAGGGGAGGGTTGCATTGTGGAGGATGAGAGGGAGAAAGAGAGGGCACAACAAACATCTAGACGGTATAGTGAAAAGGAGGGCAGCAAAGCATTTCAACCAGTAGAAGCAGCTACGTCATCAACTAGAATATCCTATTTGGAGCACAAGACAATTCATGGGTCTCAGCAGGGGTGGCAAAAACCCAACATTGGTAGTGTTGGTGGTGGTAGTGGCTGCACATCGCTTTGGGACTTTCTCGCTGAGTAGGGGTTGGTAACTGACACACCGTGTAGCTCCTAGAAGTGGTCCCAATGCATGTGAGATGGTTTCTGCATACTTGCAGGAGAGCTACATTCTAGGAAAAAACAATGACCCCATGGACTACTGACAAACAAAGCAGTGTGTGTAACCAGCATTGACACGTACCGCAGTGGAAACCCTTAGCTGTCCTCCAGCAAGCATTGAGTCTGAGACAGTTTTCAGTGTGCCTGGTTACATTGTCAGTGACCACAGGATGCAGTTATCAAGCAGCAATGTTGGAAGACTAACATTCTTAAATGTGAACCAACATCTCATACTATCTGAGTATCAGGTGTCAGAAACCACACATGGCAGAGAAAGTCAGAACAAATATATTACCAGCAGCACAGATGAGGAGGAGGGATGTAAAGAAGGGTTGCCACCATCTACCAGACTTGGGACCAAAGCTATGACTGATAAGCAATGTGTGTCATTAATCTGAGAAGGAGGATAGCGATTTTATACAAATATGACAATGGTAAAAACAATTTACATACACAAATCATGCCATGCCCCCACCACAACTACCATGCACATCCGCCACATTGTAGGTTGTACTTTATTTTTGTAATCACTTGACATCATCATGAATATGTGTCAGTGTCACTTAAGCAGGAAGTAAGTGTTGTGGACAAAGGACACAATCACTCTGCATGCTAACACATTTATCAAGGTCTATGTTGCTGTAGGACTCACAACTTTGACTTCCAGCTACTTATTTCTCCACTACAGTCCTCAGAAGAAGTAATATTACAGTGGGAAATGCAGTACCTATAGGAAATATAGGTGAAACATTTGTTAAAGTAGGAGAAAAAGAGGAAAATTTTGCATTGTTGAAAAGAAAAAAACTTTCGCAAAAAAAGAGAAAAATCAGCCAGTTTTCGCGAAAAGTCAGGAGGGAAATTGTTTTTACTTTTTGCCCACCCCTAACCACGAGGTCTAACTTTTAATACAATTCAACCTTTTTAGTGCCAGAGAAGTATCCAATGCATTGCATTGCACTGGATACCTTCTTGGCACTTAACCCCATCCTGACAATGGACTTACCAGGTACGTCCCGCAAAAACTGTCACTTAGTGACAGAGGACGTACCTGGTAAGTCACGGAAGTCCGGGTCTCTGTGCAGCTGCACGCCGTTTGGGGACTCCGGAATCATTTAGTTAAAAAAAAAAAAATGATAGCCAGCAGTTAAGGTGAAAGCCGCATAAGGATGCGGCTGTCACTAAGGGGTTAAAGGGTTAAAAAAAAATACAACTATATATATATAGTCCAGGTTTTGGTAAGCACACGCAAAGAAAAAAAAGCACATTTAAAATTGCTGGAGTACAACCAATTTTGACCAAAATAGCTAAAAGCAAATACACAAAATTTTGGCTGCACATACAAATTTTCATCACCATTAACCCTTTACTCTGCAGCATTGTGCCTGCATATCACTATTATATTAAAGATTATATTAAGATTAAGGATTTAGTCACATCATATGGCCATAGAATGCTAAGCTTGCCACCAAAGCCAAGGTACCTCTATATTGGCAAGTACCTAACTTTAATATGCTTTGTCTCATGAGCTGAATCTCTCCTACTTTAGGCATTTACTACCCTTAATTTTCTTTATCCTGAGACTGAGTCTTGGTCAGCTTTACTCATTAATGGAGAGAGACTCTCTGATAGGCATTATATAGTGTCCTAAAGACAATGAGCATTGCACCTGGGGGTGGGAGGGGTGCTTAACCAAATAGACGCTGGTCAAAACTTCCAAAAGTACAATTCCAGTCCAGGTTTTGGTAAGCACACCCAAAGAAAGAAACACATTTAAAATTTGCACATTTATAAACTTTGGGGTCACATAGAAATGTCCTTGTTTCTGTTATGGGAGCAGCTTCACCGTATGGTACGTAAGAAGTGGCCATCAATCCAATCCAAATTGTGGGAGATGCTTCAGCAAACATGGGGTGATCTCTTTTCACATTACATCAATACGCTGACAACTAGAATACCAAAGGTCTGCAAGGCTGGAATTCCTGCAAATGGAGGATTCTTAGACGAAATCAAAGTTTGAAGGACAAACTTATTTGATGGAAAACAAGGACAACCCCAAGCCTTTGAATGGTAGTCATGTATCTACATATATAATGCAAGTTTGAGATGTAATAGCTTTCGAATACAACATCTATAGGTAGTGTGAGCACCCTTGTTTTACTCCACATGAGTTCTGAGTGTGCATTCTGATTTTCACATTGAATGTGTATTTTTGCCGTGGAAATAGCACCCTGGCGTCCATACCTTTAACCCATTAAGGACCATTGATGTACCCAGACCGTCATGCTGGTCCAGCACTTAAGAACCAGTGACGGACCTGGTACATCACGTACTTTTACTCACGCACGGTGAGTAATACCGGGGACTGAAGTTGATTGCTCTAAGACTGGAGCGATCTCTTTCAGTCCCCCGTTTGGCGTGCCGGCACACAGGATCAGTCACGTGGGATGACACATCAAAGTTTCCTATCTGGTCCTTAAGGGCAAGAAGTATAATCTCAGGGAATAATAATATTATTAGTATGAAATACTGCAGGTCTTATAATTAAATGAATGAAACATTTCATGGTCCTTAAGGGGACACACACCCCGGGACCACTAGTCCTTAAGGGGTTAAGCATGAGTGCTTCCTTTCACAGTACTTAGTATAATACCTCTCTGGAATGGAAAGAGTTAAGTAGGTGCCAATACATGAACCATGTGAGTTCTCCTACAGAAGACATGTGTCTGTGAGTATCAGTGAATGATAACAATTATCTTGTTTCTTCTCTATGTCACTTATTCATTGTTTTTATCCTCACAGGATCTTGAAAAGTCACTTTCAGTGTCAAAGTAAGATTCCTCACTTTTGTCATTAAGACAGAAGGACCTAATCAGCTGATTATATAACATTTCCACTCATTGTCCTGTGACATCCTGAAATGGAGGCTTTTATTCTCATCATTTTAGGCAATATGAAGACTTTTGATCGCATTGCATTAAAATAAAAAGAGAAAAAATGCAATTTAAATGGGACTGTAACTTTTTATTCATACTACACCTTCTGCAAGTGTCTAATACGTAAAATCAAATTACCTATTTTTTTTTTCACATGCCACTCTACAGATCTCTAGTTAGATCTCCCCTAGAGTATTGTGTACAGTACCGGAGACCCCATCTCCAGAAGGATATAGATACTATAGAGTATTGTATACAGCACTGAGACCCCATCTCCAGAAGGATATAGATACTATAGAGTATTGTATACAGCACTGAGACCCCATCTCCAGAAGGATATAGATACTATAGAGTATTGTATACAGCACTGAGACCCCATCTCCAGAAGGATATAGATACTCTAGAGCATTGTGTACAGTACTGGAGACCCCATCTCCAGAAGCATATAGATACTCTAGAGTATTGTGTACAGTACAGGAGACCCCATCCCCAGAAGGATATAGATACTATAGAGTATTGTGTACAGTACTGGAGACCCCATCTCCAGAAGGATATAGATACTATAGAGTATTGTGTACAGTACTGGAGACCCCATCTCCAGAATGATATAGATACTCTAGAATATTGTGTACAGTACTGGAGACCCCATCTCCAGAAGGATATAGATACTATAGAGTATTGTGTACAGTACTGGAGACCCCATCTCCAGAATGATATAGATACTCTAGAGCATTGTGTACAGTACCGGAGACCCCATCTCCAGAAGCATATAGATACTCTAGAGTATTGTGTACAGTACAGGAGACCCCATCCCCAGAAGGATATAGATACTCTAGAGTATTGTGTACAGTACAGGAGACCTCATCTCCAGAAGGATATAGATACTCTAGAGTATCGTGTACAGGACTGGATACCCCATCTCCAGAAGGATATAGATACTATAGAGTATTGTGTACAGTACAGGAGACCCCATCTCCAGAAGGATATAGATACACAGTAAGAGTATTGTGTACAGTGCAGGAGACCCCATCTCCAGAAGGATATAGATACTATAGAGTATTGTGTACAGTACTGGAGTCCCCATCTCCAGAAGGATATAGATACTCTAGAGTATCGTGTACAGTACTGGAGACCCCATCTCCAGAAGGATATACATACTCTAGAGTATCGTGTACAGTACTGGAGACCCCATCTCCAGAAGGATATAGATACTCTAGAGTATTGTGTACAGTACTTGAGACCTCATCTCCAGAAGGATATAGATACTCTAGAGTATCGTGTACAGTACCGGAGACCCCTTCTCCAGAAGGATATAGACACTCTAGAGTATCGTGTACAGTACCGGAGACCCCATCTCCAGAAGGATATAGATACTCTAGAGTATTGTGTACAGTACAGGAGACCTCATCTCCAGAAGGATATAGATACTCTAGAGTATCGTGTACAGGACTGGAGACCCCATCTCCAGAAGGATATAGATACTATAGAGTATTGTGTACAGTACAGGAGACCCCATCTCCAGAAGGATATAAATACACAGTAAGAGTATTGTGTACAGTGCAGGAGACCCCATCTCCAGAAGGATATAGATACTATAGAGTATTGTGTACAGTACTGGAGTCCCCATCTCCAGAAGGATATAGATACTCTAGAGTATCGTGTACAGTACTGGAGACCCCATCTCCAGAAGGATGTACATACTCTAGAGTATCGTGTACAGGACTGGAGACCCCATCTCCAGAAGGATATAGATACTATAGAGTATTGTGTACAGTACAGGAGACCCCATCTCCAGAAGGATATAGATACACAGTAAGAGTATTGTGTACAGTGCAGGAGACCCCATCTCCAGAAGGATATAGATACTATAGAGTATTGTGTACAGTACTGGAGTGCCCATCTCCAGAAGGATGTAGATACTCTAGAGTATCGTGTACAGTACTGGAGACCCCATCTCCAGAAGGATATAGATACTCTAGAGTATCGTGTACAGTACTGGAGACCCCATCTCCAGAAGGATATAGATACTGTAGAGAGGATTCAGAGAAGGGCTACTAAAATGGTGACTGGTTTACAGGAAAAGACATATCAGGATAGACTAAAGGATCTGAACATGTATAGGTTGGAGGAGAGAAGAGACAGAGGGGATATGATTGAAACATTCAAATACATGAAGGGATTCAACAAAGTGCAGGAGGGAAGTATATTTCAAGGAGTAAAAATATTAGGAAAAGAGGCCATAGCCTAAAACTAGTGGGACACAGGTTTAGACGTAATGTAAGAAAGTGATACTTCACTGAGAGGGTAGTAGATAAGTGGAATAGCCTACCAATAGAAGTGGTAGAGGTTAATACAGTGAAGGGATGTAAGCATGCATGGGATAGGCATAAGGCTGTCCTGAACATAAGACAAGACCAAGGACCAAATAAGTTTTGAGGTTTTTACAGTAGGAAAATAGGTGACTACATGGGCCAAATGGTTCTTATCTGCCGTCAAATTCTATGTTTCTATGTTTCACTCTGAAGTGAAGGGATAGTGATACAACGTAAAACAGATACAATATATGAAATATATTATACTAATTCAAAAACCCGTTAACATGGGCCACAGTGCCACCCAGCACCCGGCCGGATCCCATGTTGTCCCTGACCGCACTGCAGTCATCCACAGTAGAGACTGCCCACGCAGCGGTTGATAGGGAGCGGGGCGCTCCGAATTCATACCATAGTGCTCTCTGCGCACCTTCCTGGGACCAAGCAGCCCCAGGAAGGTGCACATGGAGGACTCTGGTCTGATTTGAGAGCCCCCCGCTTCGTATCAGCTGCGACTTGGGCAATCTCTACTGCAGATGACAGCTTCTGACAAACATCCTTAGTGAATTATTATATAGGATGAAATACAGGGTTCTTAGTGCTGCAGGGAGAGTGTTACATTGTATCACTGTCCTGCTTTAACCCTTTGAGTGCCAGAGGGGCACACAACGCATTGCTTTGCAATGCGTTGCACACCCCTCTGGCAATCAAATTGCTCCAATGAATTGCTCCAGGGACTGAAATAAATAGAGATTTGTAATGATCCCAATTTAATGTCTTCAACATGGGCGATGAGGCAGGAAGATGACACGTGTCCATCGAGTTTAACCCACAGTCTAAATTTTACCCCTGTTTAACCCTTTGCGTTCTAGAGAGCTTTCCATTGCAATGCAGAACAATGTATTGTACAATCCTCCGGCTATCACAGGGTTAAATCTAATTGACATTTGTTTTTGCTCTATTGTCCTTGTAGGCTGACATGCGATTGCACAAACACCAGCGGTGCAGGATCTCTGTGCCAGGCTGGACCACCTTTCATATAGTCTTTTTACTGTGTTAAGAAAGGTGGTACTGCTCACTGTAAACTTAGTGAATTAGCTTGCAGTTTAACCCTTTGAATGCCAGAGAGGTACCCAAGGCATTGCACAACAATGCATTTCGTACTCCTCTGGCACACAAAGGCTTAACAGTAACTGATCTCACCCTCCTATAAATCTCTAGGGGTGGATTTACTCATATGATTACATGTTAAAAGGTACAGTAATGTCCCATAAAAACTTGTTCTAGTTGTCTAGAGGAGGAAGAAATAAGCTGAATGGCACAAATCCTATCTCTCAGACCGCTATAATTCGAGAGATATAAGCATTGAAAGTTCCTCCTCCCTCTCCTTTCCCTGACATCAGCGTTGTGCTGACTGCAGGAGATCCCGGTCCGGGGACCAATGCAGAGCCGAAATCCTGTTATTGCAAAAGAATTACTTGATTGGAAAGGTCTACAAAGTGTGCCTGGTTTGCAAGCACACTTTATAGACCTTTCCAACGAAGTAACTCAGTTTCGGGTTCTGTTTTACAGCTGACATCAGGAGAAGGGAAGGGAGGGAGGGGGAATGTTTAAATTGAAATATCTCTCAAACCATAGTGGTTTGAGAGATAGGGTTTGCCATTCAGCTTATTTTTTCCTGCTCTACAAAACTATAACATGTTTTTATGGGACATCACTGTCTCTTTAAGACTGGAGCCAGTTTCTTAGTGGTGTCTCAGCCTAAATACAATTTAACAATCTGACTTAAAGGAGCAGTAAACTTTTTTTATGAAAAAAATGCATATTGTAGGGATTTTCCTATTGAGTAAAATAAGGGTACTCCCACTGGCGAAAGATTTATATTTCCAGAGTTATTACAGTTTAAACCCATGTTTTTTTACATTAGCAGTGCCCTCTAGTGGTCAAATTCTAATTAGATTTCCTGTTAGATTCTAATGGAGAGGAAAATCAGAAAAGTCAGAGACATACAGTTCTCCATAGAATGTGATAGATAGTACTGAGTCACTTCCATCCCTCCCAAGTGTCCCTCTTTAGGAGGGACAGTCCCTCTTTTAGACCCAAATCCCTCTGTCCCTCTTTTTTACCCTGATGGACCTCTTTTTAGGAGATCAGATTGTGTGGTGTGTATATAAGTGTATCACATTGCTCTACAGCAATAACATTTACATTATTGTTTGTTTAAATGTCAGTATATGTGTTTATAAATTAGTCTGTGTAAATAAAATACTATGGTCTTTTTATAAATCATATATTAGGTTACACAAGGAGGTGTCAATAGGTTGTGAAATAGCCTAAAAATTATTGGTAATGCCCCTCCCACAGCAACACCCCACTAAAACACAAGTGTCCCTCTTTGGCAATTTGAAATGTTGGGAGGTATGCACTTCCTGTCAGTTAGAACTATCAGGAAGTAAACACAGTAAATTCACTTTCTGTCAGTTAGAACTATCAGGAAGTAAACACAGTAAATTCACTTTCTGTCAGTTAGATCTATCAGGAAGTAAACACAGTAAATTCACTTCTTGTCAGTTAGAACTATCAGGAAGTAAACACAGTAAATGCACTTCCTGTCAGTTAGAACTATCAGGAAGTAATCACAGTAAAGTCACTTCCTGTCAGTTAGATCTATCAGGAAGTAAAACAGTAAATTCACTTCCTGTCAGTTAGATCTATCAGGAAGTAAACACAGTAAATTCACTTCCTGATTATTTAAACTGCTATAAATTTTGAATAAAACATCTGACAGCGATGGGAGTGACCTTGTTTTATTCAGCAGGAAAAGATCTATAAAATATGTGTTTTCATAAAAAAAGTTTACTGGTCCTTTAACATAAAATTGTTCTCTGTACAATGTTTGTGCCCAAGAGTGGGCAGTGGCAATAGAGAGGTCTGTTGAGTTTTGGGATGTTCTATTTTTCTGAGTCTTGTTTACTACTATGTACATACAAGATACAGAGGAAAATGCCTTTAATTTACACCATTGTTTTGCACAATGCTATGGGTGAAGCATTCAGCTCTTAATCACATTAAAGTGAAACATCACTTTGTAATAATTGGAGATTCTGAAAGAGCTTTCAAAATCAAACTGTATTTATGTTGGGGGTTTTTTTAAATTGAAAACAATTTATAAGATATTTAGAGTTATTTATTTGTCAGTTAGTGCAAGTCCTTCAGGCATGTCTGGAGGGCTCAAACATTCCATACAGCACTGCATTACCAACTGTCACTTCCTACCATCCAGACACTAACATTTCACATAGATCTCCATTACCAACTATCACTTCTTACCATCCACTAACGTTCCACACAGCTCTGTGTTACCAACTAGCACTTCCTACCAGCCATACACTAACACTCCTCACAGCTCTACATTACTAACTGGCTCTACCTACCAGCCAGATACTAACATACCACATTGCTCTACATTACCAACTCTCACTTCCTACCATCCAGGCACTAACACAGTTCTTCATTACCAACTGGCACTACCTACCAACCCAACACTAACATTCCACATAGATCTACATTACCAACCCACGCTTCCTACCATTCAGACACCAGCATTCCACAAAACTCTACATTACCAACTGCCACTTTTTACCAGGAAATATTAGCTCAGCTTCATAAACTGACACATAAATAAAGCTAAATATCTCAGAAACTATTGTATGAAATAAAAATGACTAACATAAATGTGTGATTTTATTCAAAATCACCTATTTGTTACAAAAGTGACAGCTCCACTTTAGAATCTTAACAACAGTGAAGTCTATGAGGGTATGCACTAAATATTCTATACACTCTAGTGCACACCCTGAAGTACAGGAACACGAGTAGGGTGGCAATGGCCCAAATGCAGAAAGTGAGTTGGCTTTAACAGATTCTTACATTTTCCCCTTTATATTTGGCCAAATATTTAACTCTTAGTATCACCTCCTTCCCTCCAGGATTGTTTTTTGCCCTTTTTCTTGATAGTGGATGGCTGATTGTCTGATTGACAGAGCCGGAGGTGCCTATATCAGCTCTACATGGTGATCTGCTGACTGAAACTTCCCTGTTTCTTAGTATTGTAAATGAGTCCTGAACACTAGCTGTGTTGTAACAGTATTGTTGCAAGTGCTCAGGGATCATTTACAAGACTCAGAAATAGGTAATTGTCTCAATAAGCAGATCTCCATGTTGGGTGTCATTGGCAAACCCAGCTCTGGTGATTATTCTTCCTGATAAACTCTTTCTAAGGAGAAGGTTCTAATGTCCTACATATGGGAGAGATGGGTGATGATAACACATAAATAACTGGAAAATATAGCATTTTTAAGAGTGTGACTGAGATCAGATAAACTGTTAAACTGCAAACTACTCAATTAAGAAAACTTTATATTAAAGGGATAGTAATACTTAAAATGTAAAAAAAAATATGTTGTAGGGTTTATCCCCCTGAGTAAAACAAGTGTACTCCCACTGCTGAAAGGTGTTTCATTCAAAAGTTATTAATTTTCAAAGTCGAATTTTTTAGGTGCAATATCACAGTGGTCTGAAATTGTACAGTGGCGCTGTTGCTACACGATCCTATGGACAGCTCTGGTCCCGGGACATAAATCTCCATAGGATGGTGTAGCAACAGCACCACTGTACAATTTCAGGCCACTGTGATATTGCACCTAAAAAATTCGACTTTGAAAATTAATAACTTTTGAATGAAACACCTTTCAGCAGTGGGAGTACACTTGTTTTACTCAGGGGGATAAACCCTACAACATATTTTTTTATACATTTTAAGTATTACTATCCCTTTAATCCTTTGAGCACAAGAGAGGAATCCAATGCATTGTGTTTTAATGCTTTGAATACATGTCTGGCACTCAGAATGTTAAGCGTTAATATATGTTTAACCCTTTAAGTGCCAGAGGGCTACGGAATGCATTGCAAAGCAATGCATTCCGTACCCCTCTGGCACTCAAAGGGTTAACTACTTGGATGCTTGCAAGGTCCCCAAGACACTGAACCAATAGGGGTTTAGTTAATGTATGGACATACTTGACATTCGCCGGGTCCTCCAGTCTCAGAGCCTCGCCTTGGGTTCACAATATTCCCAGTTTTACATTCAGGAACGTATTCATCCTGTGGGCACATGATCGGTAAGAAGAGAGAGGCTGCGCTGTGTACCCTACACATAAACAGGATTGCCACATGGAAACGGTTTGATAAATTCATTTTATAGCTAGAACACCAGACGTAATATTACTTAAAAAGACATTTTCCACAGAATTAACTTCTTTACAGTAAAAGAAGCTGAATAAGGAAACGTTTAACCGCCATTAGGCAATTTGCAAGCTGAATGAATAGCAGGAGAATAATTTCCCCGATATAAAATGATGAAAGAGGTTAGGTATTAAGTCCTTAGTCTTTGAGCCTGGAGACTGCAGTGCACTTGTGTTAGAACTTGCTGATCTAAGCCAGTAAGTTTACTCTTCTTAAAGGGGAACTGTAGTTTATTCCCTTGGAAGAAGTGATTCTAAAGCTGTGGAACAGAGAGTGTCTTTAATATTGGTTTCCTATTTGATTTCTGTTAAAGGGATAGTAATGTGTCATAATAAAAGCAGCTCTAATTAATCATCATAGTATTTGGACTTTGGAGAGTGTTATTTCAATTCTGTCAGAGTTGTAGTACAAGAGTAATTGAATGACAAAGTATCCCCCTCCTGCCCCTTTTACTGATGTAACACTGCTCAGCCAGATCAGAAGGGAGGTGCCCAGGTAGACTGCAGAGAGGGACAATCTTCAATTAAGATAAGAGAAAAACCTGAAAAGCTTGTCAAGGGGGGCAGGGCTTTCATTGTTCTCATAGGAAGAAGATTGTCCCCTGCTGTTATCTGTCTGGTCTATGGACTGCATTCCACATCTGAGAAGAGATGGCTTACACTAGGTAAAAGGGGCGGGAGGGGAAACTTTGCTTGTGAATATCTCTCAAACCATAAAGGTTTGAGAGATAAGACTTATATCGTTCTTCATGGTTTTTTAATGCCTACAAAATAAAATAAAGATAAAACAAAGTATTACTATCCCTTTAAACTGTGCTGTAGTCTAAAACTGAGGGACCTTCAGAATCATGTGACGTGCTGGTGTAGTCATAAAGAGAGATAATCACCCCTTACAATAATAGACTGGGTGGGCTTGGTGGGCCATTGAGAGCAAGCCACACATTTTAGACCAGTGGTCAGGGGTGGCTGGCATAAAGAATAGAATAATATTCCTGCTATAACCAGATCCATGTTAGCAAGTCCCTGGGCACAACCTTGCACATACATTACCCATTAGATTATAACAAACTAATGCAAAAAAGTTGTTAACCCTTTGTATGCTAGAGGGGTCGCAAGGGCATTTTTTCAGCCATATAAAAACTTTTTTCAGCCAGTATAAAAACTGGATAAATTGGTATACAAACAGGACATTATGATAATATACAAATTGGTATATAAATAAGAGTATAAACTGGTCAGTACAGTAACAAATAAACTGCAGAAATCAGTATGTAAATTGGACAGTACAGAGAATCATAATCTGCTTAAAAAAAAGGGCCAAATGACCACATAAACTAGATATATGTAATACTATACACACCTGTAAATACACAGCACTCCGTCTCTTGTTACCCATTTAGACTGCAAGCTCTTTGGGGCAGGGACCTCTCACCTGTCGTTTCTATGAATGTGACACTTATTTTATCCCCATTTATTCATTGTAACATATGTCTTTTGTAAGGCTCTACTACACTGTGTGGCACCATATAAATAAATACATACATAAATACAAATAAACCAGATATATTAGTGTGTAAAATAGAATTTGAATATGAATTTGACGGCAGATAAGACCCATTCGGCCCATCTAGTCTGCCCAATTTCCTACTGTGTAAAAAAAAAAAAACCCACACACAACCTCAAACCTTTTTTGGTCCTTGGTCTTTTCTTATGTTAAGGACCGCCTTATGCCTATCCCATGCATGCTTAAATTCTGTCACTGTATTGACATCTATCACTTCTGCTGGTAGGCTATTCCACTTGTTTACTACCCTCTCAGTGAAGTAAAATGACATTACAGTAACAATAAACTGGGCAAATTAGAAAAAAACTGGACATTACATTGTTATATACATTAATAATATAAAATCTCAGGTACAATATGCACCTGTGTATAATACGCAGGTTAAAATTATACTCAAGATTTTAGGGGAAAACCAGATTGCCTATGTATAATAAGCACCCTTGTTTTCCTGCTTATTCTCTGTTGTCGATTTTCTCCCTCCAACAAGCACAATGCTCTTCCCTTTGCCTGCCCTGCTTCAGCTCACCACCTCTGGAGTCGGCTGTGATCAGCTGAACACCGCGTGCAGCACTCTTGGATTCGCTGCCCACTTCCCGCAAATCCCTGCAAGGACCTTTTCAAATTAGGCAATGGTAATACCTCAAGGTCCTCACAGGACAATGCATAGATCTCTGCACACTAGATATGATGTATTGCCCTGAGAGGACCTTGAGGTATTACCATTGGCTAAAATGAAAAGGTCCTCACAAGGATTTGCTGGAAGCAGGCGGCAAATGTAAGAGTGTAGCCAGCTGTGCAGAGATTAAAGCTTACTCCAGAGGGCAGCAGTTGAAGCAGGGCAGGCAAAGGAAAGCGCATTTGTAACAGAGCACCTTGTACCTGCTGCCTGATAGTTCTAACTGACAGGAAGTGAATTTACTGTGTTTACTTCCTGATAGTTCTGACAGGAAGTAAATTTACTGTGTTTACTTCCTGATAGTTCTGACAGGAAGTGAATTTACTGTGTTTACTTCCTGATAGTTCTAACTGACAGGAAGTGAATTTACTGTATTTACTTTCTGATAGTTCTAACTGATAGGAAGTGAATTTACTGTGATTACTTCCTGATAGTTCTAACTGACAGGAAGTGAATTTACCATGTGTACTTCCTGATAGTTCTGACAAAAAGTGAATTTACTTTGTTTACTTCCTGATAGTTCTAACTGACAGGAAGTGAATTTACTGTGTTTACCTCCTGATAGTTCTGACAGGAAGTGAATTTACTGTGTTTACTTCCTGATAGTTCTAACTGACAGGAAGTGAATTTACTGTATTTACTTTCTGATAGTTCTGACTGACAGGAAGTGAATTTACTGTGATTACTTCCTGATAGTTCTAACAGACAGGAAGTGAATTTACCGTGTGTACTTCCTGATAGTTCTGACAGGAAATGACTTTACTGTGATTTTACTTCCTGATAGTTCTGACAGGAAGTGAATTTACTGTGTGTTTACTTCCTGATAGTTCTAACAAGAAGTGAATTTACTGTGTTTACTTCCTGATAGTTCTAACTGACAGGAAGTGAATTTACTGTATTTACCTTCTGATAGTTCTAACTGACAGGAAGTGAATTTATTGTGTTTACTTCCTGATAGTTCTAATTGACAGGAAGTTCTAACTGACAGGAAGTGAATTTACTGTGTTTACTTCCTGATAGTTCTGACAAGAAGTGAATTTACTGTGTTTACTTCCTGATAGTTCTTACTGACAGGAAGTGAATTTACTGTGATTACTTCCTGATAGTTCTAACTGACAGGAAGTGAATTTACTGTGTTTACTTCCTGATGGTTCTGACAGGAAGTGACTTTACTGTGTTTACTTCCTGATAGTTCTAACTAACAGGAAGGGAATTTACTGTGATTACTTCCTGATAGTTCTAACTGACAGGAAGTGAATTTACTGTGTTTACTTCCTCATAGTTCTGACAGGAAGTGAATTTACTGTGTTTACTTTCTGATAGTTCTGACAGGAAGTGAATTTACTGTGTTTACTTCCTGATACTTCTAACTGACAGGAAGTGAATTTACTGTGATTACTTCCTGATAGTTCTAACTGACAGTAAGTGAATTTACTGTGTTTACTTCCTGATAGTTGTAACTGACAGGAAGTGACTTTACTGTGTTTACTTCCTGATAGTTCTAACTGACAGGAAGTGACTTTACTGTGATTTTACTTCCTGATAGTTCTAACTGACAGGAAGTGAATTTACTGTGTGTTTACTTCCTGATAGTTCTAACTGACAGGAAGTGACTCAGCAGTTTATATCACATTCTATGGAGAACTGTATGTCTCTGACATTTCTGACTTTCCTCTCCGTTAGAATCTATCAGGAAATCTAATTAGAATTTGACCACTAGAGGGCACTGCTAATGTAAAAAAACATAGGTTTAAAATGTAATAACTCTGGAAATATAAATCTCTCGGCAGTGAGAGTACCCTTATTTTACTCAATAGGAAAATCCCTACAATATATATTTTTTTTCATAAAAAAAGTTTACTGCTCCTTTAAGGAGATAAACACACCTCTTAAACATGCTAATGTAAACTGACTGCAGTACCAGTGACATTTTTCTATGATAAGTAAACTTGTTAGTGACATTTTATATGGCAATTAAGCCTTTTCAGTGACATGTCTTATGATAATGAAGGTTTCAATCATGTTTCATATACTAATTAAAGTTTGTGCAGTACCGGGAATTGTTCACTTTCACTTTGCCCTGAAATAAAAGTGTGAATATCTCTTAAAATGGACTTTTGGATAACATGATATATAGGTAGTTTTTAATGGAGCTTTCAAATATGCAAACTTGAATTAAGGTGAAAGTTCCATTTTAAATTGTGTTTTAACCCCTTGATGGTCCTGGCATCATGGGTTGGATGCGTGATAAGGATCCATGACATTCAAGGACTGTCATGGATTTCATGGCTCCCTGTGCAGCTGATGATCTCTCTAGCAATCAAAAGATTAAAAGCCGTATTAAAGGGATAGTAATGTTTCATAACAAAAACAGGTCTAATTAATCATCATAGTATTTGGACTTTGGAGAGTGTTATTTCAGTTCTGTCAGAGTTGTAGTTCAAGAGTAATTCAATGATAAAGTATCCCCCTTCCGCCCCTTTTACTGATGTAACACTGCTCAGCCAGATCAGAAGGGAGGGGCCCAGGTAGACTGCAGAGAGGGACAATCTTCAATTAAGATAAGGGAAAAACCTGAAAAAAACATGTCAAGGGGGGCAGGGTTTTCCTTATGATCACAGTAAGAAGATTGTCTCTTGCTGTGATCTGTCAAGACACCAGATTTCACATCTGAGAAGAGGTGGCTTACACTAGGTAAAAGGGGTGGGAAGGCTGGCCTGGGGGACAGGGGGGCAATTGCCCCCTGGGCTGGCCATTTGTCTGGGCTACTGGGCCAGTGCCTCACTCAATCTCCCACTTTCTGGTGTAAATGGAGCTACACTAGTGATACCACAGAACTTGTTAAATGAATCTACATCCAAACATAGCTGCACTAGTAGCATAATCCATTTCCCTTGCAAGCTCTATGGCATCACTATTCTATCTTTACTTAACCCTTTGAATGCCAGAGGGGTACACAACACATTGAAAAAGCAATGTGTTGTGTACAGGATTAAATTGTAAGCACTGTAGTATCACTAATGTAGCCCCATTTCAACAGTAAGCTCTGTGGTTTCACTTGCTTTAATTAACAGCATTAAGGACAATTTTAAAATTAAGGAAACAGGGGTGGGCAGGGACAATGGACGTGGACGATAGTAGATATGGGCCACTTAATTGTACTTGACCCCGGGCCGTATGCTCGCAGCCCTCCCCTGGTAAAAGGGGAGGGAGGGGGATACTTTATCATTCATCTAGTTGAAGAGCCCGTTACACAGGCCACAGTACCCCTGCCAGCCGGTCGCGATGCAGTCATGCACAGTAGAGACTGCCCGATCCGTGGCTGATACAGATCTGGACACTCGGAAGGAGCGTCCAGCTCTATATCAGCCGCTCAACGGGCAGTCTCTACTGCGCATGACTGCATCGTTATACACGTTTTAGTAAATTATTATATAGGATAACTCTTGAACTACAACTCTGACAGTACTGAAATAACATTCTTCATGGCTCAAATACTATGAAGATTAATTTGTGCTGCTTTTATTGTGAAACATTACTTTCCCTTTAAATCACTGGTAATTGTCAGAGCTGTACTAGTTACACCAGTCACATTTACATGCATTTATCAGTCTCGTATAGCGAGTTATTTAGCTCCTTAATTTGTTGTTCAATTATGACTATTGTATCCTCAGTGACTAATAATCTCTCGGTACATTCTTCCCATGTGTGGCCCTTGTGCCTTATTATATCAATCAAGAACTTTATCCGACAACTTGTAATTATCAGAGAACATCTGGGAGCCCGGGAATCATTCAGCAGCTGGGGAACAGTTTTCACTCAAATGTTTCTCTCTGTTGGCACGAGGTATTCTAATGCAATAAACAGAATTCAGCTGATGAATTCACACTAACAACTAACCGTCTAGCTGCCAGAGAGCTTTCTTAGTCGTTCTTTCCGTCTAGATTTGTGTAGATATTTTTTTATGTATTTAATTTAGAAGAAAACATTGAGATTACTCTAATTTTCGGGTAAGAATTCCCCACAAGACATCTAAGAAGGGGAATCATGTCTGGGCTGAGGGGTCTAAGTAAGCCCCTTTCTTACTGTCTGTGGGTAGTTTGGTGGGAGTTGAGGAGTGGGACAGTATAAATAAGCTTGGTATTGTACCTTCACTTCCTCTTGGAATCTGCAGCAGAATCAGCCCCGCCCTCACTCCCTGTTTTTGGTGTTTGTTTTGTGGGGTATTTGTTGACTATCAGTTCAGGTCGTAAAAGCACCTGTGGGGTTTGTTGTTTGTCACAGCTGTTGGCACTTTGGGCCCTTGGCAAGGGGTACAATGTTAAACAATTGTGTGGTATATACTGAACAGGACAATGTTAGGCCAGCGCCCTAGGAAAAACAACCGGATCACGGTCGCGGGTTCTGGTCGTTGCCCTCCATTGAGCTGCACAGACCAGTTAATGGGGTGGGGTGGAGTTGAATAAAAGGGGACTGAGTTACATGCTCAGTTGGGGTGGGGACATATTTTTATGCTCCATATTCTTGGCAAGGGTTTATAAGCAGGTTGTTTTATGTAATTATTTATCAATAAAGTTGTGGCCTGGTTTCATTCATATTATAGTCTGTGTGTCTTACTTGGATAATTACCACATGCCCATGACATGTGTTGGAGAGTATTTACAATGTAAACTTAGATATTTATATACAAATAGAGACATCTATCTGATATCTATCTATCTATCTATCTATCTATCTATCTATCTATCTATCTATCTATCTATCTCATGCCCAAGACAAGAATTCCCCACAAGACAACTAAGAAGGGGAATCATGTCTGGGCTGAGGGGTCTAAGTAAGCCACTTTTTTATTGGCTGTGGGTAGTTTGGTGGGAGTTGAGGGGTGGGACAGTATAAATAAGCTTGGTATTGTACCTTCACTTCCTCTTGGGATCCACAGGGGAATCAGCAGTGCGGCCTCATCATCTGCCTTTCTGGAGGAGATTTGTCAGCTTGGTGTCCGGTGGAGATGCCTGGTTGGAAGAGAAGCTGCAGTGGTAGGTGGACCAGCATGTTGCATCCTGGAGGCCGGTCAGGTGCACCGCGCAGAGCATCCGGCTCATCTATGCCCCTGTGGTGCCCGGGGGAGGAGGCAGAGTCTGAGCCCAATGGCGACCTGCATGGGCGATTGAGGTGCATCGGCAGAGAGCGGGGATCTAGCTGCCTCTCCTGCTGCAGATTCGGTGTGTGCTGGGGATCCGGGGAATACGGCCAGGTCTGTACCGGCTCAGCTTGCTGTTCCTTGTGCTTGGTGTTCATTGGCACAGGGGGGAAGTCGTTCCCCTCGGCTCTCGTCCTCCTGGAGTCAGATGCTGGTGTAGTCTTGTGTTTTGGCCCTTTTTTTCCTTCCCTCTGCCATCCTGCTATTCTTTGCTTCTGTGCTCCTTGGCTTTAGGTCTTTCAGCCCCCTCCCATTCTCACCCATTCCCCTGGCCCTTTCCTCTTTTTCCTTGCAGGTTACTTAGTTTTGGTGTTTTCTAGTGTTGAGCGAGCATGCTCGGCCGATGCTCGGATCGGCTCGAGCATCGCTCTGCTCGGCACATGGCGGTACTCGTACGAGTACCGCATGTGCTCGCCCGCCATGTTCGGGTCTCCTCCCCGCACGTTTTGCGGCTGCTGCGCAGCCAATAAACGTGCAGGGAGGCTCTGACATCGGTGTAATGCCAGCAGCCATGTTGGCTGCTGGCATTACACTGATTGGCTGGCCAGAACCCGTGGTCAGGTGCTGTATAGCACCTGACCAGCGAGTTCGGCTCAGTCTGAGCCAGGGAGAGCTGAGGATAGGAAGGGAAAGGCAGTGTAGGGAGGAAAAAAACAAAAATTGTGAAAAAAAAAGAACCAAAAGTCCTTTTTAGGACTACTGTGTGTGGGGGCAGCAGGTTATTTGGTGTGGGGGGAAAAAAACAAAAAAAAAAAAAAAAAATATATATATTCTGTTTAGTGTGCAAAGTTGCAGATTAGAGCACATTCTGTTTAGTGTGCACAGTTGCAGATTAGAGCACATTCTGTTTAGTGTGCAAAGTTGCAGATTAGAGCACATTCTGTTTAGTGTGCAAAGTTGCAGATTAGAGCACATTCTGTTTAGTGTGCAAAGTTGCAGATTAGAGCACATTCTGTTAAGTCTTCAAACTAAAATATCAAAGTCACGTATTCCATTCAGTGTGCGTCGCCGCAGTTTAGCAGCACATTCTGAGTACTGTGCAGAGTTGCAGAATAGGAAGAAATACTGTTAAGTCTTCAAACTAAAATATCAAAGTCACATATTCCATTCAGTGTGCTTCGCCGCAGTTTAGCAGCACATTCTGTGTACTGTGCAGAGTTGCAGAATAGGAAGAAATACTGTTAAGTCTTCAAACTCAAATATCAAAGTCACATATTCCATTCAGTGTGCTTCGCCGCAGTTTAGCAGCACATTCTGTGTACTGTGCAGAGTTGCAGAATAGGAAGAAATACTGTTAAGTCTTCAAACTAAAATATCAAAGTCACATATTCCATTCAGTGTGCTTCGCCGCAGTGTAGCAGCACATTCTGTGTACTGTGCAGAGTTGCAGAATAGGAAGAAATACTGTTAAGTCTTCAAACTCAAATATCAAAGTCACATATTCCATTCAGTGTGCTTCGCCGCAGTTTAGCAGCACATTCTGTGTACTGTGCAGAGTTGCAGAATAGGAAGAAATACTGTTAAGTTTTCAAACTCAAATATTAAAGTCACATATTCCATTCAGTGTGTTTCAACGCCGTTTAACAGCCTATTCTGTGTACTCTGCAGAGTTGCAGAATAGTAAGAAATACTGTTAATTTTTCAAACTCAAATATCAAAGTCACATATTCCATTCAGTGTCTTTCACCGCCGTTTAACAGCCTATTCTGTGTACTCTGCAGAGTTGCAGAATTATAAGAAATACTGTTAAGTTTTCAAACTCAAATATTAAAGTCACATATTCCATTCAGTGTCTTTCACCGCCGTTTAACAGCCTATTCTGTGTACTCTGTACAGTTGCAGAATTATAAGAAATACTGTTAAGTTTTCAAACTCAAATATTAAAGTCACATATTCCATTCAGTGTCTTTCACCGCCGTTTAACAGCCTATTCTGTGTACTCTGTACAGTTCCAGAATTATAAGAAATACTGTTAAGTTTTCAAACTCAAATATTAAAGTCACATATTCCATTCAGTGTGTTTCAACGCCGTTTAACAGCCTATTCTGTGTACTCTGCAGAGTTGCAGAATAGTAAGAAATACTGTTAAGTTTTCAAACTCAAATATTAAAGTCACATATTCCATTCAGTGTGTTTCACCGCCGTTTAGCAGCCTATTCTGTGTACTGTGCAGAGTTGCAGAATTATAAGAAATACTGTTAATTTTTCAAACTCAAATATCAAAGTCACATATTCCATTCAGTGTCTTTCACCGCCGTTTAACAGCCTATTCTGTGTACTCTGCAGAGTTGCAGAATTATAAGAAATACTGTTAAGTTTTCAAACTCAAATATTAAAGTCACATATTCCATTCAGTGTCTTTCACCGCCGTTTAACAGCCTATTCTGTGTACTCTGTACAGTTGCAGAATTATAAGAAATACTGTTAAGTTTTCAAACTCAAATATTAAAGTCACATATTCCATTCAGTGTCTTTCACCGCCGTTTAACAGCCTATTCTGTGTACTCTGTACAGTTCCAGAATTATAAGAAATACTGTTAAGTTTTCAAACTCAAATATTAAAGTCACATATTCCATTCAGTGTGTTTCAACGCCGTTTAACAGCCTATTCTGTGTACTCTGCAGAGTTGCAGAATAGTAAGAAATACTGTTAAGTTTTCAAACTCAAATATTAAAGTCACATATTCCATTCAGTGTGTTTCACCGCCGTTTAACAGCCTATTCTGTGTACTCTGTACAGTTGCAGAATTATAAGAAATACTGTTAAGTTTTCAAACTCAAATATTAAAGTCACATATTCCATTCAGTGTGTTTCAACGCCGTTTAACAGCCTATTCTGTGTACTCTGCAGAGTTGCAGAATAGTAAGAAATACTGTTAATTTTTCAAACTCAAATATTAAAGTCACATATTCCATTCAGTGTCTTTCACCGCCGTTTAACAGCCTATTCTGTGTACTCTGTACAGTTGCAGAATTATAAGAAATACTGTTAAGTTTTCAAACTCAAATATTAAAGTCACATATTCCATTCAGTGTCTTTCACCGCCGTTTAACAGCCTATTCTGTGTACTCTGTACAGTTCCAGAATTATAAGAAATACTGTTAAGTTTTCAAACTCAAATATTAAAGTCACATATTCCATTCAGTGTGTTTCAACGCCGTTTAACAGCCTATTCTGTGTACTCTGCAGAGTTGCAGAATAGTAAGAAATACTGTTAAGTTTTCAAACTCAAATATTAAAGTCACATATTCCATTCAGTGTGTTTCACCGCAGTTTAGCAGCCTATTCTGTGTACTCTGTACAGTTGCAGAATAATAAGAAATACTGTTAAGTTTTCAAACTCAAATATTAAAGTCACATATTCCATTCAGTGTGTATCACCGCCGTTTAGCAGCCTATTCTGTGTACTCTGAACAGTTGCAGAATAGTAAGAAATACTGTTAAGTTTTCAAACTCAAATATTAAAGTCACATATTCCATTCAGTGTGTTTCACCGCCGTTTAGCAGCCTATTCTGTGTACTCTGCAGAGTTGCAGAATAGTAAGAAATACTGTTAAGTTTTCAAACTCATATATATTAAAGTCATATATATCGTGTAAGATGAAGAAGGCGGGTAAAAAGGGACGGGGAAGTGGACGTGATCCTGAAAGTTCAGGGCGCGGGTCAGGACGCGGAGAAACTGTGCCTGGTGCCAGAGCACAAGAAAGAAAGACATCCACCATACCTAGCTTCATGTCTGATTTCACAGGGCGTCGCAGGACATCACTCTCGAGGTCCGACCAGTGCGAACAGGTGGTCGGTTGGATGACAGCTGATACTGCTTCCAGTCGGTTAAGCACCACCCTGTCTTCCACCAAGTCCACTCTCAGTAGCCAAGAGTCTGGTCAACATAATCCTCACTCTGATCATCCTTCCTCCCACCATACACGGTCTGGTCAAAGAAGTGATCCCACACTGGGATATAGTGATGAGCTCGTCTCATCACCAATCCTTCATTTGACCCTCTCTCCAAGCACGCTTGCAGAGGAACATGACATCTTGTGCCCTGATTCACAACCTCTAGAGGCTACCCAATCACAAGAAGATGACAGATGTGAACGGCATTTAAGGTCAAAGGAAGTAGTGGATGATGATGATGAGACACAGTTGCCATTAAATCAACCACTATTTCCTTCTCAAGACCTTGTTGAGGAGAATGTTATACAGTTGTCAATGACCGAGTATGTGGTGGGATCAAGACTTGAGGAGGATGATCAGAGTGAGGAAGTGGAGGAGGACTTGGTGGACGATGAGGTGACTGACCCCACCTGGGAAGGTGTAGAGCCGAGCGATGACAGCAGTCCTGAGGGTGAGCCATCTGCAGCACCGCAACAGGCTGGAAGAGGCAGTGGTGTGGCTACAGAAAGAAGGCGGACCGCACCAAACCGGCCCGCAAATGTTCCACGGAGCACCCCCTTGCGTAAATCTACCTTGCCAAGGGGTAGGTGTTCCGCGGTATGGCGTTTTTTTAAGGAAAGTGCGGACGACAAAAGATTTGTAGTTTGCAACCTGTGCCACACCAGAATGAGCCGAGGCATGAACACTAGAAACCTCACCACCACCAGCATGATCCGACACATGGCATCCAAGCACCGTAGTAAGTGGGAGGAACGCCTGGATCGCCCATCTGTGTCTGCAGGCCACACCACTGCCTCCTCTTCCCCTGTTTTCGGTGCCGGCCAATCGCCTGTCGAAGGCGCAGGCCCGCATACCTCCCGCCCTGCACCTGTAGCATCTGAAGCACCATCAGCGACCACATCCACTTCCCTGTCCCAGCACAGCGTCCAAATGTCGTTACCCCAGGCATTTGAGCGCAAGAGAAAATACCCAGCCACCCACCCACAGGCCATAGCACTAACCTCACACCTTTCAAAATTACTGGCCATCGAAATGCTGCCATTTAGGCTTGTGGACACTGAGTCCTTCCGCAGCCTGATGGCAGCAGCTGTCCCTCGGTACGCGGTCCCCAGCCGCCACTACTTTTCCCGGTGTGCCATCCCCGCATTACACCACCATGTGTCCCGTAACATCACCCGTGCCCTGACCAACGCAGTTACTGGGAAGGTCCACTTAACGACTGACACATGGACAAGTGCTTGTGGCCAGGGACGCTACATTTCCCTGACGGCACACTGGGTGAATGTCGTGGAGGCTGGGAGCGACTCGGACCCTGGGATGGCACGGGTGCTACCCACGCCGAGGATTGCGGGCCCTACCTCCATCAGGGTTTCCACCAGCACCTACGTTATTGGCTCCTCCTCCTCCGTTTCCACCTCCGAATTCTCTACACACACCGCCACTCCCCCATCAGCCAGTAGCTGGAAGCAGTGTAGCACTGCAGTGGGGAAGCGTCAACAGGCCGTGCTGAAGCTGATCTGCCTTGGGGACAAACAGCACACGGCCTCAGAGCTGTTGCAGGGGATTAGTCACCAGACCGAGCAGTGGCTCTCGCCACTCAACCTGCAACCAGGCATGGTTGTGTGTGATAATGGGCGTAACTTGGTGGCGGCTTTGGAGCTCGGCAAGCTCACACACGTACCATGCCTAGCGCATGTATTTAATTTAGTGGTGCAGCGATTTCTAAAAACCTACCCCAATGTGCATGATCTCTTGACCAAGGTGCGCCGCGTGTGTGCACATTTCCGTAAGTCATCTACAGCTTCGGCCGGCCTGTTGAAGCTGCAGCAGCGCTTACAATTGCCAGCTCACCGGCTGCTGTGTGACGTGAGCACGCGCTGGAACTCCACCTTCCACATGTTGGCCCGGCTTTGTGAGCAGCAGAGGGCAGTAGTGGAGTACCAGCTGTTACACGGTCGTCGCCTCTCCGTTCAACTTCCTGTAATCAGAAGTGAGGAGTGGGAATGGATGTCAGACCTCTGCGAGGTTTTACGCAATTTTGAGGAATCGACACAGATGGTGAGCGGCGATAACGCTATTATCAGTGTAACCATCCCACTTCTGTGTCTACTGAAACGCTCGCTGCTCACAATTAAAACCGACGCTTTGCATGTGGAAGAGGTGGAAATGGGGGAGGAAGAGCTTACACAAGGTGATAGCCAGAGCACCCTCACTTCGTCTTCTCAGCGACAATTGGAGGAGGCGGAGGAGGAGGAGGAGGAGGAGGAGGAGGAGGAAGACACGGTTGCCTCCGCTACAGAGGGTAGCCATGGAACTTTAGTTCCATCTCTTCAGCGTGGGTGGGCAGAAGAGGAGGAAGAGGATGAGGATATTGAGAGTCAGCCTCCTGGTGAGGACAGCGAAATCTTGACTGTTGGTACTCTGGCACACATGGCTGACTTTATGTTAGGCTGCCTTTCCCGTGACCCACGCGTTGTACGCATTTTAGACAACACGGATTACTGGGTGTTCACCCTTCTGGACCCCCGCTACAAAGAGAATTTCTCATCTCTCATTCCTCCGGTGGAGAGGACAAGCAAAATGGTGCAATACCAGAAGGTTCTTGTTGAAAAATTGCTCCAAAATTTTCCATCTGACAACGCTGGCGGCAGAGTACGTGCTACCTTGGCCAACCGAGAAGGGGAGAAAAGGGGAGCACACAGCAGTTCCGAGAAAGGCAGGGCAACACTCTCCAAGGCGTGGGACACCTTCATTACACCCCGCCAGCACCCTCACCCTGATGCGCAGCCTAGTGTCACAAGGAGGGAAAAGTTTTGGAAGATGGTGAAGGAGTACGTAGCAGACCGTGTCAGCGTCCTCAATGATCCCTCTGTGCCTTACAACTACTGGGTGTCCAAGCTGGACACGTGGTATGAACTGGCACTCTACGCCTTGGAGGTGCTGGCCTGCCCTGCCGCCAGCGTTCTGTCTGAGCGGGTATTTAGTGCTGCTGGTGGCATCATAACAGATAAGCGTATCCGCCTTTCCACCGACAATGCTGATAGGTTGACACTTATAAAAATGAACAAGGGCTGGATTTCCCCTGACTTCTCCACTCCACTGGAGGAAAGCCCCGGGGGAACATAAACTCACTTTATATATGTTATTTACAATGATGGGAATACTCTGTATTCCCATTCACCCCTTCCACCCCAAAAACGGGTATATGGTTGACTCTTAATGTTCTCATCCTCCTCCTCCTCTTCCATATGCCCTGGGATATAATTTTTATATAGGGCCAGCTCACCAGCGTGCCCTGGGATATAATTTTTATATAGGGCCAGCTCACCAGCGGGCCCTGTGATATAATTTTTATATAGGGCCAGCTCACCAGCGGGCCCTGTTTGCCAATTTTTATATAGGTCAGCTCACCAGCGGGCCTTCTCATATAATGTTTTATTGGGTCAGCTCTCTAGCGGGCCCTCTCATATAATGTTTTATAGCGTCAGCTCACTAGCGGGCCTTCGCATATAATGTTTAGGATGGTCAGCTCTGCAGCAGACCCTCACCCATAATGTTTTAGATGGTCAGCTCAGCGCACGTTTCCCTCTTAATCATGGCCTCAGTTCTGAAAATCAAGGAAATTTTTGGGAGAATTTGCCTCTGCGCACGTTTCCCTCTTAATCATGGCCTCAGTTCTGAAAATCAAGGAAATTTTTGGGATAATTTGCCTCTGCGCACGTTTCCCTCTTAATCATGGCCTCACTTCAGAAAATCGATGAAATTTTTGGGAGAATTTGCAGATGATATACAAGTAAATATACAGCAAATACTGTTTGGTAACAATTTTTCGCCTAAAGTCGTTTTTATTTTCCTTTTTGTGTGTTTTACGGTCAGTCTGTAAAAATGGCGTACTACGGGCGAAAGATCGTTCCCAGCAGCGATGTTGGAGTCCAAGGTGCATCCAGACATCCTCCCTATGCTGTCCCTGAACCATTTCTGTAGTGTTTCCATCTTTTTCTGCCCTTTTCCTATGGACCAGGCACCCTCCCCTCATCAGAGCAGGGGGTGCCTGGTGTAATGCTCGAGTCCTCCCATTGACTTCAATGGGGCTCGGGTGCTCGGCCGAGCACTCGAGCCTCAGGGGGTGCTCGGTCAGAGCACCCGAACATCCGAGCATTGGGGTGCTCGCTCATCACTAGTGTTTTCTCCATTCCTGATGCCGGGCTACGGAGTGGATCGGAAGTATTTCCCATGTTGGACAACACTTAGTAATACATAGCACACAAAAAATAAATAAATAAAATAAAATAATAATGTATGAAGACAAATAACATAATTCATGCTGTGGTGTTCCAATGTGGTTTTGAGGACAACTTGGGAGCGGGTACGGATGGTCTGTGTTACTGCGCAGTCTACACAACGCATACTAATGAATTAAACCAAATGTTTTTACTTGAAATGCAAATAAATTAATCAGTAAATGTTACCCTGTGATGTAATGAAGGTATTGCACATACAATCACCCCCTTCCTATTACTTGTACTGTTCACTATGCCTGTTGCATTGTGGGTCAAGTATTATTTGTGCCTGTTTATGTTTCTGCTGGCTGGGTCGCTTCCTATTGCTGTTTGGGGGGTTATTGAGCTTGGGGGGTCTTTTTTGCTGGGGTGTTTTCTGTCCAGCTGCTGGTTGCTGGTGGGTCTGGGTGATTTGTGGGGGCTTGCTCTGTCGGTAGGCTCCTTCATTATTTGGGGGAACTCCTGTTGCTTCATCATGACACTGTTAGTTAATAAAACAAAACAAACAAAAATAAAATAAGAAAAAAGAAAACAAAATAAAAAATAATATTGATAAATAATACTGCTTCTAATACAGGAATTGGCAGAAGGATTTCAACACAATGTCCCCTCTACTCTCTGGTGCCTGCGTGTCAGTTTATATACTGCTGTACATTGGTGTCTGATTCTCGGGGCTCTGTGGTTTTGCTGAGTTGGGCAGTCTGCCTTGGCTGCACTGCTGTGTTGGGGCTTCGCTCCTGGTATTGGGGGATGTGGGCTGTTCTTGGTCACAGGATATTCTGTGTGGGTCTGCTGGGTTGTGGCCTTCTACATGGGAGGTAGCCATGTGTTCTCTAAAAACAATATTACTATGTATGTATGACATATCATTGATTCTGTACTGAATTATGGGGGCTTTCCTCAGCCAGGGTGTATGCAGTGCCTTTCCATGTTGTGCGGTGGGGGGTTTGCTGCTTGGCGTTCATTGCCATGGGTCACGGTGGCCGTTGGTGGTAGTTTACTGTGTCACCTGGCCTCAGGGATGTCCTGAGGGTTGATGGGGTGTGTTTTTCTTTTCTTTTAGGTTTCTCCGGACCTGAGGTGGCCAGCAGTTGCTGATCCTGTTTTGCCCCTGGAGTGCTCGTCTGGAGCCATTTCATTGACGCAGTCCGTGCCTCCAGCTGCTGCAGCAGGTATGGGATTGCTTGGGGTTGCTTTGCCTGAGGGGATGGTGGATTTCTGGCATGGGTCTGTTGGGCACATTGTGACATCTGTTGGAGGTTTGAGCAGGTTTGGGCTTAAGGGGGCCGGTCTCTGTCTCATAGTGGGGCTGGGTCCAGGGGTTTGCCCACAGGTGGAGGTGGAGGTGGGGGACCGCTGGTCAGTCAGCCGGTCCCTTCACCCTGTGGGGGGGTTCAGGTATGCTAGCTTTGGGTGCTGGCCCTTGGGGTTCAGGATGCCACTGTCAGGGATGGTTTGAGGTGTGTCGGGAGCCTGAGTTCTCTTATCTTTCTGGGATCTCCTACTGCCAGTGCTCCAATTACGGTGGTTTTCTGCTGGAGTTGGGGGCTTGTCCTCCCTTGACTCTACATTGGGGGGGGGATCGGTGGTGGCAGGTGGGGTCCCGGTACGGGAATCATCCCTGGATGGGTCTCCTAAGGGGCCTTTAGGGCTGCCTAGTTTTGCTGGGCTGGGTTTCCTGGACTTCATTTGACAGCGGAGGTTTAAGGCAATGGTTGGAGTCACGAGTAGGTAGGAGTCTTTTCCCTCTTGCCTTTGGATGATGCTCCTCCTGGCAGGGATGAAAGGTATTTGGAGACTGGAGGGGAACTTGAGAGGCAGCATGTTGGATGCTCCCCATGGTGTTTGGTAACTCGATTTGCGTTCAACATTCTTGCAGGTGTATTTGGGGTGCATTTCCTTGAATCTGCATTCCGCTTCTCATGGTTCATTCAGAGAGTTATCACTTGCTGGGGTGTTGGGTCAAAAGCTCCTGTTATGTTGAACTGTGCCTTCCATGGGCTGCTCCCTGCCTTGTGCCCCCTTTGCGATGTTCAGCAACTTTGTGGGATGGGTGGTTCGCAGGGAGTTGGATGTTTACAGTTCTTTGCATCTTCTGGTTGAATTCTTTTGCTGGGCCCTGTGGGCTGAGTGCCTATCATCCATTGCTGGATAAGCTGACATGTTTCTGGATTCCTTTGGCTCCGGACAGGACGGAGGGCCTGACATCTTGCCTCAGCTGGGGGCTTGAACTGGACTTTGTGTCCAAGAATGTCTTTTGCCAGAAGACTGACTGGAGGGTCTTCAGGTTGTCGTGTGGGACTGTTGGACGTCTCAGGCAGTGTCCCTCTGGGACTTACAGTTGTGTTGGGGGTCGCTACACATTCTACCCATGGGTCGGGTGTTTACTTGATGCCTTGGTTAAGTTATGTTGGTGTTCTCCTTCCCTATCATTACTTTCAGATCACAGTGCCTTTAAGGGAGGATCGGCAGATGTGGTTCCTTTTTCTGTCTGTTTTAATGGCCGAACTTATTGGCTATCTCTGTGCCGGTCTACTGTCGACTTGAACTCGCATCGGATGTGGCGGGCTCCCTGGTTTTGGGGCATTGTTTGAGTCATATTGGTGTTTTGGCTGCTTGGCCTGAAGCATGGTTTGAAGCGGGTCTGACCGCACACTTGATTTTCTTGTGGACGTTCCCTATCGCGGTCGCTGTGTGTTTGTGGGGGGAGTGCAGGAAAGGTGGTTGGGTGGTTCTCCATTCCGATAATATTGGGGTGGTGTTTGTGGTGAATACTCTGTCGGCTTCTTCCCCTCCTGTGTTGTCTATGCTTCACTATTCTGGTGCTTTCCTGTCTTCATTTGGACATCTTTTTTCATGCTCGGCATGTGCCTGGGGTTGAGTATGTCAAAGCTGACGCTCTTTATTGCTTTCAAGTGTACGAATTACAGTGAGTGTCCTGGGGCTTAGACTGAGGGTACACCTTGCCCTACTCAGTTATGGGTTTTTGGTGGTGTGCAGTTGTCTCCTGGGTGAGGAATTCCTTGGGGACAGTCACCTGGGCGCAATATGTACCGGTGTGGTCGTCTGGATTGGAGCACCTGACAGGTCCACTCGGTGATGGTGTATGGGGTGCTGGCATGCTCTGGTTGATCTGGGACTGGTTTGGGTTCAGGGTTTCTCCCGCAGCTATTGCGGGTGTGCTTTTAGGGTTGGTTATGGTTTTAATTCGTGGTTGGAGTGTTCACTCTAAAGATTTTGTTGTTTGGATGGTGTTGTGGGGGCTTTGTAGGGGATTGCCTAGGGCTGCTTCTCATGTTCGGTGTCGTTTCCGCTTCTCCAGCAACTTTTTTTGGTTCTGTCTGTCAAAGGTATCCAAGAAAAGGGTTAATAGGAGAACCAATTAGGATGCATATCTTCACATAAATAGATAAAATTACATTTGAGAACTTTATACTATATTAGGTATTGACAAGTTACTTCACATTAAAGAATTTATTAAAATAATCAATCCCGCATATTTGTGCAAAAATATATAATTTATTAAATACAATATACTATATATAAAGGATAAACAACAATGGTATAGATGAGTGACCAGCAATTACAATAGATATACATATCTCAAATCAGAATTGTCACCATTAGGATTACCAGGGTTAACCTCACATAGATATATTCAGAGGTATTAAACTACAATAATTGAACCCAGTAGCATAGAAAAAGATAATTGATCCTTACAATTAATTAAAATATAGTTGGCAGCAGCATATGTGAATAACTTTGCCCCAGAAACTGTATAAACTATGCTAATTAAGGTTTAAGGTATGTTGTCAGGTGAGTAAACTTAATATTAAGCCAGGTCCTCTGACAATTTCCATATACCATATATAATAACCAAATTTAGAGAAACTAACTGGAATAAAATCCCAGACTTAAATTTCAAATATTGCATACCTTCTGAACAAAACATATAAATTGCACTTACTATAGTCAATAATAGATTACCAAGAATATACTCAGAATCAATCTAATAAAATAGGTCTAGACAGTATACCAACTTCATGCAACATATATCATAAACATGATCATAGCAATCCTATGTAAAACCTATAGGGTACTCCAAGGGTTAATCAAATTAGTAATATATGATGCCACACCCAAGATGGCGACTCCTTTTGTCTAATGTGAGGTTTAAATAAACTTCTCACTGTACAAAAGTTTAGACCCAAAACACACACAAAGAAATCTAAAGAAACACCTCAAAATAAATAGACAAATAGCAGTTGAAGGGTTAATAAAGGAATTCAAAGAATTCCCCCAGATCAAATACTAGCTATAATAACCTTTCTAGAAACACAATATATTCTAGAAATATCAACAATTATATTAACTAATTTATAAAAAAGGATATATAGGTCTCACTGCTATCAACTCTGTTACATTTATCTGGCAAAATATAACAATTTACCAATTAATTAATGAATTCTGCTTAATTCAGAATTACTACAGCCAATATAGCTTATTATAATTGGTCACAACTGGGTGGCCAGTCCGATTAAGACAAATTATAAGAAAAATTATGTTTCTTAAAATATAGAAGAAATATATATTTGATTCTGAATTTTGCAGAATTAAAGTAAGGAAATATATAGTTACCAGACCAATAAGTGTTTCTTATCTCTTTACCAGCCAGCCAGGTGCACTTCAGGAAACAGAACAGGAATTCAAGCCAGATAACCAAGAGGAAAAAGCCCCTTCTCTCTCAAAATTTACATTTTTATACTGTAAAATTACCCTGTGATTGGATAGAGAACCATCTCATTATGCAGTGACATCATCAGTATTATTTGATTGGATACTCCTAATCCCTAATTTCCCTATGACATCACCCATATTATTATGGAAAAAAATTCCAAAGCACTAGTAATGCTAATAATGCTATGCACTCTCATGATGGTTCTCTTACTCCACATTAAAATTTTACATATGATACCTGTATCTGTCTTATATCAACAGATAAGAATGGCCACAAGGTCATTGGACTTGACATAAATATGTCACCCAACTAGACTTTCCCACATGGTAGGATCCCTTATCAGGCCTGCTGTCTCCAGGATAGTCATATTTAATCGTAAAATTCACTAATTTACTCCCGTCTAGGTAAAGAGAGGCCCTTTGGTCTCTAAAATGGAGTCATTGGTATAACATGAGATCATTACACACATCTTAAAAACATACTTTCAGAGAACTTGGTTTAAAAGAAAAATTAACAATTTCCTCCCCATCATGGCAATGTCTCTGACATGTCGGGTGTCTGTTTGGACGTAGGTGTCACAGCGTTGTTTGAGTCGGATTTTCCCTTGCCTTTTTGGACCCTTGTGGATTGGCCTGTCAGTGTCTCTCCAGGTGGTTTCCCTCTGGGGGATGTTGGCTGACCTTTGCCGATGTTTCCTTTTGTATTAGTCTGTTTCAGTCTGATATTTGTGGGGCTGGGTCGAGGGTGTATCTCTTCGGCTCCAGGTTTGGAGTTGTATCTCGGGTCAGTCAGTTTGGGGGTGAGTGTTCAAGGTAGGGGTTCTCTGCTTCTTCGTCTGGATGTTAGCCCCCTTACTTGTTTTCAGTTTTGCGGGTTTTTTGGTTGGAGATTTTGTGTTTGGGGTTGTCTCTGTCTTTGGAGGTCATTCCTTGTGGTTAGGGGGCTACCGAAGTGGCTTGATGGGGTTTGGGGACGATGTTATTTGGCCTATTGGGCGCTGAGAGTTTTCCCATTTTCGGCCTTATGTGTGGCTGGACCGGGTTGTCGGATTTTTGGCGTCTTGCATTTTCTGCATTTTTTCATGGTTCTCTTTCAGGTCAGCAGCTTCTCTGTTGGATCGTTGGCCACTCAGGTGTTTTGGGGCACAGCACAGGGTGTCAGTTTGGGTGAGCAGTCTGGAGTTCTTGGTTGCAGTTCTTGCCGGTGATGCTTGGCCCGGATGGCAGGTTGGGTTGTTTTTTTCCTCATGTCCTTATGGTTCCCTTGGGTGGTGAGAACCTTGGCATCGTCTCTGCTTGGCTTCTGTGTACGCATATTTTGGATGATTTTACAATCTGCTTCGCCGGTTTCCTTATTTGGTTTGGTCGGGATTTGATACTCACTGGCGATGGGGATAAAGCTCAGGATCCCAGAGAGCTTGCTGTACGGGGTACTTTGTGAGGCAGGTGTCCATGTTTATCTTGATGTGTGGTGGTTTCGCTTTGAGGATCTGGCCATTGATCAGTTTGGGGATGACAGGGTTCATCCCAAAGAATTTGGCTTGCTTTCTTCAACCTGGAGTTGTCTGGGGGGCTGGAACAGGCCATGGCTTTGTGTGGGGGAAAGGCCCTGGCTGCATAGGTAGTACACAGCAGGTCCTGTGGCACTTTGGGCCCTTGCCCAATGGTGTGGTATATACTGAACAGGACAATGTTAGGCCAGTGGCTTAGGGAAAACACCTGGACCACGGTCGCAGGTTCTGGTCATCGCCCTCTATTGCGCTGCACAGACCAGCTAATGGGGTGGGGTGGAGTAGAGTAAAAGGGGACTGAGTTATATGCTGAGTTGGGGTGGGGACATAGTTTTATGCTCCATATTCTTGGCAAGGGTTTAGAAGCAGGTTGTTGTATGTAATTATTTATCAATAAAGCTGTGGCCTGGTTTCATCCATTTTACAGTCTGTGTGTCTTACTTGGATAATTACCGCATGCCCATGACATGTGTTGGAGAGTATATACAATGTAAAGTTAGACATTTATATACAACTAGAGACATCTATCTGATATCTATCTATCTATCTATCTCATATCTATCTGTCTCATATATATATACTTTATATATATATATATATATATATATATATATATATATATATATATATATACTAGCAACGTGTGACGGCGTTGCCCGTCATGTTATGACCATTGGGCGCACGTGTGTGAAATGCAGACACACTGATAAACACAGATATATGCAACATACAGACATACACATACCATACATCCCAAGTGTCCCTCTTTAGGAGGGACAGTCCCTCTTTGAGGGCCAAATCCCTCTGTCCCTCTTTCCCACCCTGTTGTCCCTCTTTTTAGGAGGTCAGACTGTGTGCAGGGCCGGCTCCACCTATAGGCGAGGTAGGCGCCGGCCTAGGGCGCACACGTACTGGGGGCGCGGGCATGCAGCGGAGAAGAGCTGCGCCCACACATCACGCCAGGAACCACAACACAGTCAGGCCTGTGTTGCTACAGCGCTCCCTCATCTGGTCGGATCTTTAGTAATGCAGAGTGCGCTGGGAGTCATGATCTCCAGCCGCGCTCTGCATTACTGAAGAGAAGACTGCGCAGGAGATACAGGTATGTGATGGGGGCAAGTTGGAGCTGAGGGGGCATAGTGGAGCTGAGGGGGCAAGTTGGAGCAGATGTGGGGCAAAGTGGAGATGATGGGGGCAAGTTGGAGCTGTTAGGGGAAAGCTGGAGCTGAGGGGGCATAGTGGAGCTGGTGGTGGCAAGTTGGAGATGATGGGGGCAAGTTGGAGCTGATGAGGGTCAAAGTGGAGCTGATGAGGGTCAAAGTGGAGCTGAGGGGGGGCAAGTTGGAGCTGAGGGGGGGCAAGTGGAGCTAAGGGGGGGCAAGTGGAGCTGAGGGGGGGCAAAGTGGAGCTGGTAGGGCAAGTTGGAGCGGATGGGGGCAAGTTGGAGCTGCTGGGGGCATAGTGGAGCTGATAGTGGAAAGTTGGAGCTGAGAGGGCATAGTGGAGCTGGTGGGGGCAAGTTGGAGCGGATGGGGGCAAGTTGGAGCGGATGGGGGGCAAAGTGGAGCTGATGGGGGTAAGTTGGAGAGGATGGGGGCAAAGTGGAGCTGATGGGGGTAAGTTGGAGCTGAGGGGGTAAAGTGAAGCTGAGGGGGCAAAATGGAGCTGGTGGGGGCACGTTGGAGCTGATGGTGGCAAGTTGGAGTTGATAGGGGCAAAGTGGAGCTGGTGGGCCAAAGTGAAGCTGATAAGGGGCAAGTTGGAGCTGGTGGGGGGCATCTCTTACAGGCATCTCCATAACAGGGGCAGAGTGGCTCAGGGGGCAGAGAGAGGACAATCATGAAAAGAGGTTGGGTATAAGTAGGCAGGGTATAAAGGGGTGGGACACAAGGGGCGGAGCGAAATGGGCGGCAAAATTAGGTTTTGCCTAGGGTGGCAAAAATCCTTGCACCAGCCCTGACTGTGTGGTGTGTATTACTTTGCTCTCCAGCAATAAAGCAATAAACTTCAGTATATGTGTGTATACATTAGTCTGTGCAAATAAAATACTTTGGTCTTGAACTAAATCATTTATTCAGTTACATAAATAGCCAGTAATAGGTCATGAAATAACCTAAGAATTCTTAATGGCCCGCCCACCAGCCACACCCCCAATAATATCACCTAAAACTAACGTGTCCCTCTTTGGCCCTGTGAAATGTTGGGAGGTATGCACATACACACAGTGAGCGGCAGAAACATGCAAAAGACACGCACACACACACAGACACACTGGAGATGCACATATGGACACACATATGTAACAGAGATGTACACACACAGACACACAACATATATGAGCAGAAACACATGTGCTCATGAGTTGTGTACCCCTCTGGCACTCAAAGGGTTAAGGTATAGAGAGGCATGTCAGAGTTAAATAGCAGTGGGAAGTGTGTTCATACCTGGGAACACTGACTTGTGAAGTCCCTAGAGGGGACTGATGTGGTGCTGATGTGGAGAGACAAATGGGGCAATCTGGGTTAAAAGTGGGTGGGGCTTAATCGCGAGTAGGGGGCGGGGCTTAACATAAATGTGAAAAAGTGTTAGTAATAGGCTGGGGAAGGAGGAGAAGTGGGAGGGGAATGCAAGTTTACAGTGTGAGGGGTTTGAACACACTCCCTGAGGGGTAAAACTTGATACAGAACCCTGTGGCAGTCAGTGGGTTAAGTGTGAATCTGATGGCTGTCTGTCCTGTGTCTTGCATGGCAAATGATGACAGTGAAGAAATAATTCAGCAATGAGGGCCTACCTTAACCCTTTGAGTGCCATTTTGTTCCCCTGCTGATGCAGCACCATTCAGTGGCTTTACTACAGGTCCTGCTGAGGCCACTGGGAGTCAAGGTGAGTGACTGTGTGTCAGCCATCTTTCTTTCTGGCTTTGTGTGTGTGTATGGGTGTTTGGTGCTGTGTGAGTGAGGCATGTATGTGTTATACCTGGGAATTTTTACTTGTGGAGTCCCTCATGTGGTGCTGATGTGGAGAGAGCAATGGGGCAATCTGGGTTAAAAGGGGGCGGGGCTTAATCGCGAGTAGGGGGCGGGGCTTAACATAAATATGGAAAAGTGTTAGTAATAGGCTGGGGAAGGAGGAGAAGTGTGAGAGAAATGCAAGTTTACAGTGTGAGGAGTTTGAACACACTCCCTGAGGGGTAAAACTTGATACACAACCCTGTGGCAGTCAGTGGGTTAAGTGTGAATCTGATGGCTGTCTGTCCTGTGTCTTGCATGGCAAATGATGACAGTGAAGAAATAATTGAGCAATGAGGACCTACCTTAACCCTTTGAGTGCAATTTTGTTCCTCTGGTGCTGCACTACAGGTCCTGCTGAGGCCTCTGGGAGTCAGGGTGAGTGACTGTGTGTGTGTGTCAGCCATATGTATTTCTGGCTTTGTGTGTGTATGTGGTGCTGTGTGTGTGAGTGGGGGCATGTCTGCTTGGTGCTGTGTGAGTGGGGCATGTGTGTGTGGTGCTGTGTGAGTGGGGCATGTGTTTGTGTGGTGCTGTGTGAGTGGGGCATGTGTGTGTGTTTGTGTGGTGCTGTGTGAGTGGGGCATGTGTGTTTGTCTGTGGTGTAGGAGCAAGTGGCGGCCATATTGTTTTTTTCTGACTTTGATAGTGGTGGGTGGGCTGCATAGTGGGGGCGGGCCAACTCCCTGCATGATTGAATCACCCAATGGGAACAGTAACTCCTCCTTAATACCACCCCTGGGTGTGTTTTGGCAGGCACAAAGTCTTCTTTTATATATATAGATTTATATATATATATATCATATATATCTCATATCTATCAATCAATCAATGAATTAATTTCATATCTATATCTATCTTTGTCTATATATTTCAGTCACTCTCCAAGGTGCTATAAAGGAGGAACTGTCCTTTGTGTGTCCAATGAGATGTAGCTGAGGCAAGGTGTACTCTCTCGAATTGCTTACAGAGGAGGCAGGGTGAGAGTAGGAGTGGGTGGGATCAGGGAACACCTACAACATTGACTTGACAGGCTTTACACTCCGCACACTCCTATCCAGCAGTTCAGATAGGTTGGAAGTAGGTGAACAGTGATGATTCCCTGCGTCACCTCTATTGGTCTCCCAGAAGAATCAGCTGGGAGATCAATAGTTGGGGTGTGATTTTAAAAATAAAAATTAAAAAAACCAATTAACTACACGCAAAATTTCATCTATAATAAATTAAAATAACGCAACTTATATACAGATACAGATTTTTTTAAATACAAATGGTTTCATAAAAGCTCCATTTCATCATACAACATCAGAGATGGATAATTGGGCAGAGATGTACTAAGGTGTAATAAAGAGGAGTTAACTTCTCCAGTGAGATAAACTCTCCAGTTCCTATGTTATTCTATGGGAGATATTTAGTTATAGACTACAAGGGGGTTTGTACTAAGGTGTGATAAAGAGGAGTTAACTTCTCCAGTGAGATAAACTGTCCAGTTCCTATTTTATTCTATGGGAGAGATTTAGTTATAGACTACAGGGGAGATGTACTAAGGTGTGATAAAGAAGAGATAACTTCTCCAGTGAGATAAACTCTTCAGTTCCTATGTTATTCTATGGGAGATCTTTAGTTGTAGACTACAGGGAGAGATGTACTAAGGAGTGATAAAGAGGAGATAACTTCTCCAGTGAGATAAACTCTCCAGTTCCTATGTTATTCTATAGGAGAGCTTTAGTTATAGACTACAGGGGAGATGTACTAAGGTGTGATAAAGAGGAGATAATTTCTCCAGTGAGATAAACTCTCCAGTTCCTATGTTATTCTATAGGAGAGCTTTAGTTATAGACTACAGGGGAGATGTACTAAGGTGTGATAAAGAGGAGATAACTTCTCCAGTGAGATAAACTCTCCAGTTCCTATGTTATTCTATAGGAGAGCTTTAGTTATAGACTACAGGGGAGATGTACTAAGGTGTGATAAAGAGGAGATAACTTCTCCAGTGAGATAAACTGTCCAGTTCCTATGTTATTCTATGGGAGAGATTTAGTTATAGACTACAGCGGGAGATGTACTAAGGTGTGATAAAGAGGAGATAACTTCTTCAGTGAGATAAACTCTCCAGTTCCTATGTTATTCTATGGGAGAGCTTTAGTTATAGACTACAGGGGAGATGTACTAAGGTGTGATAAAGAGGAGATAACTTCTTCAGTGAGATAAACTCTCCAGTTACTATGTTATTCTATGGGAGAGATTTAGTTATGGACGACAGGGGAGATGTACTAAGATGTGATAAAGAGGAGATAACTTCTCCAGTGTGATAAACTCTCCAGTTCCTATGCTATTCTATGGGAGATCCTTAGTTATAGAGTACAGAGGAGATGTACTATGGTGTGGTAAAGAGGAGATAACTTCTCCAGTGTGATAAACTCTTCAGTTCCTATGATAGTCTATGGGAGAGATTTAATTATAGACTACAGGGGAGATGTACTAAGGTGTGATAAAGAGGAGATAACTTCTCCAGTGAGATAAACTCTCCAGTTCCTATGTTATTCTATGGGAGATCTTTAGTTATAGACTACAGGGGAGATGTACTAAGGTGTGGTAAAGAGGAGATAACTTCTCCAGTGAGATAAACTCTCCAGTTCCTATGATAGTCTATGGGAGACCTTTCATTATAGAAGACAGGGGAGAAGGCTTCAGTGAGAATTGATAAACTGACCTTTGTTCAGCCTCATCAAGTATATTACTCTGTTGATATATATTTATGGACAACTATTCTAGAAAGAACGGATTCATAGTGGTCATTGGCATTTTCTACCCAGATTATTAGGTGTTTACAATATAATACAATAATGCTTTATGGGCAGACCTAATAGATGGAAGCATTGCCAAACTTGGTTTATACAAATCCCCCCACTCCAGATATTGCTTTAACTTTCAACAGGTTGACTTTTTGTTGTTGTTAACATTGCAATGAAAAATTTTGCTCAAATGAGACTTTGATGCATCGTTATTAAGACTGTAAAAGGTGTAAATCTTCCTAGTTAATATGCTGTCCATTCCAGCTGGCACACAGGGCAAAGCAAGATCCGTTCTTCTATAAATCAAGAGGGCAAACAGAAAAGAACATCCGCTGAGAGTTGAGTATTGGAATCTAAGGAAAATAAAATAGACGAAAGGAATTTGGGTAAATAGGATGGAGTCTGGGCGAGTGGCCATCAAGGTCGGCGAATGAATGCAAATGACTTAAAGGGATAGTAATACTTTGTTTTATCTTTATTTTATTTTGTAAGCATTAAAAAAACATGAAGAATGATTTAAGTCTTATCTCTCAAACCTTTATGGTTTGAGAGATATTCACAAGCAAAGTTTCCCCTCCCACCCCTTTTACCTAGTGTAAGCCATCTCTTCTCAGATGTGGAATCCAGTCCATAGACCAGAGAGATAACAGAAGGGGACAGTCTTCTTCCTATGAGAACAATGAAAGCCCTGCCCCCCTTGATAAGTTTTTCAGGTTTTTCCCTTATCTTAATTGAAGATTGTCCCTCTCTGCAGTCTACCTGGGCACCTCCCTTCTGATCTGGCTGAGCAGTGTTTCATCAGTAAAAGGGGAGGAAGGGGGATACTTTGTCATTGAATTACTCTTGAACTACAACTCTGACAGTATTGAAATAACACTCTCCAAAGTCCAGATACTATGATGATTACTTAGAGCTGATTTTAATATGAAACATTTCTATCCCTTTAACTGAGGAACATACAGAATTTTCGCAGTCAGTTATACACACATATTGGAACTGGTAAACTGCTGAATGGTTAGCAGAGATGAGATCAGGTAATTAGCGTTACACACCCAGGCTGCGAGACACAGAAATATGACCACTGGTGCAGTCTACCTGACTGCTCAATTATATATAGTATAAGGTAAGCAAAGGGCTCAAAAATATATGACCCCCAGCCAACCAAAGAAAAGAACTCAATCAGATGAGGCACACCAATAATAGCCAAAAATAGACAGACTTTATTAATACACCAAAGAGGTATAGTATAAGGACATTAAAAATACATAAAAACAAAGTCTGAAGAGAATGGAAAATAAGTATAACAAATTCCCAAATAGTAATGTTAAAGCAGATAAGTAGCCCAAACAAATACAAATAAAGTGAGACTACAATATAATAAGAAATAGAGCAAATCTAAACAAATAATACAAAGAAATGTGCATCAATCAAACTTATCTGATACAATAACAGGGAAAAGTGGGCTCCAAGCTCTCCAGACCTCCAACTAACCCAACGCGTATCGCCACTAACTGTGGCTTATTTGTATTTGTTTGGGCTACTTATCTGCTTTAACATTACTATTTGGGAATTTGTTATACTTATTTTCCATTCTCTTCAGACTTTGTTTTTATGTATTTTTAATGTCCTTATACTATACCTCTTTGGTGTATTAATAAAGTCTCTCTATTTTTGGCTATTATTGGTGTGCCTCATCTGATTGAGTTCTTTTCTTTGGTTGGCTGGGGGTCATATATTTTTGAGCCCTTTGCTTACCTTATACTATATATAATTGTGTTGTTTAGCCCTGAGAGCACCCTAACCACTTATGTCTTTGATTAATAGCCTTATTACATCATCTGTGCATATTTATTGTTTTTGTGTTCCTACCTGACTGCTCAAACACTGATACAAATTGGAGAAGTTCTGAAGCAAACCAACTACAAGCTAGGTAACAAATAAACACTCCCTTGATTTAACTGGGGATTTTAACTCCTAGAATGCTAGCAAAGTCTCAGACGCATTGCAAAGCATTCAAGGGGTGAAAAGTCCCTTTTAAATCAATGTAGATTTGGGGGGGGATTTTATTTGTTGCCTATATTTTTGCTGATTTACTCCATAGTTTCTCCACCTGTCTTTGTGGATGCTGTTCTTAAACGGGAACTATACCATTAGATGCAATCAAGGTCATATAGACTCTGCATACATAATTAAAGTAGAATATATAGTTCAATTAATTCAAATGATTATAGGTAATGCATTTTTTTGGGTGCTGTTCCTCCAAGGACTGAAATGTTGTTGGTGGTGTTGTCCCTGCAGCAATCAATCTATTGATTGGTTAGTTAAAGGGATAGTAATGTTTCATAATAAAAGCAGCTCTAATTAATCATCATAGTATTTGGATTTTGGAGAGTGTTATTTCAGTTCTGTCAGAGTTGTAGTTCAAGAGTAATTGAATGACAAAGTATCCCCCTCCCGTCCCTTTTACTGATGTAACACTGCTCAGCCAGATCAGAAGGGAGGTGCCCAGGTAGACTGCAGAGAGGGACAATCTTCAATTAAGATAAGGGAAAAACCTGAAGAACTTGTCAAGGGGGGCAGGGCTTTCATTGTTCTCATAGGAAGAAGATTGTCCCCTTCTGTTATTTGTCTGGTCTATGGACTGGATTCCACATCTGAGAAGAGATGGCTTACACTAGGTAAAAGGGGCAGGAGGGGAACTTTGCTTGTAAATATCTCTCAAACCATAAAGGTTTGAGAGATAAGACTTATATCGTTCTTCATGTTTTTTAATGCCTACAAAATAAAATAAAGTTAAAACAAAGTATTACTATCCCTTTAACCACCGTAGGATGCTGTAGTAACAGCTCCACTGTTAAATGTCATGCCATGGAGGTATACTGCGCCCCAGAAATGCATGTTTGAGCTGCAACAGCTTTAGAATAAAACATCTCAGCAGTTGGAGTGTTCTTGTTTTATTCTGTAGGTGGTGCTCTTTCTGTTACTTACTATGGAGAGACACAGAGTCAAGGACTCATGCACTCCCATACAATGCTTTTTGTACACCAGTTGCCTTTATATAAATAAGTTTGAACTGTAATCATGCAAACCGTCACATCAATGGAAGAAGCTTTGTTGAACTGTGCAAGAAAAGTACCTACAGCATTTATTTTGGTACATTTTGATTTGACTGCATGTGTTAAAGGGATAGTATTGCTTGAAAATAATTTTATTTTATATTGTAGCCCTTAAAAATCATTAAAAATGATATAAGTCTTATCTCCCAAACCTTTATGGTTTGGGAGATATTAGCAAGTAAAGATTCCCCTGGAGTGACGTCACTGCTCAAGCCTTCAGATTTGGAATCTGGTCCCGGGACTGGCCGCGGCTCTTCAGCAGTGTCGAGATCACAATCTTTAAAAATATTATCTTCATTGGAATGGTCTACAAAGTGTGATTGCAAACCAAACACACTTTGTAGACAGTTCCAATGAAGTCGTTCTTTTTAAAGATCATGATCTCGGCACTGCTAAAGAGCTGCTGGATGATCTGTGAACCGGATTTCAAACCTGTCCACTAGATGGCAGACTTGGCTAAAACAGCCAGGAAAAGGGATCTTTACTTAACTTTACTTGCTAATATCTCCCAAACCTTTATATCATTTTTAATGTTTTTTTAAGGGCTACAATATAAAATAAAATTATTTTCAAGCAATACTTTCCCTTTAAAGCGTAATTTCATCATTGTATCATGCTACTCTGTTATTTTTGAGATACGGATACTTTTATTTGTACTGAGAGCTCTCTGAGGGTGTTGTTATATGCTAAATTATGCTAATGACATTTTAAAGGGCAACCAACACTTTATAATGAAGGGTGAGTTTGAAACAGCTTCCCAGATCACTTATATTTATGTTAGCCATTCCTTATTTAATGGACTAGTAATGTCATGCTATAAATCATGATCAGTTTATTCCTTAAAGGGGATCTATGACCCCTATTATTATTATTATTATTATTATTATTCCTTATTTATATAGTGCCAACTAATTCCGCAGCGCTGTACATAGAAGTTTATCTTAAAATTTAGGTTGTATGGCACATATGAAGAATATTGTATTTTATTTATTTATTTTGTAATCGCTATTTGGCTGAATTTAATGAGAAAAGATTACCCTACACCTACTTCCGGACAGACCGCGGTTACCAGCTCTGTACCGCAGTCTGTCACTCTTCCCCTGCTGCCCTCCCTCTATCCAGCCTCCTCCAATGACAGAGGATTTCTTCATGTAAGCTGGAGCAGTCTCTGGCCAATGAGATTGCTCCATCTTACAGGTCAAAAGCCTCTGTCATTGGAGGAGGCTGGATAGAGGGAGGGCAGCAGGGGAAGAGTGACAGACTGCGGTACAGAGCTGGTAACCGCGGTCTGTCCGGAAGTAGGGCAAAGGGCAATAGTTACTCATTAAATTTGGCCAAATATCGATTAAAAAAAATAATAATACGGTATTCCTCATATGTGCTGCATAAGATAGGAGTGATGGATCCCCTTTAAAGTTTTTAACCCTATAATGACCCATGACATACATGTACGTCACAAAGTGGATGTCCTTAAAGGACCAAGGACGTACATGTACATGTAAGTCATGGAATTCCGGGCTCTTGAGGGGCTGCACGCCGTTCGGGGGTCCGGAATCAGATCAGCTAAAAAAAAAAAAAAAAATACTCCGTGGTCCTCAAGTGACAGCTGCGTGCGTGCACGGCCGGTACTTAAGGGGTTAATAATGCTCTGTACCATTAGCAATGTTTATATGGGTATAATTTTTTTTGTTATTATATTTTGAAGTTTCCTCATCCCGCCCCTTTACCCCGACATCACACTTCTTCCTTCAGATGTGAAAGTCAGTTCAGATGGATCTCAATGAGGGACAATATTGTGGCAGCGTATGGAAAGCCCTGTTCCCTGTCATCAAGGGGGCAGCGTTTTCCTTATACAGACACAGGCAATATCGACTTTCTCTTCTGAAGGAGGGAGGGGGAACTTTGAAATTTAATTAGGAAAAAACGATACAGATATAAACATTGACAATGGTACGGAGCATTATTAAATGTTTAAGGAATAATACGATCATCATTTATAGTGTGACATTACTAACCCTTTAAAGGGATAGTAATACTTGAAAATAATTGTATTTTATATTGTAGCCCTTAAAAAAACATGAAAACCTTTATGGTTTGGGAGATATTCACATGTAAAATATAGTAAAATGCTCTTTTCCTGGCTGTTTCAGCCAAGTCTGCCATCTAGTGGACAGATTTGGAATTCGGTCCACAGAGCAACCGGCAGCTCTTTAGCAGTGCCGAGATCACAATCTTTGAAAACAACTACTTTATTGGAACTGTGTACAGTGTGCCTGGCTTGAAAGCACACTTTGTAGACCATTCCAATTAAGAAATTCTTTTTAAATATGGTGATCTCAGCACTTCTGGAGAGGCACAGCCGGTCCCGGGACCAGATTCCAAATCTGAAGGGTGGAGCAATAACGTCACTCCAGGGGAAACTTTACTTCTGAATATCTCCCAAACCATAAAGGTTTGGGAGATAAGACTTATGTCATTTTTCATGTTTTTTTAAGGGCTACAATATAAAATAAACTTATTTTCAAGTATTACTATCCCTTTAAAGGAAAAGTTATCTCCAAAATTGAAGAATGCCTCACGTCCAATGAAATATTATGTACTTCTAGAAAGCTTTTTTAATTCTTTTGGTGAGAAGTTTCTAAAATCTTTCAAAATAGAAGTAAAATCGGCCACTTTCTGCCAATTGTTATCTGATAAAATGATGAACCCATAAATGGTGATAATTGTTTTGAGATAAGAATCAACCCATTCATTTCACGAAAACCCTTACCTTTGTTTAGTTCGGTCATTCCAGTCATTACCCTCATCGCTTGATGAGTGGCGTCGTCATGCACAGCTGCTTCCAGAGGTATAGGAAATGCATGTTTATATTATACTAGAGGATGCTGCACGGTGTTGCCCATTCAATTCAGCGCTCCATACACGCTGGGCAGCCACTGCAGCACTGGATGTTGACGACAGTGAGACTTGCTGTAGCGATTTTCCCAGGAGTGCGGAGGGAAGCTTGCCCCATGTATCTCCTTGCAGAAATTTTGCCAGGAAGTCCCCTTGGCCCCTCCTCGCAAAATCACTGCCCCTTGACGATTTGTTGAGTGCAGGCAATCTCTGTCCCCCTGCCACCCAGTGGGTGAGGTAGACAGTGAACCAGAAACATCTAGATTTTTATATATAGAGAGATATTGGGGATTATGCAGCTAGGGAATAGCTTTTACAAATTTTGCTTGGAATGCATGAAATTTAAAAGGGTATTAAACCTATTAATTTCTAGGTGACTGTGCCCCTTTAAAACTATAATTTATGAGATATTTAGCTTCCTTTGTCAATTTATTCAGCCTGGCATGTTACATACTAACATTCCTCTCTCCTTCCTAACTGCCACTTCCTACTAACTAATTACTAACATTTTTACTCTGCCTCTCAACTGCCACTTCCAGCCAGCCAGCTACTAACATTCCACTCTCCCTCCAACTGCCACTTCTTACCTGTCAGATACTAACATTCCATTCTCCCTCCCAACTGCCACTTCTCACCTGTCAGATACTAACATTCCATTCTCCCTCCCAACTGCCACTTCTCACCTGTCAGATACTAACATTCCATTCTCCCTCCAACTGCCACTTCTCACCTGTCAGATACTAACATTCCATTCTCCTCCAACTGCCACTTCTCACCTGTCAGATACTAACATTCCATTCTCCCTCCAACTGCCACTTCTCACCTGTCAGATACTAACATTCCATTCTCCCTCCCAACTGCCACTTCTTACCTGTCAGATACTAACATTCCATTCTCCCTCCCAACTGCCACTTCTCACCTGTCAGATACTAACATTCCACTCTCCTCTCAACTGCCACTTCTCACCTGTCAGATACTAACATTCCATTCTCCCTCCCAACTGCCACTTCTCACCTGTCAGATACTAACATTCCATTCTCCCTCCAACTGCCACTTCTCACCTGTCAGATACTAACATTCCACTCTCCCTCCCAACTGCCACTTCTCACCTGTCAGATACTAACATTCCATTCTCCCTCCCAACTGCCACTTCTTACCTGTCAGATACTAACATTCATTCTCCCCCAACTGCCACTTCTCACCTGTCAGATACTAACATTCCATTCTCCCTCCCAACTGCCACTTCTTACCTTTCAGATACTAACATTCCATTCTCCCTCCCAACTGCCACTTCTCACCTGTCAGATACTAACATTCCATTCTCCCTCCCAACTGCCACTTCTTACCTTTCAGATACTAACATTCCATTCTCCCTCCCAACTGCCACTTCTCACCTGTCAGATACTAACATTCCATTCTCCCTCCCAACTGCCACTTCTTACCTTTCAGATACTAACATTCCACTCTCCCTCTCAACTGCCACTTCTCACCTGTCAGATACTAACATTCCATTCTCCCTCCCAACTGCCACTTCTTACCTGTCAGATACTAACATTCCATTCTCCCCCCAACTGCCACTTCTCACCTTTCAGATACTAACATTCCATTCTCCCTCCCAACTGCCACTTCTCACCTGTCAGATACTAACATTCCATTCTCCCTCCCAACTGCCACTTCTTACCTTTCAGATACTAACATTCCATTCTCCCTCCAACTGCCACTTCTCACCTGTCAGATACTAACATTCCATTCTCCCTCCCAACTGCCACTTCTTACCTTTCAGATACTAACATTCCATTCTCCCTCCCAACTGCCACTTCTTACCTGTCAGATACTAACATTCCATTCTCCCTCCCAACTGCCACTTCTCACCTGTCAGTTACTAACATTCCATTCTCCCTCCAACTGCCACTTCTCACCTGTCAGATACTAACATTCCATTCTCCCTCCCAACTGCCACTTCTTACCTTTCAGATACTAACATTCCATTCTCCCTCCCAACTGCCACTTCTCACCTTTCAGATACTAACATTCCATTCTCCCTCCAACTGCCACTTCTTACCTGTCAGATACTAACATTCCATTCTCCCTCTCAACTGCCACTTCTTACCTGTCAGATACTAACATTCCATTCTCCCTCCCAACTGCCACTTCTCACCTGTCAGATACTAACATTCCATTCTCCCTCCCAACTGCCACTTCTCACCTGTCAGATACTAACATTCCATTCTCCCTCCCAACTGCCACTTCTCACCTGTCAGATACTAACATTCCATTCTCCCTCCCAACTGTCACTTCTCACCTGTCAGATACTAACATTCCATTCTCCCTCCCAACTGCCACTTCTCACCTGTCAGATACTAACATTCCATTCTCCCTCCCAACTGCCTCTTCCTACCAGGAACTACTGGTTAAATTGCATAATCTGACACATGAATCAAAATATCTCATAAAATTTTGATTTAATTAAAGAATGATTAACAGAAATACAGATGATTTTGAAAGTTCTTTCTAAAAACACTCAAGTCATTTTAAAATGTTTCCACTATAAATGAAATGCCAAGCTTAATTAGTTTAATGAAACAGCAACGAGAGACTTTTACTTGTCAAAAATGAAAGTCTCAGTATCTCATAACCTGCACGTCTGCTCTCAAAATTGTAAAAAATAAGTAAAGCGTTTTTGTATCTTATTTAACTCCGTCAGTGTCAGAGGTTTCCAACGCATTTCGAAGAAGAAAAAAAATCTCTCTAGGATTCAAGGGTTTTTATTAATGAAAAAAGATACAAAAAAATTGTTTTCCCTTTTCTACATTTCCTTCATGTGCCTTTTATCATTAGTTTTTTGTTTTTGTTTTAAGTCTCTCATTGCTGTTTCATTAAACTAATTAAGCTTGGTATTTCATTTATAGCGGAAACATTTTAAAATAGCTTGAGTGTTTTTAGAAAGAACGTTCAAAATCATCTGTATTTCTGTTAATGTGTGCTTACAGATCTTCTGATAAGGTTAAAGTAAGCGATGGATTGGAAAGTGGCTGACAGAGCTTTGAAGGATGCCGAAATCTCTGCCTTGGTTCAAACTGATGATCTTGTGTGAACTTGACGGAGCTTTGCAAATAAATTTACAATGCATTTCAGGATGCTGCTCTGTGACACTGATCAATGGGAAGAAATGTAACACTCAGCAGCAGAGCTTTCATACTGAGAAAAGCAATGGAAAGACTTCATTGACAGTAATCCCATAGCTACCATAACCTTTTTGATGTACACACACCAGGTTATGCACTAAAATTTAGGAATGCAAGGCGAGCGGAGGAGACGTTCCCCATTGCCATTTCAATTGGGAGTTGCGAGAGACCGCTCTCTCCCGTCCTGAGGAAATAACCGGTGCGGTTATGAAACGCGTTGACTGTTAGTAGCTACTATGTGTATTCACCATTGAATTTTATTCCTTTTTGATTTTTATACAAATAAAGTTTTTATACTTTGGACAATTAAGATTTATTCTGTCCGAGTTCGTTTTTTATCTGATACTAACAGAGAACATCTACAAGTCAGTTTGACCGAACGGGGACGGTACTGAGAATTCTTCCCGTGAGTCTTAACCCGAGAGAGGGCGGTTACCCCCTCGGGGAGATCTACAAACGAGTGAGTATCCGGTATCTTTTATTCCTTGTGGAGTCACTGTGGCTTTGTGTTCGTGGTTAGAAGATCATCATCGAGGATTGTTACATTGTTTGACTGAGTGTAGACAGTTGATATGAGTTGATTTCTATCATTCAGCCATTTGATTTTGTATTGGAAGATTATATCAGAAGATCTAGTCTGAACACAGAGATTGTCACATATATATATATATATATATATTTTTCGACATTGGACTTTGCAAGTTTATACAGATCACACTATGTATTTCTGTTTTATTTTTTACATGTTTTCCGAGATTTGATACCTTGGATCCGTTATCTATACATTGATGTGTATGTGAGTAACGAATATTTATTATTATTTGTTTTTCACTTTATGTACAAATATATTGTGTATTTCACTGTTCAATATTATATATTTCATTGTCACAATATTGTATAGACACTGATATTTATTCAGCGCCTCCCGTTGTAATTTTAGTTATTTTATATACTAGACTGTGGGTGTTTAGGAGTAGCAGCTTTGTTGCGTTTTAATTTGGGTAGACTTTGAGGGCGCCCCTATATTGTGTTTTGTTAAAGGGTTGTTGAACTGCTCTCGATGTGGAAGGGATGTTGTCCCCTACACATCACCAGCAGTAGACAACTCTGAAGCTTGAGAGCATTCTCTCTACTTCCTCACTTGATCACTAGGGGGAATAGAGAGGATCCTTTTAGCACCACAAACGGCATCACTCCCTGAACCTTTTGAGTGTCATATGGACGTGCATACTTGTGGCACTCAAAGGGTTAGAAAAGTACAGTATATCAAATCAGAATCATCTCCTCAGCTCTTGTTCATTTTTCATAATCATAGTCATATTTTTTGTACACTCCCCAGTCTTGTTCCCATGCCAACTGGTAGCCATCGAACCCCATGTACACTCCTGGCCCCCCAGGCTTGTTCCCTTGCCCACTGTTGGCCACAGATCCCCATGTACACTTGTTGACCCCCCAGCCTTATTCCCTTGCCCACTACTAGCTACAAATCTCCATAGACACTGGGACACCGGGGGGTGTAAGTCACTATAGATGGGGCTAACATTATGTTGCCCCCACAATTAATATGTTCAACATGCTTCCCCACAATGATTCCCCATTCTGGTACACGTTATAAAATACATAATTGCCCTCATTAGCATGCGAGTGAACACGTGTATATTTTTTAAAAATAAGCACAAAAAGAGGCGTTGGATACCTCTTTGGCACTCACAGGGTTAACACTGTTAATCACTGGGCTGGGTGATCGCTTGTGTTAATTCAATGAGAGTCATTTAATTTTTTGGCTTTGCACTCAAATGAAATGTTCAATTCATCTCATCATTTTATGAGGCAGATTTTAACACCTCATATTTTTGAGTTCAACCCACTAGAGGGAGATGCTTTTGTCAAAAAGTGATAACATCTAAAACTCCAATTTTTGGAAGGTTGTAGTCTCTCCAATTCATGCTCTGTTAAGGTAGGCACAGCAGTTTATGGAAGAGCATTCTCACACTGACAGTTTCCTTCCATCGCCTGTAAAATGCCAAGCTGGGAAATAATACACATCTAAAAAACAAAATCTATTAAAAAGTCTATAGTAAATGTCACTTAATCTCGTCAACCCATTGGATACTAAAAATGTCTCCAGACTATTGTGAATGAATTTATTCAAGACATTTCTAGCTCCAAAGGACTTGCCTAGACAGGGGTCCGTCTTACAGCAGTCCTATATATCTACCAATGTTTCATTTGCTTTGGGACTGTGCTGTAATCTTACCTGGTTACATTCAGTTTAAGGCCTAGATTCAAATGCAGGAGATAAATGTCACCTCTGGTTTTATAAAAAAAACTAGCAATGTGGGATGGCGCTGCCCATCAGGATATATAGGGAATTAATGCACACACACGGAAGCAAGACAAAGACACACAGAGACACACACACGCAAATGCACACGCATGCACTGAGATGCATAAAGAGCGACACAGTCATACACACACACACACATGCAATGCACAACATGCATACACATAGAGTGTGATACAGACATGAAACACACACAGTGAGGAACACACAGGCACACACAGAGACACACACACACACACAATGAGAAACACACACACACAGAAGTGAGTCATAAGGGGGTGACTTATGTGTCATTGTAATGAGTTTGTGTTTGTACTTATGCCTCCACTGTGGCATTCATTCATGTAGTTGAAATGCATGTGGTAATTGCACATACTATGGTGGAAGGTGGATCGTGCTGGCTCCCAGGGTGTGATTTAGTGTGAGTGAGTGTGAGTGAGTAGCATTCATTCATGTAGTTGAAATGCATGTGGTAATTGCACATACTATGGTGGAAGGTGGATCGTGCTGGCTCCCGGGGTGTGAGTGAGTGTGAGTGAGTGTGAGAGTGAGTGATTGCATGTGAGAGAATGTATGTGAGTGATTGTATGTGAGTGATTGATTGAGTGAGCGCGTGAGTGTGAAAGAGTGTGAGTGAGTGAGACAGTGTGAGTGAGAGTGTGATTGAGTGTGTGTGTGACTGAGTGTGTGTGAGTGAGAGTGTGTGTTTTTTATCTGATGTGTTTGTGTCTGTAGTGTAGGAGCGAGTGGCAGCCATTTTGTTTTTTCAGTTACTTGGATAGTGGTGGGTGGGCTGGATAGTGGGTGCAGGCCAGCTCCCTGCATGATTTAAATCACTCCCCCATTAAATCACCCAATGGGAGCAGTAACTCCTCCTTACTTAACCCTTTGAGTTGTGTACCCCTCTGGCACTCAAAGGGTTAAGTTGAGGTAACATAGCAATATAACACACGGTGGCTCTTCAGTTGAGGCAGCGTAGCAATATGCTGAGGGAATAAATAGAAAGTGGTGTTTGAGGCTTGCCCTCTGTAACATACAGCAAAGCGTCTCTCTTCCTTTAAGGAGAAAGGGCAGGAAGCAGGAAGCAGGAAGTGGAGGAGTGACAGTTGAAAACAGACAGTTAGTGAGGTTAACTGAAGAGATGAAAAGAGTTAAATAAAAGAGTTGCTATTAAGTCTATCCCTGAGTTTGTATTTTATGGAAACATTACGCCCTCGTACTGAAACAGAGTGTATGGAAGGTTATAGTTATCTGTGGGAGGTGACACAGAGTGTATGGAGGGTTACAGTTATCTGTGGGAGGTGACACAGTGTGTATGGAGGGTTACAGTTATCTGTGGGAGGTGACACACAGTGTGTATGGAGGGTTACAGTTATGTGTGGGAGGTGACACAGTGTGTATGGAGGGTTACAGTTATGTGTGGGAGGTGACACAGTGTGTATGGAGGGTTACAGTTATGTGTGGGAGGTGACACAGTGTGTATGGAGGGTTACAGTTATCTGTGGGAGGTGACACAGTGTATGGAGGGTTACAGTTATCTGTGGGAGGTGACACAGTGTATGGAGGGTTACAGTTATCTGTGGGAGGTGACACAGTGTGTGTGGAGGGTTACAGTTATCTGTGGGAGGTGACACATTGTATGGAGGGTTACAGTTATCTGTGGGAGGTGACACAGTGTGTATGGAGGGTTACAGTTATGTGTGGGAGGTGACACAGTGTGTATGGAGGGTTACAGTTATCTGTGGGAGGTGACACACAGTGTATGGAGGGTTACAGTTATCTGTGGGAGGTGACACATAGTGTATGGAGGGTTACAGTTATCTGTGGGAGGTGACACAGTGTGTATGGAGGGTTACAATTATCTGTGGGAGGTGACACAGAGTGTATGGAGGGTTACAGTTATCTGTGGGAGGTGACACACAGTGTGTATGGAGGGTTACAGTTATCTGTGGGAGGTGAAACAGAGTGTATGGAATGTTACAGTTATCTGTGGGAGGTGACACATAGTGTATGGAGGGTTACAGTTATCTGTGGGAGGTGACACAGTGTGTATGGAGGGTTACAATTATCTGTGGGAGGTGACACAGAGTGTATGGAGGGTTACAGTTATCTGTGGGAGGTGACACACACTGTGTATGGAGGGTTACAGTTATCTTGGGGAGGTGAAACAGAGTGTATGGAGGGGTCATGATCCTGAGTGAGAGTGTGACGGGACCAGGAGAAGTTATTGATATCCCCTACTTCAGGATCGAGTGGCAGCTATATATTTTTTTGTCAGTTGGATAGTGGTGGGAGGGCTGGAGGGGGCGGGCCAACTCCCTATATGATAAACATGCCCCCATTGAATCATCCAATGGGAGCAGTAAAGTCCTCACTGAATCACCCAATAGGAGTTGAGGCATTCTGTTCAATGTGTGTTTGTTTTCTGAGGAGACATAAATTTTGTTCTGTGTGTGAGGAACCATAAATTATGCAATGAGACTTATTCTTTTATATATATAGATGTTCCTGTTGAAGTCTATGGGGAAACCTGGAGATAAAAGCAGATATAAAATTTAGTACCTGTATTTGAAACCATCCCTAAGTCTGAAGACATGATTAAACCTTTTGAATCATGAGCGGGTCAATTGTATATTGAATGCAAAATCATATGAAATAGATGGATAGATAGATAGAGAGATAGATAGATAGATAGATAGATAGATAGATAGATAGATATGAGATAGATAGATATGAGATAGATAGATATGAGATAGATAGATAGATAGATAGATAGATAGATAGATAGATTTTACATAGATAGATAGATAGATAGATAGATAGATAGATAGATAGATTTTAGATAGATAGATATGAGATAGATAGATAGATAGATAGATAGATAGATAGATAGATTTTAGATAGATAGATATGAGATAGATAGATAGATAGATTTTAGATAGATAGATAGATATGAGATAGATAGATAGATAGATAGATATGAGATAGACAGACAGATAGATAGATAGATAGATATGAGATAGATAGATAGATAGATAGATAGATAGATAGATAGATAGATAGATAGATAGATATGAGATAGATAGATAGATAGATATGAGATAGATAGATAGATAGATAGATAGATAGACAGATGACCCAATTTCAATAAAAACAAAAATATTACAGGGTGTTTGTGTTACATCATGGTAAACACAGTATTTCTGTATTGTATCTGTATTATTTTTTCAGTTCTAAGAATAAAGCACTGACTTTTGTAATGTAGAATAGTGGTTTCACACATCAGTTTTCAGGGTACCCCAAAGTCATGGTTACATTAGAGAGGAGACAGAGATGCATTAGACAGACAGTCACACTCAGCTCAAACAGGAATACTCTTTACCACGAGTTCCAGATTGGTATCCAATTTATTGCAAAGCCACTCTGACACTCAAATGGTTACATTCTCCCCATTTAGGGTAAGTGATATGAGTGCTCCCACATAAAATATGTTTGAAATACACCGAAAAAAAATCAGCAAACCCTCTGCAGCATGCCCTAGCCTTGAATCACGAACAGTCATTCAGAATTGTATGAAAAGGTCAAAATGCATTATTCACCTTCGTAAAAAAGTGAAAGAAGAAAGAATGTTTTGAGAAAAAACTATAAAAATAACCATAATGATAAAAATGTTTGTATTATAGGAAAAGTATTGGCTATAACAATGTACTGCTGGCAGCGCTGAAAAGGATTTGTGTAAAGGGAGAGATTTAGCGCTGCTCTAGTGGTGCTGTAGTAATATAAAGGATAATTATTTGGGGATAGATTGTGGGCTGTTTATGTTGTGCCAGTCAAGCCTCCCAGAATATATTTGTGTATGCGTCAGAAATAAGTTTACATAGAGGGATGTAAAACTTGGGACAATTACAGAATAAATCATTCGGATTTCAGTATTCTGCACAGATTGGAGTTTTCAAGCTTTGAGTGGCAGTAAATAATACAGCTGAAATCTGTCTGAAGAGAGCAATTTATTTTGGTGTAAGTACCATAGATCTGGATCTGAGCATTGCTGTAAATAAAGTGTGTTAGACCAGACAGACTGGTGAGATGAAGTGCTTCATGCCCTGAGCGAAAACACAGTGAGTGAAGACATGATCGCTGTGAAAATGTTATTTTTCTAGAGGTGATAAGAGCAACTATTGCTGCTCAAAATCACTTCCTCTCTTGAGTTTTTTTTGGTCCTTTCTGGGGTTATGTAAGAGGATAAATAGGATTTCATAGCTTGATTCCAATTCTCTCCATCAGTCAAACCTGCAGGAGTGAATATCACTGCATGACGATATAGTCTGAGCAATGGACGCTCGTGTGCATTGTGACAAATACTGCAGTGTATTCAGATGCTTCCACTTTAGTTACAATATCATTTCTAATTCTTGTTAACCCTTTAAGAAACAAGGGGGGTTCAACAGATTGTTGTGCACACCCCTTCAAGTCCTTAAAGGGATAGTAATGCTTGCAAATTATTAATCCCCATATTGTCGCTTTGTTAAAAAGAAACTTATTGCCCCCAGTGTCATCTGTCAAACCCTTATGGTCTGAGAGATGATAGCGCTCAAAGTTCCACCCTCCAGCCCTCCCTCTTCCCTGACTGAATGCTGAACGCTGACTGCAGGGATATCCGGTATTACTTGCATCGGGCGGCTCTGCAGCATTGCCGAGATCACGTTTATAAAAAATAAATCTTTCACTAAAACGGTCTTCTATGTGTGATTGAAAACCAAGCACAAACCAATCACACGTAGAAGACTGTTTTAGTGAAATAATTATTTTTTATAAACATGATCTCGGCTCAGCTGCAGAGCCGCCTGATGCACATAAGACTGTCATACAACAGCTTCCCCTGCAGTCAGCGTTCAGTCAGGGAAGGGGCAAGGAGGGGGGAACTTTGAGCGCTATAATCTCTCAAACCATAAGGGTGTGAGAGATGACACTGGGGGCAATAAGTTTCTTTTTAACAAAGCTACAATATGGGGATTAGTAATTTGCAAGTATTACTATCCCTTTAACCCTTTCAGCACCAGAGGGGTATGCAAATCATTGCAAAGCAATGCCTTGTGTACCCTTCTGGTGCTGAAAGGGTTAAAATCCTATATAATAATTCAGTAAGTGTGTGTTTGTCAGAGGCTGTCATGTGCAGTACAGACTGCCCGCTCCTCGGCTGATAACGGAGCAGGGCTCTGAATTCAGACAGTAGTCCCCTCTGTGCACAGAAGGTGAGCATAGAGGACTGCAGCCTGAATTCAGAGCGCTCTGCTCCGTTACCAGCCACGGCGTGGTCAGTCTGTACTGTGCATGGCTGCACCGCGGTCATCACTGGGTGGCACTGTGGCCCGTGTACAATGGCTCTTCAACTAGTATATTTATATCTACACATATGTGGATGGGTTGGCACTTTTATGAATTTGAAATTTAATGAAGTATTTAAAATTCCCCACATATAAGAAGGGGAATCGTGTCTGGGCTGGTGGGGGATCATGGGTAGAGTTTATGATTGGAGGGTTGGGGTATTAGGTAAGAGGAAGGGGTGGGATTCTAAAGTAAGTAAAAGGGGCTTCATATGGTGACCACTTCCTCTTTTTTTTTTAATAAATGTATGTTATTGATAGGCTAGGCCGAGTCCAGACATACAGAAAAGAATACAGTCAAAACGATAAAGTGTACAGACAATACATGAGTAAGAACAAGCAAGATAATTGAGCATCACATAGAATACTGAGATAAGTCAATCTCAACCCAGCCTAAATTTTCTTCCCCTGTATAACACCCAAACACCGCCTTCCAACCCAAGACCCCTCCCGATTACCCATCCCTTCCCCCCAGCTCTCCCCCCCCACACCTGGTATCCACACAGTATCTTCCAATGAACATATGCCATCAGGATTCACCGACATTGGACTCCAAAATTCCCCTTTGCCTATCCATACTCGGCCCTGTATCCAGGGGAGGGATGGCCTGGGGGGCAGGGGGGCAATTGCCCCCTGGGCCGGTCATATGTCTGGGCCAGTGGGCCACTTAATCTCCATCTTATTGCTATAAATGGAGCAACACTAGTGATACCACAGCGCTTACAATTGAAATGGTACTATACTTAAATTGTCAACTCTGTAATATCAGCAGTTTAGCCCACTTTAATGTGAGCTATGTGGTATCACTTTACTTCACGATATTAATGCCACGTTTAAAATTAACAAAAGGAGGTGGGCTTTGAGAGTGGGCTCAAACGATAGTAGAAATGGGCCGCTTGATTGTATTTGCCCCCCGGGCCACAAGTTGCCAGCCCTCCCCTGCCTGTATCATTGCCACAGTCCTGTAAGAGCTGAGACCATTTAGATTGCCAAATTCCCCAGACCACTTCCTCTTTGACCACACAAGAGAATCTCCTTCCCTCCCCCCTTGTTGTTGGTGTTTTTTTTGGTTCAGGTCATAAAAGCATCTGGGGAGGGTTTGTGTTGTCACAGCTGTTGACACTTTGGGCCCTTGCCAATAGGTTAAAAATTATAAATTAATTAATTATGGTTAACAGGTGGAGGTCAGGCCTATGAAATTAGCACATATTGCACCCTGACCTGGGTCGCGGGTTATGGCACCGCTCCCCACTGAGCTGCATAGACCAGCTAATGGAGTGTGGTGGGATGGAGAAAAACGTGGGTTGAGCTTTGCTCAATAAGGGCGGAACATATGTTGTATGACTTGGCAGTTGGCAAGGGCTTAAAGTGAGGTTGTTATAATATGCATAATTATTTAATAAAGCTGTGGCCTGGTTTTATCTTAATAACAGGTGTGTGTGTATTTTTTGATCAGTACCTCATGCCCACGACAAGTTTAAGGGGAACTTTCACATTGAATACACTTAGTCTCATGTGACACATCAACTAAAATAATATGTGTATTTGTTTAAGGGTTTTTTTACACTTACTTGTGTTAAGAGATATTTGGTACAATATATACCTTCATGCGGTCACTTCCGCACAGGGGTAATGGTGGCACAATGGAGCAGGACTTCCCAGACAACCAATTATCCTCCCACCTCCCTCCCAACTCTCCAAGGGAGCTCGCTCACGCTTCCCTTTGTACTGATGTGAATCTCATGTACTGTACCAGCAATCTCTGTCATTGTACTGAGCTTGCAAGCTCAGTATAATGACAAACAGAGCTTGCTGTTACAGTAGATGAGGTTCACATGAATGCAAAGAGAAGCTTGAACGTGCTCCCAATGAGAGCTGGGAGGGAGGTAGGAGAAGAATTGTTGGTCTTAGAAGTCCTGCACCACTGACCTGCCATTACCCCTGTGCCGCAGAGTGTGGAAGTGAACTCATGAAGGGTATATAAAAAAAACCCAAGCAAGTAAGTGTAAAAAAAACCCCCCAAACAAATACACTTATTATTTTAGTTGATGTATCACAAGTGTGTTCTATGTGAAAGTTCCCTTTAAGTGCAACATTCACATAATTTTACCCAATGAGATTGCAGGGGAAAGAGATCACATGACTCACAGGCTGAATAAATAAGAGACATGTCCTATATTCCATACATGATACTATGGAGGAGATGCACTAAGGTGTGATAAAGAGGTGATAAAGTGGAGATACTGTAACTTTTGCAGGATATCACTTCTGCTATTCCTATGTTATTCTATAACAGATGAGAGTTGGTACCGTGTTAGTCGTTGAAATACAGGAGGCAGATATAGATTTTGATACCTTTTATTGGCTAACTAAGCAGATTTAGAATGCAAGCTTTCAAGACCTGCTTAGTAACTGCTTAGTTAGCCAATAAAAGGTATCAAAGGCATTGCTGGCTGAGTCCCTCTTTGCCTGCGGCCTCCTCGCGTATGGTTCCTTGTTACTGGCATCATGAATCAGGCACTTGCTTAGACGCCTGTTATAGGCCCAGCCTGGGGGACCTAATTGGTCCGCCTTCTCCTACTCCTTTATCAACCTCTCTGGGCCTGTGTATCATGACCCTTACATTGGTGTTCAGTGCAGTTCTAGTTCCAGTTGCTCCTGTATCCTGTGTATGACCCGGCTTGTCTGACTATCCATTCTGGTGCTGTGGCTCTGTCTGACCATTCTCTTTGTGAGCTCATTTTATCTGTAGACATCCAATCTGGTGCAGACCTGTGGCTCTGGCTGACTATCCGTTCCATGTATGGCCCTGACTTGTCTGACTATCCAACCTGGTGCTGACCTGGGGCTCTGTCCTAAAATCCTCCCATTGTTGCCTACTATTATTGGACATCCTATCTGGTGCAGATCTGTGGCTCTGGCTGACTAACCGCTCCATGTATAACCCTGGCTTGTCTGACTATCCTAACTGGTGCTGACCTGTGGCTCTGTCTGTTAGCTCCGCTGAGTTGCCTGTTTCCCACAGACATCCATCTTGGTGTGGACCTGGGGCTCTGGCAGACTCCGGCCTAACTGACTGCAGGCGTGAGTCAGTAGTCTCCATTGTTGGGATTCTTATTGGAGACATGTTCTTCCCTACTGACTGCAGGCGTGATTCAGTGTTCTTCCTGGTAGCTACCTGCGGGAGACTTCGGGTTCTATCCTTGGCTCTACTAGTTACCATTGAGACTACCAGTTGGCTTCGGCCTAGTCTCCAGCAGTTGTGGTTGACATTGTGGCGGCTCCTATTCCTGATAGGGTCTCTAGCCTCTCCAGTCATCCTCTACTCTATATTACCATTGATATCATTTCTATTATCATTCAAAATAAAGGTGATTTTAACTATACCGTCTGACTCCTTGTTTTGTTTGAGAACCGTAACACCCAAGGAGAGAGAGTAAAAGACAGTACTGACCCATTTCAGTAATTCTCTTACAGCTCCAAGGCTAGCAGTAACCCAGAAGGGAACAGATTTTAAAGGACTTTAGGAGTATGTAAGCTGATGTTTTTGTTTTCTCAGATGTCATATTATCTATTTTCCTGTAATCTGATAGGCAAAATGTCATGTGTAAAAAGAAACCTCTTTTTCTCATGATGTAATTCAGCTCTTGTGAAACAACTAGCTTTCTGTGAATAAGGAAATTATAGAATCATGTTCCTATTCATCTTGTTTGAATTCTCAGTTCGCAAAAGCCTCTGAGTTGTGGTGATAAGAGATGATACCAGACAGACCCCAACCTTCTTTGCTAAATACAGAAATGGGGATTTGATGCCTCCGAACACGTGCACAAATCATGTCTTATACAGAATGAGAAGGCAGAAGAGATGCCATTATGTAGTCGGCGCACGTTATTACCAGTACAGAGAGGGAGGGGGCAGCACAGTGCATCTCAAGAAGCCAGGAGAGTGAGAGACACTGATGTTGTATAGACATTGTTCATCAATTAACCCTTTGAGTGCCATAGGGGTATCAAATGCATTGCAAAGCAATGCATTGGATACCCCTCTGGCACTCAAAGGGTTAAAAAAAAAGACCAGATCCAGCATTAACCTCTTAACGACCGGGGAATCTGCGCCGGGACGTGACTGAACGTCTGCGGAGCATTTTTTTTTTTTTTTTCTGGTTCCGGACTCCCCGAACGGCGTGCAGCCGCTGGGGGAGCCCGGAACTCCAGTCAGATTGACCCTTGACGTACTATGACCGTCAAGGGTCGTTAAGGGGTTAAATATAGTCCGATGGTTTGTTTTCTCACAGAATTTTGAAATTAATTTGGCTCAAGTAGTTAAAGCAGAACTTTCATGACATTAATATAGAGCCCCAAATCTTAATTACAATAGTGATATGTATAGACTTACTTGTATTTTCAAGTATAATTGCAGCATTAGTGAAAATAGAACTTTTTTGGAAGACAGGCAGCGGGGAACAGCGCAGGCTCAGAGATTCCGTCTCTGCAAGATGTCTGCGCTGTTCCCCATCCTTTTCAATGCCATGATTGGTGAGTTGAACGCCATTGTGCCTTAAAGGGATAGTAAAACTTAAGATGTAAAACAATATATGTTGTAGGGTGTATATCCCCAAATAAAACAAGAGTACTCCCACTGCTGAGAGATATTTTATTAAAAAATTATAACAGCTCAAACTTGAATTTTTTAGGTGCAATATCACAGTGGTCTGAAAATTTACAGTGGCGCTGTTGCTGCACCATCCTATGGAGATTTATGGTCTATGGACCAGAGCAGTCCATAGGATGGTGTAGCAACAGCGCCACTGTAAATTTTCAGGCCACTGTGATATTGCACCTAAATAATTCAAGTTTGAGCTGTTATAATTTTTTTAATAAAATATCTCTCAGCAGTGGGGATAAACCCTACAACATATATTTTTTTACATTTTAAGTATTACTATCCCTTTAAGGTACAGGAAGGGACTGATGGCACAGACGCAGAGATTGCCTACAGCAAGATCCCTGCCGGTACCTGTCTGCCTAAAAACGTCATTTCTCACTAATGCAGCAATTATTCTTGAAAATACAAGTAAATCTATGCACATCGCTATTATAATTATGATTTGGGGCTCAATATTAATGTCATGAAAGTACCGCTTTAACCCCTTGAATGCTACAGAGGTCTGGTTAATACATTCAGTATCAGAAGCACTGTGCGTATGGGTGATACATGATGCTGTTCTCCCATTCTCTCCTCATATTAATGCTATTGCCAAATCCTCCCAATTTCTCTTATGTTACATAGCAAAAATCCATCCCTTCCTCTGTTCCTCCACAACTAAAATTCGTATACAAACTCTCGTCCGATCCCGCATGGTCTACTATAACCTTTGTCTCTCTGTTTTTCTTGCCTCCCAGCTCCATAAACTTCAATCCACACAGATGCTGTAACACTTAAAGGGATAGTAGTATTTCAAAATAAAAGCAGCTTCACTTAATCATCATCATCATATTTGGACCATGGAGAGTGTCATTTCAATAGTTCAAGAGTAATTGAATGATAAAGTATCCCCCTCCCGCCCCTTTTACTGATGTAACACTGCTCACCTCAGAGCAGCAAGACTGTCCGGATGGATCACAGAGAGGGACAATCTTCAGTGATCGTAAGGAAAAACCTGAAAAACCTGTCAAGGGGGGCAGGGTTTTCCTTATGATCACAGTAAGAAGATTGTCCCTTGCTGTGATCTGTCCGGTCAAGAGACCAGATTCCACATCTGAGGGGAGGAGGTTTACACTAGGTAAAAGGGGAGGGAGGGGGATACTTTAGCATTCAATTACTCTTGAACTATTGAAATAACACTCTCCATGGCCCAAATACTATAAAAATTAATTGGAACTGTTTTTATTTTGAAACATTACTATCACTTTAAATACCATCTAGGACTGTCCTTGCCACACTACTCCTCCAGTCTCTCCAATGGCCACATATCAGACTCTGGATATCGTATAAAATGCTGCTCCTCTCATTCATTACCCTTCTCTCCTCTACACCTTCCTATATTTCAACTCTGATCTCACACTAAACCCTATTCCGCCACTTACAATCAGCCTTCAAAATTCTTCTCTCAGCTCCTTTTGAGTCTACAGCTCTGTCTCATATCAAACACTTTTCTCTCAATTGGCGCGATGCAAGAAACGTGCACAGTCACTAATTCTCATGTGAAGACCACTAGGGAATAGGTCTGCGCATTATTTTTTAGACTTTCGCATGAAAATTAGCGAACGGCTGCAGATATTTATTTTTTGTGGGCGTGGCTAAGATTACCGAATCTGTGTGAGTGGAATAGCGAATGCGCCTAATGCAGGAACTGCTATTGCGAATTAATTTATACGTTGTGTACTGCTGTTGTAAAATTTTATTTTTTGTGCGCAATTCAAGAATCGTTCGGTATTTAGCTTCCTGGATTAGAACATGCGCAAAATCTATCTGCACACAAAAATTCCTTTATCCGATGGAACGTTACCTGCATTGCTCCACATGTTCCTTATCGTACAATGTTCTGCCACCTAACCTGCACTATTGCACCTATTGCAGTCTACAAGTTTCCCTTCAAATCACAGCTTCTCAACAAAACTTCAACAAGCTAGAAGCCACTGTCTTTCATCATGCACAGAAGGCATCTATGTATCTTATAATTTACTTACTTTATTTTCTGGCTAGAGATCTAGCACTATATTTTGTAGGCATTAAAAAACATGAAGAACGATATAAGTCTTATCTCTCAAACCTTTATGGTTTGAGAGATATTCACAAGCAAAGTTTCCCCTCCCGACCCTTTTACCTAGTGTAAGACATCTCTTCTCAGATGTGGAATCCAGTCCATAGATCAGACAGATAACAGCAGGGGACAATCTTCTTCCTATGAGAACAATGAAAGCCCTGCCCCCCCCTTGACAAGTTTTTCAGGTTTATCCCTTATCTTAATTGAAGATTGTCCCTCTCTGCAGTCTACCTGGGCACCTCCCTTCTGCTCTGGCTGAACAGTGTTACATCAGTAAAAGGGGCGGGAGGGGAATACTTTGTCATTGAACTACTCTTGTACTACAACTCTGACAGAACTGAAATAACACTCTTCAGAGTCCGAATACTATGATGATTAATTAGAGCTGCTTTTATTATGAAACATTACTATCCCTTTAACCCTTATGTGCTCTGTATATCTCCCATTTCCACTTTAGATTTTAAGCTTCTGAGCAGGGACCTCACCTCCACTTGTAACCCTGTATTGTCTAGACCTTTAAATTGTTAAGTGCTGTGTACACTCGTGGTGCCATATAAATTTACATATTCATTGAATCTTGTTTCTTATAAAGAGCACAAAAACAGGAAAAACAGTAAAAAGTATCTAAGTGTAATATTTATTAAAAGGAAAAACATAAAAATAAAGTAATACATTCACGTTTCCCATATTGGGCTTTCTGCATATAAAGTGTCCCAGCCCCTTGTAGCTAGCGTGCTATATCCTCTAGTTGTTGCCTCTGTAACCGGCATCCAGGAGCATCTCCTTGTTAACAGGTCCACATGTTCAGTTTGCCTGTGGTGTTCTCTGAATAGCAAAAGGACAAAGATCACCAGGACAGATGTACAACATAAGTCTCTAAGTTAGATATCACTATAAGAGACCATGGTGAATATTGTGGGATCGTATAGCTCCACGTGCTCCAGCCAACACATATCGTAGAGCTTCAACTCCACTTTTTCACACCCCTGAAGAAGTAGAGTCGAAGCGCCATGATACGCGTTGGGTCTTTTCAGTGCCGGCCCAAGACATTGTGCTGCCTGGGTCCAAAGATGAAATTATGCCCCCCCCCAAAACCACGCCAACCAAAACACGCCCACGTCCATATTTAGTCTACATATCGGTTATGCTCTTACAATTGGTTGGTGTCTACAGACATATTGTAAATCAGTGGGCATATTCACAGCCCGTGGTGACTTAAGCTGTCTATGGACACAAGACCCCAACATGATTATATATACTGGCTGAAATAAAGCCCTGGCGACTTCAGCTCTGCCTATGGACACAAGACCCCAACATCATATTTACTGGCTGAAATTATTTCACAGCTCTTTCTTTTGATTCCCAAATTTCTTGATGCTTGTGTGCATGTTTGCCATTTTATATGTGCTATTTATGGTATTGTACTGCATGTTTTACACTCTGTAGTGAGTGCATGTTGGGTCCCACCCACACCCTCTGTGAGAACCCTCTCTTCCGGCCAAGGTTGTCCCGAATCCGCAGAGTGTTGGATTATACACGTGGAGCTATACGATCCCACAATATTCACCACGGTCTCTTATCGTGATATCTAACTTAGAGACTTTTGTTGTACATCTGTCCTGGTGAACGTTGTCCTTTTGCTATTCAGAGAACCATCACAGGCAAACTGAACATGTGGACCTGTTAACAAGGAGACATCCCTGGATACCGGTTACATAGGCAACAACTAGAGGACACAGCACGTTGGCTACAAGGGGTGGGACCCTTTATATGCACAAAGCCCAAGATGGGCAACATGTGAATATATTAATTTATTTTTATGTTGTTCCTTTTAATAAATATTACACTTACATACTTTTTCCTGTTTTTCCTGTTTTTGCACTCTTACTTTATCAGAAACATTGACTTTATTATATGGACAAGGCCATAATGGTTTGTAGAAGCATCAGGATATCAGTAACAGGCTCTTTTGAAATACCTCTTGTCACGGGAACCAGACCCATTCCCTGTTTTTGGCAACTCTGGATTATTGCCTTGGTGAGCACTACATCATGGTGTGGGCAGAAAAGCCCTATGTTTCCCCAAAAAAAGCTGACTTTCACTAAGAAAATGAGCACCGGGTTTTTAAAACGTTGGCCGGCCGCTGATTGGTCGCTTGGAGTTAAAGGGCCTCCATTGACTTAACATGGGAGAAAGTAGGCCCTTCTCTCATTAGCCAACCATTTAAAGGGCATTGTGAGGCTGTGTGGAAGGTGTTGGCCGTCTCCTGATTGGCCGCTGACCAAGGGACAAGTTTAAAGGGACTCCATTGACTTAACATGGGGAAATGTCGGCGGCCACCAGATTGGCCGTTGGGAACTGGTAGATCGACAGCCCATTGTCTGAAATCCAATAGCGCCTAGTTTCCACAGCACCGCCAGGTCTGGGGTCCCATTGTATTACTGTTTACCCTTGCCCATTGTCCCATGCATATATCCCCACCCCAGCCTTTTGTTGTACTGTTGTCCCCAAACATTCCCATTGTGCCCTAACTTAATCAGGTCTGCCCCTTTTGTTCACCGGTACCAATCCACCATTGTATAATCTCTTCACCGTTGTTTGCTCTTTTGTTCAACACTGTATAAAAATGTATGTTTCTCTACCAATAAACAGTTCTGGTTACCCTGACACTAGCTTTGCCTTGTGATATGCTGTTTTGTGTCCATCTGGCTTGTAACAGAAGAAGTGACCATTGATGGGGACACCGAGACTGGGTGTCCACTGGTACCGTCACACCTCTCATCTCTTCTCCATCCATCATCCATTTGATCCATATTCATATCATCTTCATCTCGTTAACCATTTCATCATTCCTCTGGTCACTTTTCCATTTAATTCATAAGGTACTGTTTTTGATTTATTCAATGGAGACACTTATCCTCGGGTCAAAGTCTATTATTGTTTATATTGGCATTGTGGACTGATAGGCGCAGTATCACATTTCTCTATAATTTTTTGTGCAGGTATTTTTATATTTTGTGTTCATTCAGTCTTGTGTATGGATTTGTTTTTGACCCCTTAACTATTGGCCGTGCGGCCACGCAGCCCACAGTTAAGCATCACAGAGTTTTTTTTGTTTTTGCGTTGTGCAGCCGTGTGGTGACCTCTGAATTAATTGACATACAAGGACTGTCACTGGTCCTTAACGCAAGTGTATCCATGACGGTCCTGGCACTTCAGGGGTTAAATCAGAGCATGAACAGTTCATATCAGTATAATATGGCACTTATCTTCCCATACAGGGGAGGTTATAAGTGGAAGTCAAAATAAACTGAAAAAGATCATTTTAATAATGCAGAGAGTGCTATATGTTGTTTAAAATATTGTGAGCTGCATGAGCTTCAACCGAATATAAAGAGTTCATATGTGAGTGCTAAAAATAAATCCTATCTAATAATTCACTAGGATGTTTGTCAGAAGCCGTTACGCGCAGTAGAGACTGCCCTAATGCACAGAATGCTGGGAGCATGGAATGCTGGACGTTCTGTGCTGGGAGCATTCTGTATGGAATGCTGGGAGTTCTGTACTGGGAACATTCTGTGCGGAATGCTGGGAGTTCTGTGCTGGGAGCGTTCCGTGCAGAATGCTGGGAGTTCTGTACTGGGAGTGTTGTGTGCGGAATGCTGGGAGTTCTGTACTGGGAACATTCTGTGCGGAATGCTGGGAGTTCTGTGCTGGGAGCGTTCCGTGCGGAATGCTGGGAGTTCTGTACTGGGAGTGTTGTGTGCGGAATGCTGGGAGTTCTGTGCTGGGAGCGTTCCGTGCAGAATGCTGGGAGTTCTGTGCTGGAAGCATTCCGTGCGGAATGCTGGGAGTTCTGTGCTGGGAGCGTTCTGTGAGGAATGCTGGGAGTTCTGTGCTGGGAGCATTCCGTGTGGAATGCTGGGAGTTCTGTGCTGGGAGCATTCTGTGTGGAATGCTGGGAGTTCTGTGCTGGGAGCATTCTGTGCTTTCAAGCAGTCTCTACAGTGCATGACTGCGTCGGTGGCAGGACTCAGAGCAGGACCGACCTCTTAACTCTTTGAGTGCCAGAGGGGTATGCAACGCTTTGCAGATCAATGCATTGTATACCCCTCTGGCACTCAAAGGGTTAACATCACCATGATATTGTAGTTATTTTAAGCACCTTGCTCTATAAGCATAAACTGTATAATGAAATGAGGTATTCACTCTATAAGCGATATAAAAGAATAAACAGCAGAATGAAATGTGTCATTAGTAATCACTCTGTCAGTGTTATGTAAGAATAAACTGCACAATAATGCTCATGTTGCCTGTAAGTACTCTGTCACAGTGACATAAGAATAAAGTATATCATGAAACTCAAGTTTCTTGTAAGTACTTTATCTAAGCCAGTGGTTATATAGAAACATAGTAACATAGAAAATTACTTTGAAAAAAGACGCAAATCCATCAAGTTCAACCTTTGTCTCATAACCCATACACATGAGGATTATATAGCTTTCCTGCTGCCAAATAACTTTGTCAGACCTATTTCTGCCAACTAGTACACAGTTTAGCCTAGTATGTTCCCTTTTGAAAGAAATGTATCTAATCTTCTCTTAAAAGTATCCATTGTATCTGTCATAACCACATCTTTGGGCAAAAAAAAATCTTCATTCTGCTGAAGTCTAAATCTCCTTTCCTCTTATCTCAAGGGGTGTCCCCTGGTCACCTGATCAGGCCTTGGAATGAATAGCTCACCACAGAGATCCTTGTACTGACCTCTCATATACTTGTACAATGTGATAAGGTCTCCTCTTAGTCGTCTTTTCTCTAGAGTAAATAAACCAAGTTTGTCTAGTCGTTTCTCATACATCAGATCCTCCATTCCCTTAATTTTGTTACTTTCCACTGTACTCTATCCAGTTCTAGAATATCATTTTTCAGAACTGGTGCCCAAAACTTTACTACATATTCGAGGTGAGGTCTTAACAAAGATTTGTACAATGGCAAAATGATGTTATCGGCTCTTGCTTCAATACCTCTTTTTATGCAAGACAGGACTTTGTTTGCTTTTTCTACTGTCATTGCTTCCAAGTTTGTAGTTTACAAGGATTCCCAAACTGCTCTTACTCTTGGAGGGTTAGCCCATACCAGACTTAGCCATCTTTAGCTACAGTCACAAAATCTCTACACACAAATGTATTTATTTTTTTTAAATATATTTTATTATCAGATTGCTCCATACACATTAGAAATACACAAAAATACACAGAAGCATTTAGACATAGCAAAACATAATTAAACTTTTAGAACAATGAAAATAATGTAGGCACTGTAGTAGAAGATACAGAGACAACCTGAGGTTTTTTATTATTATGACAACACCCACTAACTACAACGCCCAAAACCCAACCTAACTAAACTCTAATATACCCCTCTCCTCAAGTCCTCTCTCCCCCGAACCCGCAGCCCCTCCCCACCCCCACATCAGCCAGCCAGATCCCAATACTCTGACATGAACCAAGTGTACAGAGAACGTCACTCACCAGCCACTCTGCAGAAGCAACCACATATCCAGCAGTTGATACCTCAATCATCCGTCACCAGTAAATAATTCATCACCCAATGCCACGTTATTATCTGCACTATTTGTCCACCATGCCTGCCATCTACCCCAGATCCTATCAAATTTACTCGGATTACCTCGGTGTATATACACCAACCTATAATGTGGAACACACTGCAATACTACATTCAACCACGCCCGACAAGTGGGAACTCTGCTTGACCTCCAATTCAGGGCCACCACCTTTCTCGCCAGGAGCTCACTCATCAGACATCTGTCAGCGACATCCCCAATGTCATCAGGGAAAATAGATAGAAGACAGATCTTTGGAGACACAGGGACAGGTCTCCGCAACACCAGGAACACAATGTGCATGACTGCATTCCAGAACCTCTCAACCCCAGGGCACTCTACACACAAATTTACTGGAGCAGCCAAAGATAAATCTTGTATAACTTGGCCAGCTGCAAAGAGATGTCTCTACTGGAGTCCAGGGAATGATTTACACACACAGTAGTGATAAGGAATTCACTAAAGCAGAATTTAAAATTGCTGTATTGGGGGGGGTTGCCTTCTTTTGGATCAACAACGGTAAACAGAAATAGGAAAATGGTTGAACATGATGGATGCAAGTCTTTTTTCAACCTAAACTACCATGTAAAAGGATTTCTTCCATTATGATCTGAGCAACCCGGTGAAGTCCTTGTCCCCCCTCCTCTTCTCCCCCTTTTTTTCTCTCTCCCTATCACTCCTTATGTCTTCCCCATACTCCTACCACTTCATACCCCTTCTACTATACCCTACAAGACTCTCCCCAGGGTGCATCCCAAATTTTGGTTTATTTTTCTCAAATTATTTATCGTGGATGATTTCCCACTCTACATCAAATACATCAAACAATCTCATGTATTCATGCCTACACTTATACATCAGTACTGTTACTATTTTATTATGTTTATTGTATGTATCTACATCCTGTTGATTGTTATGATACTTTCAATAATCTTTTATTGTACTGTAATTATTTTTTCTCTCAATAAAGCTTTAAAAGAAAAAAAACAATGCACTGGGTACCCCCTAGCACTGAATGGGTTAAAAGATGATGTCTCAGCATTGATTTCAATAGCAATGACTGAAATATAGTGTTACTGTAACAGAAGTATTCATTTTTTCCATCTGCGGCTGTGTAAAATAGAAATATACATTATTTATTATGAATAAAAAAAATAAGATGTGGGTGTTTGGGGTCCTTGAGTTCTACAACAAAGAATCAAACCCAACCCCATGGGTATGATATCCAGTATGGAGTAAAGATTATTTTTGGGGAACCAATCCACATACATGTGATTTATAGTGACTAGTAGGATTTTATGCCCAGGTCAAGGTAAGTGGAGGGCAGAGATGCCAACCATCAGTAAATTGACAATAAAAGATTGATCAAATTGGGAAGTATCTAAAAAAACTTTGTTGTTCACAAAATATGGCAGCTCAAAGAGAAATGTGAGTAAAAAGTGGTTATCTGTAATCATTTATAATATTGACAGTAATAAAAAAATACATTTTCAGGGACTGACAACCCAGGGGATTCTTAAAGAGATACTAATGTTCCATAATAAAAGCAGCTCTAATTAATCATCATAGTATTTGGGCCATGGAGAGTGTTATTTCAATACTGTCAGAGTTGTAGTACAAGAGTAATTAAATGATAAAGTGTCCCCCTCTGCCCCTTTTACTGATGTAACACTGCTCACCTCAGAGCAGCAAGACTGTCCTGATGGATCACAGAGAGGGACAATCTTCAATTAAGATAAGGGAAAAACTTGAAAAACCTGCCAATGGGGCAGGGCTTTGATTGTTCTCACAGTAAGAAGATTGTCCCTTGCTGTGAGCTGTCTGGTCTGTGGACCAGATTCCACATCTGAGGTGAGCAGTGTTACACCTGGTAAAAGGGGCGGGAGGGGGATACTTTATCATTTAATTACTCTTCTACTACAACTCTGACAGTACTGAAATAACACTCTCTATGGCTCAAATACTATGAAGATTAACTGGAGCTGTGAAACATTACTATCCCTTTAAAATGTATTTTGTGGAACTGCAGTGCGTCCCAATGAATTACAAGAAAGCAGTTCTGCAATGGCGGAGAGAGGTGCAGCGCTCGGGTGGCAGACAACAGAAGGGATGCATTAATATGATTTTGCCCAGTAATATGCACTAATATGCACATTAAATCAGTGTATCATCCCTACGACTGCTTACCAGCAATTTACCAAGCTTCTTACACTGCTTGTACCAAGAAGAGGGCAGAGGGGCAGTTTATGAGTGTGTTGGGGTATTCCTTTCCTTTATGTCCAGTTTAATGCCACTTTCTATCTACGGCCAGAAAATCATAACAGCAAAGTTTGCCCTTGTGTCTTCATTTAAGAAATAATGAGGAAAGTATAAGAAGGAGATTCTGTTCTAAATCAGGCAGTGAAATGGATATAACCCTATGCCGGTGCAACTACAA